>CAOKZL010002383.1:0-205117 GCA_948472985.1 Iguana delicatissima | reverse complement strand
TTGTTTTTCTAAGAGATGAGTGTGTGATCAGTCTCTAGCTCAAGTGGACAATTTTGGTGGGTCCAGGGGCCAATTTTGACCATACTGAGACATCTGTCAACAAAAATTTGATATTTTTAGTGGTTTAGAGGAAGAGACAAAAACTGGACAGTACCCAGTGGAATCCACAAGAAAAAAAGAGATTGTCAATGGATGACTGTTTTTATTTTGGAAAAAGTTCAATATGTTTCAGTCTATACATATTTCAGTGAATTTATTCAGGAATACGTAAAAACATAAAAGTGTGCTGGACAGAAAAGAAACACATGAACTGGGCTCAAGGCCACTTTCTCAATCTGTGGACCATTTTTAAAAATCTTTTGTACCCAAAGTTCCACCTTATGTATGGGAATCTTCAGATTTCACCATTGGGTGCTACTCCTCAGGGTAGAGGAGTAAGATCTGTTAGTTACTATGGATGTGAGATCTCTTTACCTCCATATATCACAAGAGGAGGCTTTGACTGTCATACAACAAACTTTAGACAGGAGAGACATCCTCCCTCTCATTTCCTAACCACTCTGGCTAAAATAACCTTGTAAAAAATTACTTCAAGTTTGAGAACAACTTTTATTGACATATCAAAAGAGTAGCCATGGGATGCCTAATGACCCCAGTATACTGTACTGGGTGGCATGCCAGGCTCACAACTGTCATATTGGAGATCAACTGGGGCTGAGTGAGTATGCCACAGTGAAGTGACTTGGGAGAAGAGGCCTTCATTACAATCATTTGTTGCCTTTGTTGCCTCCTCTGCATGTTTTAGTCATTTGTCTTGGGGGGAATGACTCAGGTTTGTTTAGGGACATGACCTGCATTCTTTAGGCTCTGTATGATCTGACAGTCATAGAAAGTAGATAGCCAGGGTAATCCTTGTATGATCAGCTATTTTGCCACATCAAGTTTGTTGGGATGAGGGGGACCCATGAAGTATCAGCCTAGCCCAGAGAAGGGTAAACAGAGAGATCCAGAATGGTTTGAATAAGAAGTTAGGCCACTTTCTTCCATATCCTACTATAGTTTTTCAGTGGCCTGAGCTTTACAAGTCAGATGGTATGCATCCATCTAAGGTGGGTAATATGTTGTTCCTGGGGGATCTGCAATGGTGTATGAGAGCCTTATTGGTTGACCTGGGGTGTGAAATGGACTAAGCAGACACTTGTCCCTTGTCTGTGGCAGATAGCAGAAGGAGATAAGTATGAGCTTCAGTGTACACATTGCACCCTTTTGGTGAAGGGCAGGGCTCTGGAACTGTCTCTGTAGGTCCAATGTCCTAGGGGATGGGGAAGGAGGAGGAGGTTTTGCTCTCACTTAAAGGTCTGTGACTTGGCGGCAGCGGGGAGGCTTTGGTCTGCCTTCCAGTAGATGCTTGGCTGAGGAACAACTCAGTTCTTCGATTACCCTGGAGGGTCAGATTTTTTGCCCAGGGGAAGGATGAAGATGTTGTCAGGGTGACACCTGGCCTTAACTCACCCCACATTAAGTTGCTCCTACCCTTGATCCTTTCAATTTCAACTCAGTTTAGAAAGCTTTTCAGGTCAAATAAAGTGGCCCTCATTTAACCCAGTCTTCTATGCCTGGTGGGTCTTCAATCATTGTATCCCGCTTAAAGAGTGTACATACCAATATCAAATCTAATTGCAGAAATTTCTAGAGTTAATAAGCTCATTTTATTTCCTGGACAGAAAAGCCTTAAAGTTTTTATGTTAGCAGATGCACAGGAAAAACTGAGGGAGAAGGATTGAAGAGGAGCCTTCAAGGACATAGCATGCAATTTGCCAAGAAAAAGCTTTGAGTGAATTTAGAAAAGTGAGAGGAGAACAAGTTCTTTATTTAGTCCTCCCAAACCAAAGATTTTAATTTCAATATCTACTCTGCTTCTTTTTTAAAACAATCTTCTCATTATTATTTACTTTTCTATAGCCTGAAATCAGAGGTCTGTTGCAGGATGATAGCATTACAGAAAATGACTTACTTAGAATAAGGATATATTCCATATGAAAAATTAATGCAAAAACCACAAATAATATTGCAGACAAATCTAAAATTAGTCCTAGTTAGAGTAGACCCATCAAAATGAATTCAGATTATGTTAGTCATGATTGTCTGAATTTCAGTGGCTGTGCTCTAAATATAACTAGCTTTGGATTCAGCCCATACGCTGCTAATGAAGTGCTGAAAAGATGAAGGTTGTTATTAAATAACATTTAATTAGAGGCTTGATCAGCACCAGCACTGGCTTCATTCTGGCAACAAAATATTACTTTTTATCAAGGCCTTTGAGATCCAAAAATTTTCCTTAAAGCCATAGATGAATATACTTTGAAAGGCTTAAATTGTTCTGTATGTTGTTAGTCTGTCTAATATATTAAATTATTTCATATTGCTTTGTATTGTTTTAAACTGATCCTGTTACAAGCTTCCTGGCATCATGTGATATAGAATGAGATATAAATAAATTAATTGAACAGGGTGCACATGAACTTGACAAGACCACAGCTAAATCGTAGTCCATGCTACTCAAAACAGAAACAGGGCAGTGGCACTGAGCCATTAAAGGTGTTGAAATAGGTGCTACAGGCATAATGCAGAGTACCAGAGTCTTCTGAACAGCAAAAATGAAATAAACAGGGGCACCCTAAGTTGAATTAGATCCATTTTGAAGATTATCTGCAGTTAATCCAGGATATCAACTGAAATCTGTTTTCAAGCCTAATTGCAATGCATGGAGGAGGTCACGAGTGGGAAGAGAAAGATTAAAGCTCTTCTCCACAGAAGGTGTCACCCCTTCCATAATCACCCCTACATTCACCAATTAGACTTGAAAAAAAGCTTTCCATTAAGCCTGATAGCAACATGGGGGGTTATTTCACAGAGTGGGAGGAGGGATAATGTTACAACATAAAGGGAGGGAATATCACCTTTACTCAAGATCAGTTCTCTCTTTTCATGTGAAAGGCAGCAAATCACTCCCACTTTCTTTCTCCCCAGCTTAACTGTCACTCCCAACCAGCTAAGAGTTCTTACGTGCTCTCTTCTGCCTGCCAAAATTGCTACATGTATATGCAAGCAGCTGATCATCTTTGCCTCTGTCTAAATTTTTAATTAAATCATGGGGCAGAATACAAGGGTGATTCCATTCAGATGGTTTCTATAGTATACAGTTAAAAGAGATTGTGAACTTATTCATTGTTATTGTTATTATTAATGGGTTTTCTCTGGGGCATAGGAGTATGATTACACTTTCACTGCCATGGCAATATCCTGTGGAATCCTTGGACTTGCAATCTGAATGTTAAAGGAGATATCCAACTATTTGCAGACAGGCTTCAGCACCTTGGATAGTTTAATATACAGACTTTGGTCATTTCCTCACTAGACTGTAATAGTGCTATTATTCCACTTGCAATATCCTATGGAATCCTGGGGTTTGCAGTTTTGGGAGTGGCTGGCTGGCCCCTCCCAAAACTGCAAACCTCAGGATTCCATAGGATGTTGCAAGTGGAATAATAGCTCTATAACAGTGTAGTGCGGAAATGGCCTATATCTTAGAGCACATTCACTGTTCTACTTACATTGGGGCAATAAATCTCCATAGGATATAAATTTCATGAATGTGCAAGGACTTGTGTGTGTGTGTGTGTGTGTGTGTGTGTGCCTTCAAGTCACCTGTTCACTTGTGCTGACCCCATGAATTTTTCTGTGGCAAGGAATACTCACAAGTGGTTTTGCCATTTCCTTCCTCCAGCACCTGGTACTCGCTGGCAGTCTCCCATCCAAGTGCTAACCAGAGGGCTTACTCTAAGATATATACTTTGGGAATGGATCCTTTATTTAAAGTTGTCTCCTATTTAAAAGCCATCCCCTTTTCTCAATACTTCAATCCAGCTGCTTGTTGAAAGAACAGATGGCTATGCTGTCACTATGACTCAGAGGATAGCCCTGAGTTTTATTCATTGTTTTAGGGACCATAACTAGATAGCAGCTGGATGCCACTTTATTTTAAGGGTTCTCTTCAGTTTCCATAGCATTATGACACCTGCAGAACGCAATTATGTCTCTTATTTCAGAAAGTATCCACTCTGAAATGAAATTAAATCAGAATAGGCATTTGTGATCAGAAATGAACTGGTGACTGTTTTGTAAATGCCTTGCCATTTGTATTACCATGAACTGAAATGCAAGCAGAAGTGCAAACACAGCCTCCTGTCCATCTGTTTCTTCTAGTAAAATAGACAAAAGTTGAAGGAAACAAGATTTTTCCCCTCTGTTTTGTTACTTTTTCTGTAAAGAAAATAAGTCATCCTGAAGTCTAGAGAGAATGCCATTCTGAGAGATCCCCGGCAAGAAAGATGGTCAGCTTCCTGATCTGCAGAAAAGGACAGAACAGAACCAATGTCACCAGTAAGATCTTAAGATATGGATTTCTTTTATCAAAGTCATACATGATACCTTTATATAGAGATAGGAAAGAATTCAGTTGTTTCACATTTCCCTATGAAAATACTGGTTTCATACTTTGGGAAGGAAACACATCTAGTCTTTGAAATGCATGCTTTTCTGTGGTTTGTGATTCCTTTTGATGAAGAAAACTATATATAAATGTGCTTTACGTAACAGGGAAATGTGTATAGAACTGGGATGGCATAAGAACACTGGTAGGATTCTGAGAAATGCAACATAAATGAAACTGAGGTATTTCCACATCCCTAGCCTCAGAGCCCTAAGTAGCTTATAGTCAGGTTATCTTTTAAGACTGTTTCCTACCAAATAAAACTTTCTGCACTCTGAGATCCCTGGGAGACGCCCTACCACATGTCTCAGCAAGTTTAATTTGGCAGAAATATGCAGTTTCCCAGATGAGGTGCCCAAGCTCTGGCCTATGCCAAGACAACCATATGGTTCCATCCTTGATTATGTTTAGTTTTAGACTAAAAATCAGTTTATATATGCATGGTTTCATCTTCTTATTTTTCTTTCCTCTTTCTCTCTGCCCTTTTCTCTCTCTATAATTTTATTTGAAAGGCCTTTGCACTAAGTAGGAGCATATAAATACAGAAAATAAGTAAACAAATCTGGTGGTTTCCCCATATATATGAGAATTATGCTGTGATTACTTCACGCTTCAAGTGAAGGTGGAATGGGCAATATGTACGGTTTTGTAGAAGCTGATAGACAAGCTCATAGAAGAACAGCTAAAAGTGAGTAAATGGGAACATGGTAAAGTTCTGTCAGATCTGGGATCTATACAAGGTCACTGACTTAAGCTTTACATCATAGATACCATCATAGTATGCTGATCAAACCTGCCAATATGCCAGCCTACAACCTTAGTTTAATAATATGCAATTCTTTACATTAGATAATTGGGGGGGGGGTAGTTGAGCAGCCCCATCTCTTTAAAGTAGGTGTAATGAGATTGTCTGGTCACCAAGGATAGACTGTTTAACTTCATTTGCCCACCATTTGGTAACTGTGAGGAGAGTCCTACACATGTACTCTACAAAGACTCTACATAGAGTTGCCTCATATGCGCAGAGAACTATGCAAGTCTTTGAGGCCTAGAATACAGTTTCATGTGGAGAAGCATATGTGTACATGTTGGGCCATTCCTCATAATCAGTGAATGCATAGCTATTGGACACATCACCAGCAGGGCCCAGGACTAAACCATGCAAACCCACTTCACTTTCACATTCCACTAATACAAGTGTACATCATCCCTTGTAACTTATATTATCCCTTGAAATACATGGGAGGACATATACTTTGAACTCATACTTGTATGAGGAGTAAAAATAATTATTTCAGCTTTTTTTTGAAGCAGAAAACATGAAGTTTGAGACGTTAAGCTTTTTCTTTTTCTCTTCATTATAGTTTTTGTCTCTAAACATTGTTTTTATTGCAGCCTGTAGCTGAACTTTCCATTGATAATCTAATATGTGTTTCTGAATGATAAACTGTACAATTTGCATTGGCTAGATATATTTAATGAAAAAAATTATATGAATCTGTGTTTTGCAGGTATATATCAAGAAAAAAGGGACATTGGACACAGCCCTGTTAGTCTCTTATGCATTAATAAGTTGTCATACACAGGCAGTTGGATGTGACTCGGAAAAGAAATTAAAAAAAGGCAATTGGTATAAAATGGACATTAGACACTAAACACTTTAGATTCATTGCATCTTTCTAGTTCTTCAGTGTCAGATGTATTTCACTGGAATTTGGAACAGGTTTCATAAGTTTTACAACTCTGCTAAAAGCATATGTTCCACTATCAATAATTTTCAACTATATTCATTCTTTCAGTTGTATTTGACCCTGATAAAAAATTAGCAGGATGAAATTTAGGATGCATTTATCAGAACAAAAGTGAAATGTCTTTCAGAATTGTAGAGTTAAGATGGAGAGAGAGAATGGATTCCCCTTTACCTAACAGCTTTAATTGCAAGCAACGACACTTCCTTCCTTTTAAATGTTCATGTTATCAGTTGTCTGAAGCCTGTCACACTGCTTCCAGTGGTTGTGTTGTCTGATTTAGTTCCACTTCAACTGGTTTGTGACACTACAATGTGATTGTTTTTCATTTGTCATGAAATAATGTGATTTTTAAAAAACAATTAACAGTACTGCTTTAATAGCCTATTAAAATCCCTCCCCTTAAGCACTGTGATTGGAAGAGGCTGTTGAGATTCTTGCATATTAGAGCTGTCAGTGAACAAAGCCCAAGGATATTTCCAAGGCTGGTCCACAAAGACATCCATCAGGGGAGGGAAAAGTTTCATAAATATTACCAAAATACAGGCTGAGGACTCAGCAGATGAAAAAAAAAAAGCTATATTTTCTATAGAAGATCAGCAAGAATGATCTTGCAATGAAAATATGTTTATATGACAAACATCTGTTTACATGATGAATCCTTTTGTCCTCAAATTAGATGGATCCAAAGCCCAGTAAAGCTTTTTGACCATGATATTATGTTTATACAATAGATAGATAAATAGATATCAAAATATACAAGACATTTTGATTTATGACATGAGAAAACAAATGAATGAAATAATTTATCTGCCTTTGTTGTGAGCATTGTTCATTTATTCTTCGTGTTAATTACAAGCCTTAGAACACTGAACGCATTTGTGTTTTAATCCTGAAAAGTGGTTTCAGTTACAGAAAAGAAATCATGAGGAATATTCAGTGATGGAAATGGCTCTACATGATGCATAGAAAAATATATGAAATAATGCCACATATGATTACATACAGGATGTCTGATTTAGATTAAGCAAGGTAATAAATTTCAGTTCTCTCTTGTTATTGGGTTATAGGGAAGTAAACAAGAATAGTATCCTAAGGCTACATTCCTATACACATTTACTTGAGGAAAAGTCTCATTGAACAACCCAATGAGATTTACTTCAGGAATGCACCATAAATGTATTTGCACTGAGTGTATTCTCAATCATCTGGCAGACATTAGCTTGGTAACAATGTTGCAGATACAACATATATAACATTAGTATAGATATAAATTTCTGATGCTGAATATATATTCTGATGTGAAGCTCTATTTAAATATATACAGCAGATTTTATAAGTAATTCTTATAATTTTTTTTAAAGAAATCACTATATTATTGAATTAAATATATTTCTTCAGGTTTAAAAACATAATGGAGTAAGCAGCTTTCCCTACAAGTCCACTGGGCAAATTGAACACTTGATAACAATAGCTAACATCCTGAATAGAAGTGAGGATCTTGAATCCTATGAAGGCCAGTGTGATGAAATCAGTGACAGAACAGGATTGCATAGACTGGATGGATACAGATTCAGGTATAAATAGTTGGGCTTTAGCAAGCAGATGTCATCAGCTCATCTTTTCATGACAGCCCCTTTAGCACACAGAAAATGCTACATTAGGGCTCAGAGTGTCCTACTGAGTGGAATAAACTGGTGGGGACAGCAGCATAATCCCAAAATAAGGTGGAAGTGACCAAAAGCTAGAAAGTCGGAATGTTGAATCATATGCCTATGGCTTGTAGCATTCAGATTTTTTTCCCTGAAGTAACAGAAAAGTAACTGGGTACTAATAATGTGTTTCTTATACTTAATTTTCCAGGAATACAAGTTTAATTACATTCTGATTGCAAGTTAAAGAGGGATAGACTTTTGTTTTCAGGAATACATAATCCCTGCCTTCTAGTTAGCTGGGTTCTCTTTGACGTGCTTCCACAGCAATATTACTTTTGTTCCCCTTTCCTGGCCTCACGTAAATGCTTCCAACAGAATCCCATACTCAGGCCAGAACACTGCTTGTGCATCACAAGCCATTTCAGCACTAGACTGTTACAGTGCTATTATTCCACTTTCAACATCCTATGGAATCCTGGGATTTGCAAACCCCAGGATTCCATAGGATGTTGAAAGTGGAATTATAGTGCTATAACAGTCTAGTGCAGAAATGGCCACAATTGTGATTACAGGTATATAAGATCTGATGACTCCAAGCCAACTATTTTGTGAATGACTTATTTCCTTCACAATAGTCATAGCCACAGCCTGTTTTCCCTCCTGCTGCTGCCACCAAAGCTGGGATAGTTAACACTGGCATGGTATACTAACTGCCCTATTCTGGCACGTGATGTTATATGTATAGGAAATGACTGGAAGACCATTGTAATTTCAAGGAGGTATAAGGTCTAGCCTGGCCAAGTTGGTTCCTCCCTGTTCTAAGTTTATCCATACTGTTGCTAAGAAAGGTCTATGAAAGACTTTCTGGTATTCTTCCATGCTCTAAGTTGCTCCATGGTGCTGCTGTTCAAGGTCTTCTGACTTGTTAAGCACACTGTGTTGATTCTTGTGTTTTGTCTTAATCTTGCTTTGATGTACTCTGGATGCTTGCCAGCTTAAAATGAAGACAAAACAACGCTGCAAGTGATGCCTGCTGAGTGACAGTTGCCCTTGGCTTGGGACATTTACTAGATAACAAGTGCTAGGAGGAACCCAAATTTAATCAGTGACCTTGACAGTTGAAAGGAGATTAGCTCATCCAAGATTTGTAAACAATCATAAGGTTCCCATGAGTGATGGCCCAGTCCTTCTAGACCAAGAGGTATAAGTATCCTCTAGAATACGCTCCCATGGTGAGCTCAGCATGGGCTGACAGCTGAAGCTATGTGCTATATGCATGAGTGGCTACATAAAGGGGTCTCTTTCTCTGTTCCTTTCTGGGCTCCAGGGCAGCTGATTGAAGGAATCTTTGCTTGATAAAGAAATCCATCTTTATGTTATCTAGGTATCACAAACTTAAGTGGGTTTCATCTGTATGCTGATATTACTTGTATGCTTATGTTGTTTAAATTGCTTGCTATTGAACAAAATTTAAAGCTTTTCTACTACAACTGGTGTCGTTTGTTGCCTCTGGATCTTTGAAAACAAACCTCTCATCTTTGGCAAATAGGTGCCTTGCCTTTGGGGAACCATTATAAATTACTATGCAGTAGTAATGTAAATCTTTGTGTTCTTCATTCTCAAGAATGAATCATTCCTCCAATATTTATCCCACAAGATGGAAACAGAAAGATTTTTGCACAGATAATGAATAGTTCCTGATTGCTATTTGTGCTTCGGAAATTCATTTGAGAATTATTTTGGGCAGATATGTGTGTGTGTTTCTGTTGAAAATGTGTTTCCTGTGCATGGAAGCCTATTTTTATGTGCAAAATGAAAGTGTTGTGTCCTCCCCACCTCAAGCGATCTCTTCAATTTCTGAAGTTTTTTAAAGAATAGGTTTATGTATCTGGTTCCCTGAGGACTTCTCAGTAAGCCAGTCACTGCCCGCTACCAACTGCAGGAAATCACAATGTGTAGAGAAAGGTTTTGTCCACTGTTCTTTTTTTAACAAATAAAATTTTGAGGAACTTACTGCTCTTCACTTAAGCAATATGGTGCTTATTTGTCATATGAAATGGCTCAATAGACATCTCATTCTTCACCTACCCATGTACTTGTTGTTATATCTATAAACTAAATTTTGTCTTGTGGAGAGTGACAATACTACAGAAGACTGTCTGTGTAGCAGGCAATGGTCTGTATGAGAGCCTTGATTTACTTCAAGAGGATTTATTTTTAGAAAAGGGGCTCAGTCATTCTCCACACTGTGGATACACGCTGATTTCATCTATTTCTGTGTAAATGCAGAGCCCATCACTCCCAAAGAAAGAACTTTATCAAGAAAATGTGCATTTTAAAGAAACAGAAGCATAAATATTTCATCACCTTGCAGGTTTGCAAAATCTCCAGGGGCCTGATCCTGAAATCATTTATGTATGTGTATTAAGTTTAAAGTGGTAAGCGGTCCATCTGGAACACAAGTCCAGGATCAGAGCCAAAGCCTTAAATGTCTAACTAAGCCAGTGTTTGGCAGAGAGGTTCTTTTCTCCCCAGCAAAGCAATGCATCACATTGGCATACTTGCAGGGAGAGACAGAGAAAGAGAATGAGAGAAAGAGCCATTCCAGGCTGTGTGCTGAGTGCCAGTGTGCATTCTAGTGTAACTAAGCTGGATGTGCTACCTCACAGATCTTTTATTTACAAGTAAGTAGAGCATCTCAAACTTTCACAGGCTGTGTTACAGCAGCCTCTTCACCATTTGTTGAGCTGGCAATGAATTTAGTCTCATGTAAATGCATTTAGATTATAAAGACAGGCAACAACTTTGTGATAATGATGTAATGTTAGGAAACAGGCACAAAGTGTTGTGGTCTGTAGCTTTGTTACAAAAATCTGATCTGCTTTGGAAAGATTGGGTTCAGTTCAGTTAAGAAAAATTCTGTTCCTGTGGACATAAGGCAAGCACAAGGTCCTGAGGTGGTAGAAAGGGACAGACTTCCATTAAAGATCTAAAGGTCAATGGGAGCTGGGTATTTTTAGTACCCTGAGGAAATAAGCCTGTGATCTGGTGTACCTCTTTCTATATTTATGTGCTTATGTGGGCTCTTATATTTGAAAATGTCGCTCTTGCGCAAAATGATGACAGAATTTTTTGTATTTGCAATGTCTTCACATCTTTTGAAATAGTGCCTAGAATTATGGGCAATTTATCTAAGTGTTTTTGCTTTTCTTGAGGATGAGGAATGTTATAAAAGTCATAAAAGTGCCTTTTCTGACCTTTCTGCTTTCATCCCTTCTTTAACTGTATGATATTACTGCTGTCTGTCAAAAATACTGTACAAATTGCATTACTACAGCCTTTGAATCTTAAGTTACCAGGTATCCACAGCAGGCTTGTTCTGAGAGATGCCAATAATTATGTGTGAAACTAAACTACTTTTCCTGGAGACGATAGTTAAAGAGAGAAAATTATATTTGAATTCTATGAGCAACTTAAAGCCAGAAGAAAATTAAACATGGATTATTTGACCTATTTCTTTAGAAAGCAAAGAAAAATATATACCCTTAGCATTATAGGCCATAACAGTTGAACCACAGAGCCAATGGTTTTAGAGTATTTTGATTTCCCCAGAAGTGTTCTTCATCAATGTTTCCAATTTGTCTAGAAGGCATTCTGATATATTCTGGCTGGCTTTGTGACAAAGATGCAAGAAACCTGGACACTGAAAAATTCTTGCTATTTAATGGTAAACTAAAGGGGTAAGTGCAAATCTCTAAATCTTCTGGGAGCCTCAGTCTAAGTCCTTCAAATGCAGAAGAATATATACTTAAGATTCATCACTATTTCTGTTAGTAGCAAACTGGATGTCATCTATGCACTATACACAGATGGACTAGGTGATAAAATTAGACTTGCAGTGGAAGCCTTCATACTCTGATCGCTTTAAACTGAAGATGTAAGTTTGTAGCATTTTCATGTGTAAGAATGAGTAACTGCAACATCTCAACTGTAAGTTAGCAAAATATTTCATACAAATGATATAAATCATACAAATTGTGCAAATTGCATAGTTAATAATGAACACTACTACCTTGTTGCATAGATTTATAAAATAACAATAGTGCATCGATCAGCCAGTCCTACCTTACTTGTTGTGTATTATGTGCATTGCTTCACAAAGGGAAAAAAAAACATAGTTTTGGCTCAGACACATTTTGCCCTAATTGCAGAAATCTTTATGGAAAAAGCACCCATTGTGTTGTTCTCATGCCCAACTGGAGAAATCTTGTTGGGGCTAATGAACTCCTTACAAGCTTTCTCACTGTGTCAACCTGAGACAATGTGTCTCTTTAGTACAAGTACAAGTAATTTCTGTACTCCAAACAGAGATCCTGCATGGTATAGTGGTTTGACAGTTGAAAAGGAGTTTAAGAGACCTCCATTATTCAAAACCAGGATCCTGGAAGTAGCCTACCAAAATGACACTAGCTTACAGAACTCATACTCTGTTCTCTGCCTCTGCCCCCTTTCCTGCTCAAAACCTGCAATCAACTCTTTTCACACTCAGCTGAGAAGAGGTAAGCCTTAATCAACTACTCCAAGCCATTTAGATTGTAGTCTCTGCATTAGGGGAAGTTCATATTATTTTACCTGATTATACCCACAATTGCTACTGGACTGGCAGATGATGGGATAGCATCCTCCAGCACATCTGAAACAATAGAGTAGTTTAGGGGGCTCAGAACAGGCCCTCCAAAAGAAAGTACATAGAATCATAGAATCATAGAACCATAGAAATGCAGAGTTGGAAGAGACCACACGGACCATCCAGTCCAACCCCCTGCCATGCAGGAACACCCTCAAAGCACTCCCAACAGATGGCCATCTAGCCTCTGCTTAAAAACCTCCAAGGAAGGACTACACTTCGAGGCAGCATATTCCACTGCCGGACAGCCCTGACTGTCAGGAAGTTCTTCCTGAGGTTCAGGTGGAATCTCCTTTCCTGCAGCTTGAATCCATTGCTCCTTGTCCTGGTCTCTGGAGCAGCAGAAAACAAGCCCTCTCCTTCTTCTACATGGCATCCCTTCAAATATTTAAATATGGCTATCATGTCCCCTTTTAACCTTCTCTTCTGCAGACTAAACATACCCAGCTCTCTAAGTCTATCCTCATAGGGCATGGCTTCCAGGCCTCTCACCATTTCACCCTCCTCTGGACTTGCTCCAGCTTGACCATGTCCTTCTTGAATTGGGGTGCCCAGAACTGGACACAGTATTCAAGATGAGGTCTAACCAAAGCAGAGTAAAGTGGTACCAGTACTTCCCTCGATCTAGACACCATACTCCTATTGATGCAACCGAGAATTGCATTGGCTTTCATATGGGGAAAGGAACAACCCAGGGGCTACCATTAACTCCTAAGATCTGCTGCTTGAGGCAGTAGCTTCATTGCTTAAGTGTAGGACTGCCCTGAGACTAGAGGGTAAGTAGGACAAGATTATGATATTGAATTGATGGTTTATCTTATTTCTTAAAAATAAAACTAATTCAATTACATACAAATGGAAAGAGGGACACTAAATAATTTAATTAATTGTTATTTTTGTTAACAATTTGTTAATTAATTGTTAACACTAAACAATTAATTTTAAGTTTTTACATTTGTGTTACATCACTATAGTAAAATCCTTTTTGGAATAATGTGAACTATTCCATCCATTATTTTATGGCTCCCCTTTGTGTGATCTTTGAAGAGAAGAAACCAGCTGCATGAAATTTTGAAAAATCCCATTTATCATCAAACTTACCAAACAAACAAACACAAACCTTTCATGTTTTACCTTTCTTCCTTATAATAATCTCTCATTCTCCATCACCACCTTCTTTTATTTACTGATTCTTCCATGGATCCTAACAAAAGTTCCACGGTTAATAGCCTCAAATTTAGTTTTCTGTAACTGATAAGAACTTTTATGCAGTATCTGGTACAGACTATAGAAGGAACACTTGAATCTACAGAATACCATCCTCTTTACCTTTTGGGGGTTAAAATCTTTGGGAACAAGATGTGTTTAGGAACAAATTTTATAAATTGGATCAAATCTATCTACTCAATGCAGTATGCACAAGTGATAGTCAATGGTCAAAAAGCTGGAAAATTTGAAATTCAGAGGGACACACCAGGGCTGCCTACTGTCCCCTCTACTATTCTTATTAATTATTGAAGTCTTGATAAGAAAAATAAAAAGTCATGAAAAGATTAAAGGGATTAACGTATTAGATAAGGAACATAAGATAAAAGCATTCGCAGATGACTTAGCGATAACATTAGAATACCCAGGGGGAGATATAAATGTTTTGAAGAATATCCTTAACAACTTTGGTAAAAAAATCAGGTTTGAAAATTAATAAGGAAAAAACTATAATTTTGACGAAAAACATGACGGAATTAGAAAGAAATACAGTAGTACAAAGTACTGGTTTTACATTGGCATCAAAGGTTAAATATCTTGGAATCACCTTAACAAATAAGGTATCTGATCTCTTTAAAAATAACTATTTGAATGTATGGAAATCTATCTCAAAAGACTTAAAGAATTGGAATAACCTAAACTTATCTTGGTTGGGGAGAATAGCAACGATTAAGATGGCTGTACTCCCAAATATGCTATTTTTATTTCAGACTGTCCCTATTATCCAAAATGAAAAGGCTATTAAGACTTGGCAAAAAGAAATTGTTAAATTTATATAGGGGGGAAGAAAACCAATGGTTAAAATGAAATTACTGGAGGATGCAAAAGAAAGAGGGGGGTTAACTTTTCCAAATCTAATTTATATTATCATGCTTGTGGATTGAATTGGATTCAGAAGTGGGTTAAGTTAGATAACATGAAACTACTGCATTTGGAAGGGGATGGACTAGGATCAGGCTGGCATTTTTACTTATGGTTTAACAAAGGGAAACAGAACAGAGAGTTTAACTGACGCTATTTAAGATCCACCTTAATGAAAATCTGGAGAAAATATAATATAAGGTATCCCTGCATGATGCTTTTTACAAAAAGGAAAATATCTTGTTCGATAAATGGATCAGATATGAGGACATGATAGTAATTCAACGAGTGCAAATTAAAATTAAATCACAAGTGGAAATGGAGGAAATGGGAATAAAATGCCATTGGCTCTTATATAGGCAGATAAGAGAAAAATTAAAGAATGATGTTAAGCTTAATGGTTACCAAAAGAAAGAAGAGTTGAATATGGCATTATATTCAGATAAACCTAAAACCATTTCCTCTATCTATAAGATTTTATTAAAATGGCATACAGAGGATGAAATAATTAAAATTCCAATGGTGAAATGGACCCAGAGTTTTTCCCATCCTATTTTGATGGAACAATGGGAAAAACTTTGGTTGAAAACTATAAAATTTACAGCATGCCAGGACATTAAAGAAAACCTATATAAGATGTATTTGCAGTGGTGCCTTACTCCTCAAAAATTGGTGAAGATGAATAGATGCTCTAATATGTTTTGGAAGTGTGGAAAAGAGATAGGTTCTTTTTACCACACTTGGTGGACATGTAAAACAGTGAAAGAGTTCTGGAAAAAAATTCATAATCGAATTGAAAAGATATTGGATATAAATTTACTATGACTCCAGAGGTTTATATGTTATCAATGCTGGAAAAATGATTTGGAAAAAAAACTGGGTAGACAACTATTTTATATGACTGCGGCAGCAGGAATGGTGTTTGCATATAGATGGAAAGGAAATAGAATGCCTACAATAGAAGAATGGGAAATGAAACTATTTGATATAATTCAAATGGATAAATTAAAATGTGTTCTGAACGGGGAAAGTAAAGAGAAGTATATAAAACAATGGGATAGAACATTACAATATGAAAAGATTTAGGATAGAAAGATACAATAGATTTAGCAAGACTAAGATAGTTAGATGTAATTAAAACTTGTCTCTAATGCCGAAGTCAGAAGTACGTGGGGAAAATAACAAAGGAATAGTGAGAGAAAGAATTGTATGTAATTTCAATGTGATTGTTCGTTTTTGTACAAGGTAAGCTGTTCGTTTTCATGTTAAGTGTTTGTTTGTCTCTTTTAAAGAAATAAAGTTTATACAAAAAAATTGTAAAAAAAAATTTTGGAACTTGCAGTTTGTAGGATGTTTCATAATAGTTTGTCTTATGATTTAATAAAGCAGGTTTGTGGTGATTCCTCATTGTAATTTAAATAAAAGTAAACAGATCATAATATTTTCATATACACACATCTCAGTGAATGTTAACTCAGCTTTGGTTTAAAAAACAAAATGTTACTGTATTTTTGCAATTGAATTTCAGCAACTTGGGTTGTTTCAATAGATGTATCATTGGCAAGAGTATTTTGTCAAAGAAGTTTTTTGCCTCAGATGAAAAGGACCTCTAAAATTATATTCTCAAGAAATTTTTTCTTTTCTTTTTTAAAAAATCTTTACTTCGCATGGATTTATGACATAAATCTTATAATTCCCCAACTCTGTGGGACCATCTGATAACTAGGAGTAGTTTTACTAAAATCCGGTCTTTGGGTAAAGAAACAACTGGTTAATGTAAAAAAAAGTTGGCCTTTTAGCTTTGGGGTTCATTTACAGAATTAGTAATTTAATTAATAATGTTTTGTTCCTTTATTTTATATGCCACATTCCTCCACGAGTGTGACTCAAGGCAGTCACAGAAAGAAATTAATACTAGTAACTTAATTCTATTTTAATTTTTTTTTAAAAAAAAATGTTTATGTTGCTTTACCTCCCTGAAATAATAGGTGAACTGGAGGTGTTTGTTTGTGTGTGTGTGTGTGTGTGTGTGTGTGTTGTGGTGGGAAGAGAGAAAGTGAGATACTGTGAGTGTACAGAATTATTGAATGAAAGAGAGAATGATTGTATTGGATGAAGGACAGGGCAGAGGAAGTTTGTTCCAAATACTTTAGATTTGGCCCTGATTTCCACAGTTTTATGGTCCTTAAGGCACTTTTATCTGAGGAAATTCACCCTCAAGATAAAAAGACTGTCAACTTTTTAAATCAATGATATTTGAAAATGCAGCAAAAAAATCTTAATTTCACAATAAGTGTATTATCAAAGATACCCTTATTTTCCCCTCTCAGAATTCAAGGAAAGAGAGGCAGCTTTAAATTAATGCTTGAAAGGGTATGAAAAGTTAGTCTCTGAGTTTCTTTCATATACTAGCACCATGTTGCGAGTCAAGGAGAATGCAACAAAAAAGAGGTGCTGGAATTCTCCAAGGTGGATTTGAAACACTGTTAGATACTAAAGAAAAGGAGTGTTTCTTAGACTTAAATCAAGAAGAATACAATAAAGACTAGGCATTTGTGTTCTAGTATTTTCTCTGCTTCAGAACAGCAACACCCCAGAGTGCTTTCTATCTTCAGAATGCTTCATGAATTAAAATAATCTAATATACATGGCACTTGAAAGTGGTATATTACTCTCAACTGTTGTTATAAGGGAAGGACTCAGAAGTATATATAGGCTGACTTTGTCCCTTTTGCAGGAATTTAAATAGGGGAAAAAAATCACCCCTGGACAATTTGTCTTAAAGGCTTGCCTCTCCTCCTTTATGCCAGATCATTTAGTAGGTCTGCCTCCTATTTTTAGTTATGAGTCTTCCTAGGGGGAAATGGTATAATAGCATTATATTTTAAAGCACGCTATCACTGGAGATATAGATATGGGTGGGTGGGCGGGTGGGTGCATGCGCACCCTTACCAATGAGCAACTATAGCACATTCTATACACTGGACAGAAATACTCTTTTTATCAAGTACCAGAGTTATCAGTGCCATGTCTCTTTTTAAATAGTAAGCATTCCCATGTTTGAACAGCCCTGTTTGAAATACTGTAACAGCTTATCATTTCTAGGTTTTACCAATAAACTTCATGTAAGCATGCTGCCAAACAAAGCAGACCTCGTCCCTTTCACTATTGCCCAGGAGTTCCTAGGATCATTAGCAAGAGATAGGAATCCTATTCATACAGCTCCCAGATGCAGAAAGAAACTGAAATATGTTGTTTAATTAGTCTATTTCTCAAAGCAGAGGCAATTATGGGCCTGTATCATTATGGTCTTAGGGGCCACATTGTCTCCTGGAACCAGTCCATCAGGCATCAAAGCGAATGCCTTGCTACCTTTCAGTTTAGCCTTCTATATTTTTAGTTACTGATGACACAAACATCTTTTTTTTTTTTTTTTGGTGATGTTGTGTAACCAATTTGATATATGAGGGATAGAGAAAGCATGACCTTACTGATGATGCTATCTTTCATCGCCAGTCAGATAACCAATAGGGATGTTGGGAGTTGTAGTCCAACAATAGCTGAAGGACCACATATTCCCATCCTTGAGATACAGTTTGTCTACAAAGACAAAGAATGTTTATACAATAAATATTTGCTATCAACATAACTAGCTTCCTCCTGATAAGGCACTTGTGTCAACATTCAGCAACACACAGGTCAGATGGAAATTCATTTCCTGAATGGTAGCATCCAGCAAAACAGCAAAAGGTATAAATCACATGGAAGTTTTATATCTTTAATTTTCCCAGAAGAGTTAAAAACCAAGGGGGTATAGATGCCTAGTCCATATTCTTCAATAGTAAAACAGAGACACAGATAAAAAAAAAAATCTTCATTTGTTTAAGTTTCATCTTATTACCTTGTATGCACATTTTCCCACACAGATGTTATATTCATGGAGGGAAAAACTTGTCATTTATCAAGTGAGTTCTGCCCTGCAGAGAAACAGACATTTCTATAGAATATTTCCAGTATTTACTGATCTGGAAGTACCTGTGTTTCTAAGAAAATTAAACATGGACAACAAAGGCTTAGCTTTAGAGTTGTTGTTTTTTTCCCCAAATAATTTTTTCCCCCAAATCATGAACATCAGGGCTTTCTCTACCATTATGTAGAGTGAAGTGGCCACTTAAAGAACCAGAATTTTCACAGTCATGAAAGGGCAGCACATTATCAGTTGCTTTATTACAGCTGTAGATGTGTACGTTTGTTTCATTTATATCCCACCTTTCCGCCTGCCCTGTATGGGACCAAAGTGGCCCAATATAACTTAAAATAAAATACAGTTTAAACAATGGTCAATATGAAAGTTCAGAACAATTAAAAACTTTAATTTGAAACAGTTAAAAAGGCAGTTTAAACAAAATAAGAATGATAAAAATACTGCAGATCCCAATGTAAAAGACCTTCGCCAACAATAAAAAGTCAAAGGCCTCGGTAAACAAAAAGATCTACGCCCTCCAGTGAAAAAGAGCAGAGATGCCGCCTCTGAGAGGGAATGTTATAACCTGGGAGCAGCCACCAAGAAGACTCTGTCCCATCTCCTCACTAAAATAATAATAATAATAATAATAATAATAATAATAATAATAATAATAATAATAGATTTGTACCAATATAAGTGACCCTCATATCAGTGCAACTCAATAACAGGACTCTAGCCAATTAGTTGTGTGTTTTAAAAGTATTTATTGTGTAGATGAAGTTGACACAAATACCTCAGGGCTGATTCCTAGCCTGAATTGTGAATCTTTCAGCTACTCCCCAGAAAGATTGCCTAGTTAGAGAAAGGCATGTTTTTTTGTTATCTTAGTTGTGTGGTCTCTCCCAAATAGATGTACAAATAGATAACTCCTTTAAAGTTCAGACTAAAAGCCAGAGCAGATTCATTGACCCACTGACTTGGAGGTCACTACCACCATTGCTGACAAACAAGGTCCAAGAGAAATTGCTGGCAGCTAGCATTTCTCTACAACCTAGGAAGACACTTGGCATAAAGCATCTTTGTAGAGTTTTGTAGAATGCCTCCATCAGTGGCCTTCTCAGTGTTTCACCTCCCAGAAATCCCAGGCAGCATGGTCAATGGAAAGAGATTATAGGAGTTGTAGTCCAAAGATCTATAGCAGCAATGGGAAACTGCAGTGAATACAAAATCCATTTTTCTGCCCTAGGATCACATACACTACCAAAACTACCAGAAAATGACCAAAGTCCACTTTTAGTTTTAACAAATGAGTTTTAATGCTAATACTACAGAAATGTGTGCAACTTATTTAAAAGATGAATTGCTGTTCCTGATGGCTTTCAGGAGAGGCACTTGATTGAGAAAGGGGTAGAAAAAAAGGGGCTTCTGAGAAGTCCGGAGGGATTCAAAGGGGTTCAAAAGTAGCCACATGCACATGCTCTGATCTAGAAATTCAGCTGAATTTCTAGAAAAGAGCACCTTTTGAAACCTAAAAAGAATAGGACTATAAAAGGATTCATATGCTCCGTAGAAAGAGAAACAACTCTGCACGTCACTAGGGAAGTGATATAAAAACCAGAATACAACTTCTGGCAGGCTCTCAGCCAATTTTATGCAGTGAAGGCACCTGGAGCAGGACCCAGTCCATAAACCACAGGTGGCTAGGGAAAACATGACTAGTCCTGGCATGCCATGCTTTTAAGCATCAGTGGTGTGCCACTTGCTTTTAAGCCCCCGACTGTGTATAAATTATCTGTAATGAGAATGAGTTTTAAACATATTGGGAAATTATGCAAATGATGACAATAGGAAATGTAATACCTAGATTTTCTATAGATTTAAATTGCCTTATATCCATGTGGCAATGTTATTACAAGATTCGATTCCTAATTGGTCTGGCTCTATTTATTGCTTTGCATTTACTACTATTGCTTATCACAGGAGCGTAGGTAGTTTATGAACTGTTATATGTTTTAAGTGGAGGCTTGAAACCTTACACAAACTTAAGTAATGTGCCACACTTTTAAAAATGTTAATGGATAAATGCCTTATGGGTCTACAGTGTAATTCACTGAAACAGCCATTATGTGGTTACACGCCGGTTGTTTAATAATTTTGAAAATGAAGATGGTGAAATTGAAAATATTTCCTCTTGTTGCCTAGCTGAATTTAGTTGGAGGGGTCTGTGTGAATCCTAAAAGGCTGGCTCTGCTACAAGTTGGAAAACCTGATTAGCTACCCCACAACATAAGCTTTTCGAGAAAGCAGATTGATGAAGTCATTACATTGCCATCACAATACTTCTGAGTGTACAGGAGAGCAAGAATTCTGTGAAGAATTAAACCAGA
Organism: Iguana delicatissima; assembly: GCA_948472985.1. Classification (NCBI taxonomy): domain Eukaryota; kingdom Metazoa; phylum Chordata; class Lepidosauria; order Squamata; family Iguanidae; genus Iguana; species Iguana delicatissima. The sequence continues at coordinate 183,994 of CAOKZL010002383.1, read as the reverse complement.
TGGAAAGTTTCTACAAAGTGGGGAAAGCTTAGCTGAGATTGAAAAAGGATTTATGAAGGTAGGAATTGACATTTTAAGATTAGAAATTCTGGGAGCTCTAAGGATGGATTTATATGTACAGGAGTAACTCATGTGGTATGCCCCGGCACGTTAGCATACCATACCATGCACTGATATAAAGACATATGTAATAAAACCAAGAAGATAAAGAGATCCATGAAATTAAGAGAAACAGAGATCATGAAAAGGAAAAAAAAATACACTGCTCTTTCTGTTAGCAGTTTTGATGTAGCACAGGGGAGGTATATAATCAGTTTTGTAAATATTAAGAAACGTAATGCAATACATATTATTAGAAGACTCCAGTTACCTCTATACCTATTGGAAGTCAAACCCTGCCAAGAATGTAAAGTTTAATAATACTTGTGTTGCTGACAGTGTCATCTTCCAGAGGTTGGAAGAAGTGACAATGAATCAACTATCCTGGATTTCATTTTTTTCCAACAGAGAAGTAGTCAATGACATGGAACTTCTAAGTAGGAACTTCTAAGCAAGCAGGGTGTCTTGTACCTCACCTTCTGTTGGAAAGAAGAAAAACTGAGGGTTGCTGGATGTCCACAATGGACTTAAAGAAATCTGATTTCAGTGCAAAGCAAATACTGGATGGAACCACACAGTCATCTTCAAAGAGAGGAGAATTCATGATGGATGTCAGTTTTTAAAACTTTTAGAACTTCTGTGCAATTGCAACCAATTCAGTGAAAAAGACATTTACAAGGCTTGCAGAGAAACGGGTGGCTGCACAAGAGACTCACAGATAGAGATTACCTTAGAAGATGGTTGACTCAACTTCATTTTATACTTTATAAATCTATGATTTTGGCTGAGTTTCAAATGCATAACTAATTATCATGTCCTGGCCTGACCCTCTCCAAACCTCCCTTAACAACCAGCAACTGATCCAAGTGATGGAGATTTGTTTTGCTGAGAATCTCAGAACAGTAGGCTGTCATTTCCTGTACTTCCTACCAGTAACCTACAGTGTGATAAGAAACTGCAACAGAGGTCCTGCTTCTGATTGTCACAGTTTCACTTACTGGCAAAAGAAGGGGGAGGGAAAAGTCACCCTCCTGTCTCCCAATTGCCAGCAGAATAGACCTCCATTGCTTAGAGTCACTCCCTAGAGTTTAAGGTGGGATTTGTGGGGAATTTATGATAGTGGCAATGGTGCCACAATATTGAATACATAGTAGAAATGAATATGGAGCAACTATAGGTCTGTAAATCCAGGTTACAAATCCTTAACTGCATTATAGGATACCAGCTTTTATTATTCACTTCAAAAATTCTTTTCAGTTATATTTTGAAATTTTCTGTCAACCTGAATGTTGTACAGTGTTGCAGTTACAGATCTTATTGTTTCTACTTTATTTATTTATTTAATATCACACTTTGCTCCCAGATGTTATTTATTTATTTATTTATTTAATTGATATCCTGCCTTTCTCCCATCATGGGATTCAAGGAAGCAACATGGGACCCAAAGCAGCTTACGAAAACAAGATGAAAACAAGATAGTGCTAAAAACACAAAGATAAAAATTTAAAACACAATTAACTAAGCTAACATATTAAAATACTAGCAACCTAAAAAAAAAGGGACAATATTTTTAAAGCATTTTAAACGTAAATGTTTTCAGAACAATCCTTTAAAATCTAACATTAGAGATAAAAGTGCTATACACACAGCTCACAAAAAAGAGCATTCAGCAACTAATTAATCATCAAATGCCTGATTAATTTTTTTTAAAAAATCTTTACCTATCAGCAAAAGGAGAACAGACGGAAGGCCAGCCTCACCTTCTGTGGAAGGGAATTCTGTAATTCATCCCTTTTAAAAATATATGTTGAAAGACGTCTTCCTTTTAAAAAGATAGAAAGTTGTTTTTTATTGTTAGTAACATAGTCATTACAGATGGAATTGCTACTTTCTAGAAGAAGTCACTTCCATAACAAAATGCCTGTGAATGTTCTTGCATTGCAAATAGAGCTGCCCTTGAGCTCTGTTCCATAACTTCAGTTAGTTCAGAGTTCAGTGGCTAGATTACCAACTGGAACTAGGTCATTCAATTGGCTTGCCAGTATTTAATATTGTGTCACTGGACAGAAAACAATCTGTTAAGTTTGTTTAGGAGTTGTTGTTTTTTAACCCAACCTCTTCATAGCCTTGGAATAGGATATCTGAAAGAACAGAGCTTGGGAAAGGGCCCAAAGGCTAGCTAGTTGTGTCTAGGATTGTTCAGGGACTACAAAGACAAACTGCCATAAAAATGAAGTGAGAACAAAATTGGAATTTTCCAAGTCTACTTCTGCTTTTAAAAAAAAGAGTGGGGGGATATGTGTGGGTAGTTACTGTGTCCTGTTCAAAAAGCTAATCACTGATTTAGTGATTTCCTGTTTCCAGGAAATGTAATTCTTTTAAGTGTATGGTTGATTAGTTTTTATTCATTCTTTTACTGACTTTTTAAAAAATTCTTGTTGGGCTGTCCATGATAGTTTTGGTGGGTTTTTGTATGTAACTTATTCTTTTTCTTTTGTTTTTGATAGCTTTTACATTGAAAATTTAATATATTTTAAGTAAATATTCTCTTTGAATAAATATTTGATATTACATTGAATATATGCATTCAATATATTTCCTTGGTAGACTGAGATAAAGGCCAAGGACCCTGGAGATATAGACCAAGACCCTGCATTAGGAAGCATAGCTATGACAATGCAGCCACATTTCTGTAGCTACATGTCCGGATGCTTACCTTTTAAGTCTTGCCTTTCCTACCAACAGAGGAATATCCAAGGTGCTGAAGAGTGCAGCAGTGATCAGTGATGTGCCAGCCTGTTCTCAATATTGCAGCTACTGGAAGAGGTCTGGACACATTCTTGATCATCACTCTCTTCAACACCTTAGAAATTCCTCTGTTTGGAGATACATGGTTAAAAAGGCAGGTTTTTGATCATTGTGATGGTGCAATAACTGTAAGAGTAAATCAATGTAATTGCAACATTGTAAACTGAGTTTACAACATCGTGATTATTGAATAGGATTCCAGCTATAATTTGATCTGTAAGTTCTTGGAAATCAAACATTGAAAATGTATGTTAGTCCTCTTCCAAATTACAAATCATGTTTAGATGTTTCCTTCGTTCCCTCCTTCCTCCTCCGCTCCCTTGTGCATAACATAGAAATACATGTTTATAGGTGAAACTGAAACCATGCTTAAAATCGACTTCTAAGGACCTTATCTATTTCTATGGCCACTTGGCTCTGCTTATCCCCATTCAGATTTGCTCTTTGTTTCTTCTATATTTTAAGTCCACTTTGTAATGAGAATTAGTCGAAGAACTGCCAATTAATTTTCCAGTAGTTTATATATACAGTACTCATATCGTAAGTGTAATTAACACTGTACAGATCCCATTAGTATTTTTAAGCACTTCAAATGTAGCATAATGGCCAAAGATAAAGTTGTCATTAAAGTACCATTGCTATTTATTATACTCATAAAAGAGTCACTTTGCTACAGCAGATATATATATATATATGATTCCATTTAGAAAGTGGTAACTGATAGCAGCATTAGTTATTGCACCCTAGGGATTCAAGGACTGCTTTAAATTGATCCAATTCTTATTCCCTCCAAAAGTCAATACAAAAATCTAAAAGCAGGTGACAAATCACTGCATTCACAGCATAATTCTGATTACCAACTTTTTTTTTACCCATCAGTTGTTTCCCCAAATGTTCAACATTGCATTGTGCTATCTGTATTTTGATTTAATTGCATGAATATTTCATAGTTTCATTTTGAATTATTCTTTCATTTCTGTTCTCTTCCTTTTAAAGCAATTAAAAGTAACAGGTCTTTGATAACCTCATCAGTATAATTTGGAAAAGTGTATTCATTCCTTGATTTCACAAAAGATTTCTAAACTTAGGTGCCTAGAGAAGGGTTAGATCATGAATAAAAAGCATTTGCTCTCCATTCATTTCACAGCTGGATCCTAAGTGTTGCTGCACTGAAAAAATGAACATTTAAGATGCTGAGTATAATAATTACTGCTTTAAGACAGTGGTAAAACTGATGGTAGGAATGGGTAAGAGTGTCACTTAGTGTAAATTTTTGAAAATCCCATTCAGTTTGCTTTTTTATAATAAAACTACAAAAATCTCCCATTTGTTTCATTAATAGAATAGAGGAATGAGAGTTTTAGAAAAAAACTACAAGAAGGAAGGAATGAAACTGATTTGTCCATGTCTAGCCTATGAAATGCATGGGGTCACCATGACTTGACTGGAGGCTTGAAGGCACATACATACACATCCTACAATAAATTGCTACCTTCACAGGTACATCCAGGTCATTACAGTATTTCTAAAATGTGCTCTGCCTACAGAGACACCATCATCCATTTGTCAGTAGCATTTTTGTATTATATTGCTCACTGATGGCTCCTCTTCACCCTGCAGAGAAGTTACTAGTGGGGTGCTTCAGGATTTTGTCCTGGGCCTAGTGCTGTTCAACACCTTTACAAATGACATGGGTGATGGAATAGAGGACATGCTTATCAAAATTTTAGGTGACATCAAATTAGGAGGGGTAGGTAATACCCTAGATAACAGGATCAGAATTCAAAATGACCTTAAGAGATTGGAGAACTGGGCCAAAACTAACAAAATGAATTTCAACAGAGAGAAATATAAAGTACTGCACTTTGGCAGAAGAAATGAAATGAACAGATATAGGATGGATAGACTACAAGCTGAACCTATGTCAATAATGTGATGCAGCAGCTAAAAAAAGCCAATGCAATTCTAGTCTACACCAATAGGAATATAGTGTCCAGCTCAAGGGATGTTATAACGCACCTTACGGTGTTTTGATCAGACCTTGTCTGAAATACTATATCAAAGTTCTGGACACCACAATTCAAGAAGGATATTGACAAGCTGAAAACTGTCCAGAGGAGGACAATCAAAATAGTAAAAGATCTAGCAACCATGTCCTATGAGGAGCAGCTTAGGAGCTCGGTATGTTTAACCTAGAGAAGAGGAGGTTAACAGCTGACATGATAGCCATGTTTAAATATGATTTGAAAGGATCCCATATTGAAGATGGAGCAAGCTTGTTTTCTGCTGCTCCAGAGACTAGGATAAAGCAATGGATTCAAACTATAAGAAAAGAGATTCCACCTAATCACTAGGAAGAACTTTCTGATGGTAAGTGCAGTTTGACAGTGGAATACTCTGAATCAAAGTGTGATGGGGTTTTCTTCTTTGGAGGCTTTTAAACAGAGGATATATGGTCATCTATTGGGAGTGCTTTGATGGTGCATTCCTGCATGGCAGGGAGTTGGACTTGATGATTCTTGCAGTCTCTTCCATAATTTTATGAAGAGAAAGGCCAATTCTGGTTGCTTGTACCAGAATTAACAATCTCTCCTCCTTCCAGCATCCCTTGGAAAAGCTTCTGAAACAGATGGATGATACTATAGATGACTGCAGTGGGACGGAAACAAGAAGAAAGTCAAAATTCCTCTAAAAATGAATGCAGAAGTACAGTGTGAGATCCACCAGTATATCTTAGCCAAGTAGGGAAGAATAAGAGTAGAAATACATTTGATTTCTTAATATTAAGGCCATTGATTATTATTTGAGTTCACATTCCATCACTAACTCCTGTTAGTGAGTTAAGATATCTCTTAACAGAAACACAGGAGGATAGTAATCTGTTATTTTCGCCATAAAGGCTTTCAGATCGAGCCTGTTCACTGGTCTGGGTTACTCAGGCAGTATGGCTCCTCCCACTTGCAAATCTCCTAGTTTCTCTTTTCGTCTTAGGCATCTTTGTTTACTTTCATCGCTTCACTTCATCTATCTTGTCTTGGTCTTTCTCTGCCTCTCCAAATGTCTCTGCTTCTACAAGTTTGCTAATTATGCCAAATATTTACAGTAAATTTCTCTTTCAATAAAATGAAAACCAAATGAAGAGTAGGCCTGTCTGCTGTGCTGTATATGAATTGTCACTTGTGTTGCCTCCACACCATTCTGTCTTCCACAGAAAGATTTTTCTGACTTAATTGTCACATTCATTTCAAATGTATTCATCATAAATGTTCTAGCCATGAAAAGACTATAGTGACAGGAAATATGTAGAATTATTGTGTAATCATGCCCCCCCCCCGCCATCCGTTAACTATGAAGTGACTACTTGGGGCCATTTATTTTAGTCAAATCTCAACCATTGGAACAAAACATACACCTTTTTATAGCAGTAAACAATTATCACTGAAATGGGATAACAGTTTAATGGTTTTGCATGATTTATGTTCTACATAAATTCTTTATGACAAAGAATTGAAAGATGGGGTTATGAATGTATAATAGGAAGTCAACAGAATGTGTCACCTTTGGATTAGTTTCTAAGGAAACAGGCCTTGCAATTAGAGTTTTTATAATGGTCAAGGGCTCATAAAACTCAAGGGCTCAAAGACATCCTCAGTAATTAAAAAATCCTAAGGTGTAATAATTTGCTTCCCTGAACTTATTGTCAATTATGCTTACTGGAGGTCAATCTGCATAATGGGAGCCTTTTAAATTCTAGTGAATCAGGGCCAGTGTTTTCAAACAGAAACCTGAAGAGTGGCACTTGAAAAAAGTGGATGTAGTTTCATTGCTACCATGCTATTTCCTCGGTAGTTTCAAGTAAAGCGTTTCTCCTAGTGTAGGAGAAAATATTATTCTGAGTGCCATCACCATTATAGCGATGTTAAAGTGAACATATGTGCTATGGTGGTATAAAAATACATGATGATGATGGTGATGATGGTGAAAGATGAATTATTGATCTATCTATTCTAAATCTAAATATCTAAATCTATTCTGAGATTTTATTTGAATAATAAAAAAGAGCCCCATATTAAATGGTCCATATCATAATGCCTTTATACAGACCTATAACACAAATACATTTGACATGGTACATAGAATTCTGATTGTTACACTTCCAAAAGGGGTATTTTTGAGTTGGAAAGCATGTAGAAATGAGCAAGAAAAATGACCAAGGGGCTAGAGCACTACCACCCCCGCCCATGCAAAGGGTTACAGTGTTTGGGGCATATTAGCCTGGATAAAAGACAAGAGGTGATATGATAGAGAAGTATGAAATTATGCATGGTGTGAAGAAAAAAAAATTCTTCCTTTTCATTATAACAGAACTGAAGGTAATCCAATGAAGCTAGCATAAGAGATTGTGATGGCCATCAACTGTGACAGCTTTGAAAGGGTCTAGATAAATGAATGTGGCATTATACTACCAGTGGTGACTACCTGTGAGGCTATATTATTTCCAGGATTAGAGGCAGCATTATGACCTTTTTGTGGGTTTCCTGTGGTTATATGGTTTGCACTGAAACAGGATACTGGACAACACAGGCCTTTATTTTGATCCAGCAGGGCTCTTCTTTTGAGTGTATTCATTTGTTTCAAAGATATAGATCTACACATGTTCATATGGTTCATAATTCAGTATGACTTGCAGTAGTTAATCCACAAAAATCTTCTCAGTGTGGAGATGTGTTAACCTATACTCATTTAGCCTTCTGTAGTTCTCTTTCAGAATCCAAAAAGAGTTAAGTCCATCACAAAAAACTGTAACAGCACTTAAACTGTTCCAGTGCTACAATAAATAATTTATAAGTAAGAAAAGCACACAGATACTAGGCCAGGGCTGATGGCTGTGGTACCTATCTCTCTGCAAACAACCAAAGGCAAAAACACATTACCAATTTCATATTGCCTTAGAACTAGGTTATACACTCTCACTGAAACAGATGGTCCTCTATGGATGCCCATTTATAGCACTCACCCAATGTTAATAAAACACTGCCCATTAAACAGCTTTCACATTAAGTTTATCACATGCTGTTCATTTGTCTCTGCTTTCTGACTCAGGCGCAAAAAAAAATTGCAAGATGTTGACAGTATCAGATGATGATTATTTTGTTATCACTATCATTATTATTAATTCAATTTATACTCCCACCTTCATTCAAACAGCTCAGAGCATCTGACAGACAAAAGTTGGGTTGGGAAGGGCATTACTTCTTACTTAAGAGCACTTTCATACTACATAATTACAGCACTGGGATTCCACTTCAAGTGCCACAGAAGCAACCTATGGAATCCAGAGATTTTCAGTTTGGGGAGGATCGTTTAGAATTCTGAGCCAGGGAACTATAGTACCTCACCAGATTACAAACCCCAGGATTCCAGATAATGTTGGTGTGGCATTTAAGTGGAAGCATAGCACTATAAACATCTAGTGTGAAAAGGCCCTAAGATTGCCCAAGGTAAAGACAGGTAAATAAACATGTCTTTACCTTGGGCAGTCCTGGGGCCTTTTCACATCCAATTATGTCATCAGCTTTCTTAAGAAAATTCATTTGTTACATAAACATAGTGATCTGTTATGTTAAATATCCTGTAGTACTCTTATTGATAGCGGACTGAACTTTTGCTAACATCTATTTTATATCTATCTTACTGAGAAAACACAGCTACACTAATGTGTATCTCTTGTGGTATAACAATATGAATTGAGGGGTCAAGCTTGAAAGCTATTGGGAAAATAACACACAATATCTTAATAGCGTTTTTGCTCCAAGGGTAATTGTAATTAGCTCGTTATTTATTTGACAGTTACTATTGCCATTCTGTAGCAATCGTTTCCTTTTGCTGATTCTCTTTGGATATTTGCTAATGATTTTTTTCAGTCCTAATTAGAAAATAATAAACTGAAAGGTTAACAGAGCGTATTAAATCCACAAAACAAATAGCTTGGGGTACTGAAACAGGTACTTTATTGCATATATAAGCTTCAACCTGAAAATCATGGGCTGCAATGTGTAATGTTGTAATGAAAGAATTATATTGCCGACATAATATTCAGCCGTGTTAGAGAATTGCAACAATGTGCAACAGGGCACAATCTTTTGTTGAATAATGGGGGTTCCTACCACATAATGGGTCACTATAAAATATTTCCTGTTGTGTGGCAGAGGCACCCACCACACAATCATGCAATGTGAAAGGTAGAGACATCTTTCCAGCTGGGTTTAAGACACCTATGACTTTCTATTGTTCTGGATTCCCAGTGCTCCATAGCCCTGGTGGGGACCACTGCCACCATCACCTTTTGCTGTTATTGTGCAAGAGCAGCCTGCTCCACAAAATACTGTACTGTTGTGTATCATGACCGTTACACAATGGCCATGCTATTAGCTCCACTTGTACAGTGGTCTTGATAGTGCAACTACACCATGCTCTCCTGAAAATGCAAGCATTGCATTATGCTGAAATTCTAAACTGTGAAATCGTAAGCTGATTTATAATGTTGTAAGTTCCCCACAGGATGCCAGCCAGGATCCCATTTTGTAAAGCAGGATTGGACAATAAAGGGTCTGATGGCCATGTGTAGTACCCAGCCCGTTTTTTGATAGCCAGTGCCCCTCATCTGCTGGTCCATGATAAACTGCACTTCTAAAATTGAGAAAACAACCCAAAACAAAATGAAACAAGTCATCATTTCCTTCCAGAAGGGAGAAGACCTCCTGGCACTCTTCTGCACCATACAGAGACGCAACAATTGCCACAAATTTCAGTGGCCAGAATGGCCATGGGCTTGATGAGATGACTAACTAAATTTCAAAAGTTCAAGAAATTGCAGATTTATATAACCCTTTTTAAAACATATAATATCAGCAACAGTACTTCATATTTTAAACTGAATCCATCATGTAGATTTTATTTATTATTTAAAACATTTTTATCCTGCCTATTGCTCATGAGATCTAAGGGCAGCAAAAGATAAAACCATATAAATAGTTTAAACAATTCCAAATTAAAATCAGTGATTAATTTAAACAAGAGAAAAGCATACTAAGCAATTCAAAGATGTTAACAGCATTTTAAAAGGCAAAACACTTAAAACCAAATATGTGTATAAGAGTAAATTAGACCCCAAAGGCCATGTTTTAACCTGATGACAAAAAGAAACTAAGTTTGTGCCACTTAAGACCCCAATGGAGAAGGCACTCCACAAGTGGGGCACCACAGCTGAGAAGGCCCTCCCCAATGTCATCCCCAATCATGCTGCTCCCATTCCTGAGACACACGGGGAGTCCCCACTGGGAGATCTTAACTGCAAGCAGGGGCATGTAGAAAGAGATGCTCCTTCAAGTATTGAGGTCTTAAGTTGTTTAAGACTTTGAATATCATCGCAAGTATCTTGAATTCAGTCTGGAGGTGAATTTGCAGTCAGTGATGTGCCTTTCAGATCAGTGTTATGTGTTGTCTGATGGTACCCGAGTCAGCAGTCTTGCTGCTCCATTTTGCACTAGCTGTAGCTTCAAAGACATAGGCCCTTTCCATAGGGGTTATTAATGCAGGTTATTACGTTGTAGCCCTGAGCTGTTCTGCATGTGGGAGCGAATTAGGTTTGCTTTATTTTCCGTCGTTCCGCACGTAATTCCAAGTTAAGGCTCCACCATGTGGTGGGAAAGTGCCCTATTTGGAAACCAGAAAAAAATCCGATTCACATTCTGACATTGAAGCAAATTTGGATTTTTGCAGTGATGCGGAAATGTACATTCGCACCAATGTGCATTGGTGGGCAGTGGTGGGTGGGCTGTGGGAACAGGAAGTATGGTATTTGCTGGTATTAGACGCACTACTGTAAGATTTGCAGGCTGCATACTTTAGGAAAAATTTTTTAGTACCACTGTCCCCCATTCCATTCTCCATGCTTGCTGGCCACCCCTTCCCGAAACCTATTTAGGCCTGCTTGCCAGCCCCACACACCTCTCCACGCACACTTGCCACCTGCATGCACTTCTCCAATTGGGCTAGGAGAGGTGCATGTGGGTGGCGATCGGGCTAGGAGAGGTGCATGCAGGTGGTGATTGGGTGTGGGTGGCAATCTGCCTGGGTGGGGGAGTTAGGGTATTTGCATTCCATTTTCAGAAAGCATTTCAGGAGGGAAAAGTGCCTGTTATATGCTGGCAAATAGGGTAGTAGGTACCTACATAGTTACATACAAACATACCAACCCAAAAGACAAAAAATTAAAATAAAATAAGCCAATCACAGCCACCAGGGTGGAGTGAGGGGAATTGGGGGAGTGGCCAGCAGTGTGGTAGTGCGGATGCATGAACTCGCACTCCTCTGCAGGAAAATGAATCAAAACAAGGTACTGTGTGGAAAACAATGAAGGAAAACCACATTGTTTAAATATGGTAAGAAACGGTGCAAATTGCTTCTTTTGCTGTGCAGAAAGGGCCATAAAGTGCATGAGAGTAGTCTAATTGGGAAGTTATCAGTGCATGAACTACTGTAGCTAAATTATCCCTGTCCAAGAAAGACTGTAGCTGGTACACCAGTCAGAGCTGGACTGTCAATGACAAAGATGAATCTAAGCGTATATCCAAGCCATGCACTTGCTCCTTTAAGGAGAATAAAACCCTATCTAGCACAGGTTGATTATTCAGTTACCAAACCTGAGAACTGTCAGTCCACAGAGCCTCAGTTTTATCAGGATTCAGCCTCAAATTATTTGTTTTCATTGAGCCCATTAAAACCTCATTGTACCGGTTCAGTTCTTGCAGAGCCCCAACTCACTCTGACAATAATAATAATAAAAAAGATAGAGCTGTGTGGCATGAGCATACTGATTGCACTAAACCCCAAATCTATTAATGCTCTTCCTCAGCAAATTCATAGAGATATTATACACCATGGAGGACAGGACAGAGCCTTGACGTAACCCATAACTTAATGACCATGTGGCTGAACAGGAATCTCTCATTTCTACCCTTGGAATTGATACCACAGTTTGGAGCAACACTACTATAGCACAATGATCATTTTGAAGCAGTACCACCATAGCGTTATGATCAGTGTTATCAAAAGTAATTGAGATAAAGAGGAAGATCAACAGGATAGCACTCTTCATGTGTTTCATCTCAAGTAGGTCATTAGTCAGAGCAACTAATGCCATTTCAATGCTATGCATTGACCTGAAACCAGACTGAAACGAGTCCAAATAATTCTTTCTTCTGATGCTGCCCAGTCACCACTCACACAAGCACCGTGCTCATATTAGTGATGTGGAAATAGTTCTCACTTATCTCTGGATCCAGAGCTCATCTTTAGAAGAGGGTCCACCATAGCCTCTGTCAAGAGTGTAGCCACCTCCCTGATATAGTGAGATGTTTACCAGCCCCATGATCCATCCAATTAATCTACGTCTGCTGGATTTTTCAGCAAAGATAGATAAGGTTCAAGCTTATAGATTGTAGGATGGAGTAATTCAAGCATCTTGTCCACATGATCAACCCAGAACAACTAAAATTGGTACCAAAAAACCTGACCAGATAGAACACTGGATAGTTCTCTAAAATCTGTGACAAGTGTGGCTTCATTTCAAGAAGGATATTGACAAGCTTGGACTTGTCCAGAGGAGGGCAACCAAAATGGTGAACGATCCGGAAGTCATGTCCTATGACAGTGGTTCTCAACCTGTGGGTCCCCAGATGTTTGTGGACTTCAGCTCCCAGAAGCCCCAGCCACTATGGTCAATGCTCAGGGCTTCTGGGAGCTGAAGTCCAAAAACATCTGGGGACCCACAGGTTGAGAACCACTGCCCTATGAGAAACGGCTTAGGGAGCTGGGTTTCTTTAGTCTGCAGAAGAGAAAATTAAGAGGTAACATTATAGCCATGTTTAAATATTTGAAAGGATGTCATATCAAAAAGGGAACAGGCTTGTTTTCCATTGCTCCAGAGACCAGGAAAAGGAGCAATGGATTCAAACTACAGGAAAAGAGATTCCACCTAAACCTCAGGAAGAACTTCCTGATGGTCAGAGCTGTCCAGCAGTGGAATATGCTGCCTTGGAGTGTGGTGGAGTCTCTTTCTCTGGAGGTTTTTAAACAGAGGCTGGATGGCCATCTGTTGGGAGTGCTTTGATACATGTTCCCTCATGGCAGGGAGTTGGACCCAATGCCCTGTGGTCTCTTCCAACTCTTATTCTGTGATTCTATGATTCTGTAAGTTCTGAGAAAATAAAGTTAATTTAGCTTTGAAGTGCCTGGCAAAATTGTCACAGGAGGTAACCAAGACTTCCAATGCCTGTTTCTCCAATTCTGATCCCAATAGACTCCTCACCACTTGAAATAGGTCAACAATGCAATAGTGGAGGCATTGCATATAGTCTCCCAAAGTTGCATGCATCCAAAAAAACACAAGGTGCAGAAATCTAGCTGCTCAGTAGTTTTAATAAGCACCTCAGAGCTCTAAAGAAAAATACAAAATAGATGAAAAAAAATATACAGAGTCTGATAGGAATTTGCTTTTACATTCCCTCTTAAATTGCCTTTTAAAATATTAAAAATTATAATACCTAATTCAAAGTGGCAATGACCTCATTCTTATCCCTGACAAAAGCAACTCCTCTCTCCTCCTCCTTCTCCTTGTCCTCCATCTTAACCTTTTTTTAAAAAAAAAAAACCTGGACTGAACTCGGAGGTACAGCCCCTTCTTTGGCACCCACTGATCCAAACCAGTAATTTACAGAGATTATAGCAGCAGTAAAATTGACAGGTATTGGGGAAATTTTCATCCAACCATTGGAGTGCTTTGAGAGGTCTAGTGTGGTTTTCTGACACCCAGCATTGCCTGCTTCATTACAGAGGATGGAAGAATGTTCCCATTCATATACATATAGTTCACACTACCATCTTAATGCTCCAAAGCACGGTTGAAGTCCATGTTAACTTCAGATGTAAAGTACCTCATTTTTGTACTGTTTAGATTATTGCTTCAGTGGTGAATACACATCTGCTTTTTCTTCTCTACTACTGTTCCTCTCTGCTATGTCTCCAAGCTGGTGGAGCCCTCAACATTTTTGGGGGTGAGAAATTGGGGGGGCAGGATCTCCACTGAAGTGGAAAAAACACAAATCTCTACCCCCTCCCCCAAACATACATGCTAGACTTTGCTGCTGCCAAAGTGTCCTTCAATGTCCTCATCTTTCTCCAGAAGAAGGAAGAGAAAGAGGACAACACTGAAAGAGATTTTTGCAATAACCTCCAACAGATCTACCAGTTATTACCTTTGCCACTATGGTACCGGAACACATCTGCCTAACTCAGAGGTTGCCTCTGAGGACTGGCCTCCCCAGTCTCCAAGCCTTCTCCTAAAAAAAGCCATAAATCCTCAGAATTTTCAGATAGTTCTTCATGACCCCCTGCCCTTTCTGGGAAGCACAGTTATTGACTACCATGTGCACAGTCCTTTCTGATTCCGCCTGCCTCTGGGAAGTAGAATTATGACCTCCATGTGCTGGAAGAAGACCAGCTGCAGCCACACTGCTGAACAGGAGGAGGAGGGGGGTGGGGGAGCAGGAGGGGGAGGAAAGAAGGCAGAGCCAGTGGCAAGAGCCACTCCCTGCTATTACAGTACAGTACCATTACCACCTTCACCTATAGCTACCTTGCTAGTTAGGCAGCACCTACAAACTCTCAAATAACCAAATTCACAGTTAAACTGGTAAAAGTTGTGGGCAACTGTACCGACTATCTTACTTTCCTTTGCATTGGTTTATGTGGGATGCAAATATCTCTGAAAAAGAAAACTACAGAGCTATTGCAGTGCAGAAGGGCAGAAATAGTTCCACTATTTTCCTCAACCTTTTCAAACTGTATCTTTCAATCAGTCGTGTCAAAAGAGTAATAAACTGAGGCTTTTGATGGCCTGTTCTTATATTATGAGATACAGATCTCCTTTGGAAAGTTAAAGTATTTTCCAACTTGTTTATATAAATATATTGTTTCCACATTTTATGCATTTTAGTAAGCTCATCCTTATAGGAATCTAAGTATAGAATTTTGCCCAAATCAGTCACACCACAAACTTTTTATTCTTTGTTATTACTTTTCCTGAAGCAAATTGGTGAGATTTTAAAGGGGAATTTCTATAAATTATTCAGCTTGCTAAAATTCTCTAGAATCTCTGCAGTGTTTTCAGTTCTTTTCTGCTAAAGAGGCTTGTAAAATATTTAAATCTTTAGAAGCAAATAAGACTCACTGTTGTGTTTTTCCTATGGTTTCTTTTCAGCATAAACATGGCCCAGATTACAATTAAAATTTAAACCAGAAGGAAGTTACCTGTTCCTTTGATCTTTTGAGACTATGAACACTAGCAATGGAACCCAATGGGAGTTACTGCCAAGTAAGCGTGCATAGAATAGGCTGCATATAACTTTATAAGGAAGTTATATAGAAACATCAACCCAATGTTAGTCTGACACTACAAAGATTTGTGCTTTTCTAATTATTAACTGTGCTGACATATACGGGGCTTGTGAACACATCCCATTTTCAAGTTTGAGCAGTTGAGTAGAATTAAAAAAAATAGTGATACCTAAGCTCAATTGATTTAAATCTAATTTTTTTGAGGAACAATCCTATCGTTGTAAAGAAGCTGCTGAGGAGTCCTTGAACATTGTGGGACTTTCCCTGGAGAGATGGACAGCTGCAGTTGTTTGAGGAAGCCCACCACTAGGGTCCTTCTCATTGTGGCCTGGAAAGTTCTGCCATCATTGCTCTTCTGTCACCATTGTGCTTCTGCTCTCACTGCTCTGTGTTATGGACTGATAAGGCATCTGCTAGGGAGAATCTTTGGATCCACTACAATTTGTTATGGATATAGTTCTGGAAGAACTATATCCATAACAAATTCCTTCTCCTCCTCCTCCTCCTCCTCCTTCTCCTCCTCCTCCTTCCAGAACTATATCTATAACAAATTAAAATAGAACTAAGTCAGCCCTGCAGCTGTTTGCCTCCCACTGAGACATATGGAAACGGAGAAAAGACCCCTGCAAGGACAAAAGAATCAAGAAAAGTAATAACAGCCCTCCATCTTCCACACTGACAAACTTGTAATACTATTGCATTGGTGATTCCTCAGCTGTTTACCAAACCCACATACCATAACAGATAATACTCTTGATTTTTTTTCAATTGTTGGAGGATATGTCTGTTTGTGATGTTTCTACTTCTACAGACAGATATTAAGCTGTGCTTTGAAAACCTAGTAATTCTTTTACATTTTATGTATCCTTTGTCCTTGTAGGAAATATTCTTACATGAATCAACAGTAGGTCTGTGTAATTTAATCCATATGATTAAATTCACTTGAACAATTTGATTTAATGCATATGATTAAATCCACATGATTTCTGGTGTTATCCATATTAATTTTATATTGTTACTCATATAAGCAGCAGTCAGATGCTTGCAATTCTTGCAGGGGTAGCACATCATATTCAGTAATTCATTTCACATTTAATCAGCAAATGTGGTGAGAGGATATAGTAGATAACTGGTGAGAGCCAGTATGGTGTAGTAGTCTGAGCGTTGGACAGTGACTCTGGAAACCAGGGTTCAACTTCCCACTTAGTCATAGAAACCCATTGGGTGGCCTTGGGCCAGTCACCCTAGCTCAGCCTCATAAGGCAAAGATGTTACCCCAAAACATGGGTGACTCAGGTATCCACTCACAATGCCAGTACCTACATGCAAAGATGGGGAATTATTAGCTCGATTTGGAGGCCTGCGAGAGGGGGGTAATCTAGCAAGGTCTTTCCACCAATGTTTACGGGGTCTTCACAGGAAGAACGAGCCAGAGATTCAAAAGTAAGTTCATATGTGTTTTATTGGGGAATTGATTACAAGCACACAAGATCCAAACAGTCACACACTCTCACAAGGCTAACTGAAGGAAAAAAGGAAGGAAAGGTTTCAGATAGCAAGATTCAGGACGTAGTGAGTAATATTTACTGGTCTTGAAGAGCAACAATGTGGCTCAGACTCATGCCTAAGGATAGTACATGATCGGGAATCGGAGTGACAGGGTGTCTACCAGCAAGTAGTACTGCACCTGACTGGCTAAAACAGGGTTTCTTATACATGATATCTGCCTGGAGGGCTAGGTATGAATGGCTCTTCAGCCGAGTAAACAGTGAAGTTCACAGAATGGACAATGAGGTCTGGAATGGGCTAACGATCATTAGGTGACAAAGGAAAAATGGACATCATGATAGCTCTATAATGGTTGGACAAGTGTAAGAACAATGGATTGATTTACAAGTCGGTGGAAAGGTGGGTTGAAACAATCAGCTACTTGGTGGGAACTCTGCCATCACTAGTGTCCAAAAGCAGTTGTTACGACTAACTTAAGCCTATTATCTCTGGAGTTACCTGGTTATTTCCTGACTGTGACCATGAATATGGAACAGTAAGTTAGATTTACTGATCCATGACTATTCCACATTCACAATCACTACTTACTCACATTTGTGACACTCTTATCATGATGAATACTGGGAAGAAAATGTTGCACATGATGGAGAGTGGGAAGAAAATGTTGCAAATGGTCCCAGAAGTTCCAAGAAAATAGTCCAGGACAACAAAAACCTTGTTTGGGCATTTAAATCCTAAGAAATACAGCAATAAATACTATAACCCCCCCAACATATTTTCTCATCTGAAGAAACTCAAGGTCATTTTATATTATGCCTAGCCCACCCTCATATCTTGTGTACCTTCCCCATTCCTTCTCCTGTCTTTTTCCCCTTCTTTTTTTCCGTTCCTCCTTGTCTTCCATTTTAAAATATAATGATTAAAACAATAAAGATAGAGAACGCGTAACTTCCTTTGGAAGCTTGTTCCACAATCAAGGTGCCGCTTTGCTTTGTGAACTCTGTAATTTATCTTTTTTGGTTGGTGGCGAGGGGACACATAAGAGGTTTCCCTCCCTAGGGATTTCAACTTTAAAGTAGATTTATTCAGAAGGAGACAGTCCCCATTCCAATCCTTTTAGATTCTGCAGGTCAAAATCAGCACTTTGAACTGGGCTCAGAAACAAATTAGGAACCTATGCAGTTGCTTCACAACTATTAATATAAGGGGTGATATCCTGTTTGGCAGTTACATCTTCATAAGTGGACTTATGTATATAAGAATTGGGCAGTTCTATAATGTCTGTATCCAGTAAGGGGCTGCTGGTACATTATAATATAGGGGAGTCAGCAAAGTGACCATTCTGCATTATCATGCATCAGGACACCAGCTAGGGACTGTTGAGACCCATAGGTAGAACCCAATATCCATCAGAGGACTGATGCTGGTGTTTTGCTACATATTTTTGTAATCCACTAACAGGGCTCATTTATAGCTTTTTATCTTTTGTAACCTTAGAATTGAAGAATTCATTTTATATTTTGGAGATTCATCTAGTTCTTAAATAATATTCTAGTCATTGGGGGAGATATTGTGACTAGGGTTGGGTCAAACACAATTTTTCAAGTCTGTTTTGCACATTTTTACCATTAAATCTGCTCCACCCATTGCAGTGAAGATTTTTAAGGGATTTTAAAAAAACTCACACTCTTTAAATAAAATTTAATTTTAAAAAACTGTTAAAATCAAGCTGTTATGAATTGATCTTAACTTTTCTGATTCTTTACAGTTCAGGTGATACTCAGAAGCTGAAAATGTTCCAGAAAGTGGTTATAAAATGTATAGTGTATATCATTATATGCAGTTTCTTCCTAATGCGAAGTAATTATATAGCTGAAAGAAAGGGTTGTCTCAATATACCATAGCAACTTCCTTTTTCAAAAAATTGCATAGGATCATGTAATTATTTATGACTACTTCCTGGAGCAGTTTTAAAAGAATTTTCAAGAAACACATCCACTATTAGGCATTCTTACTAGCCCATAGAGCTATTAACCATTTGTTTATTTTTAAAGACAGTGCTTGGATTACTTCATAAAACTGCACCATGGTAGAAATGCTGCACTGTCTGTGCACGGATCCTTATATGTACGGTGTATCGTTGTGAAGTTGTGAAACAGATAAGTTAGTTCCAAAATGTGAGGTGAAAGAAACATCCCTAGCTGTGATGCCATCAAAGCAGAGAACACTGTTGAGAAGACATGGGGCCTTTCCACACTACTCTATTATAGTGCTATTATTCCACTTTCAATATCCTGTGGAATTCTGAGGTTTATAGTTTACTGAGGCCAAAGGTGCCCCTCCCTAAACTGCAAACTCCAGGATTTGGCCACGGTTTTTGAAGAAGCAGCACAGAGAATAAACTGTGCAGGATGCAGTCAGCCAGTGTAAATCAATAGAAGCAACCTGGTGCTTTCAAAAAAACAGATGCTGGAGGAAAGAGGCTAAAAGGAAAATATATGAGGTCCTCAAATGATATTTAAAATTAAAGGACAAACTACTTAGAACCTATCAACTGGGGTGGTTGGTTAGATTTTCCAGATATGTAGGACATGATTTTCCATAATCCCAGATGACAGCAAAACTGTGCTGATGGTTGTTAGTCCAAAAACACCTAGAGGATGAAAATTTCCCCATTTCTGCTCTAGGAAGAAGTGTCTACTTTTAACAAGAGGAGATGTGGAAGGGTAAGATGCATTAATTTACATATTGTCTTCTTTTTCCTTTTGGACGGGGGCATTCACACCTTCTGATGGCTATCAACTTTTGAAGAAACCCAAATGCAGTTCTGTTTGGGCAATATACACATGTTATTCTATTTGAAGGCAATGTAGCAAAGAAGGATGTAAGGAGAATCAATTATAAGCAATGTTCAGCTTGGGTTGTGAAGAATGCTCACATTTTTTTTTCTTAAAAGGTGTCTGGGCAACTGAGGCACGCAGTCTAGAAAATGACCAATTGTCATGAGATTCTCCTTCTTTGAAAAAAATCATGATATTGCTTGAACAATATTTTTGTGCAGAAAATAGTGGCTGAGATCTTAAAAGGAGTTGCATAGTGTAAATCTCCACATATGGTATTATGTATTACACAACCCTTGTAATGAATGCCAAGCCTGCACATCTAATTCTTAATATAAAATACGCATTTGAATGCATAAACAATTGCACATGGATGTTGAATGTGCAATGGGGTTTCATCCGCAATACACCTCTGCAGCCTTGAACTGAACTCAGAAATTCTGCATTGGACAAAATTGCCTGACCACTTCTGTAGGACAACATACAAATGTAAGGCCCTTTTCACACGACATTTGCCATGTGAAAGGGCACCTGGAGTATCGCACAATTGTGAGGAGTGATCTGCACGCTGCACTCACAGTCGTGCGATGCTCCAGGGGCCAGCAGATGCTGGTCACTCACCTTTTCATTTTTGGCTGGAAGGCGAAAATGGTGTGTGGTCGCGCATTGCTCCCGGGCCCCACACACACTTACATGGTGTGCAGAGCCTCTGGAGCTGTGCCAGTTGCACTTCCTGCCCCAGCGCAGCCTGGGAAACTCCCAGGCCACACTGCGGAAGGAAGAAGCGGGGCTCTTGCACGAGCAAGCAGCTCATGCAGAGCTGAAGCAGCAGTGATGTGAGAGCCTCTCTCCGGAGGCTGCTCACGCAATCCTCACACCCCAGCGCTGGAAAAAGGTAAGGTGCAGAAAGGACCTAAGACACCAACATACTTTTTTCCAGTGTTTGTGTGTAACTTTAAAAACATGTGTGAAAAAAAGGTGAGGATTTACACTCCTCATTCTACCAAATTGTGCAGACTTCAACCTATATGTTTATAGTGAAAAGCAAGATTTGCTCAAATTCAGCAGTTCAGAAGAACTAATTTATTCTTTACTTTGAGAGGTTTAAATGCTAAAGGAATTTCATAGGGAAAATAGGAGACAAACATGGATTTCCCCCCCAATACTACCTATTTTTTTCTTTAAAAAGTGGAAATAATCTGCATGAGAATGAAGCTAATTTTCACAAAGTGAAAAAATTGCAGACTATAACCAAAATTTTCTTTATGCTGTCCCACTTTAGGCATAGTCCATTAAGATGCAATTTCAGCTCCAAATAGCTGAATTTTTATGTTATGTTACACATAAATTGTTAAAAAGAAAGTCTATGTGGTGTTTGTTCACAATGTTTTTAGATTTCTTCTGCTTTTAAAACTGGCATGGAGCCATGTGGCATCAGGTACAACCTAGATACATTTCCTTTTGTTCTATAGTTCTCAACAAATGAGGTGAGATTTAAATATATGAGCTAAATGTTATTGAATTCATTGAAATTTGGACCCTAATTCTGTTGGTTGGTGATTCGTACAGAGTTAAGTGAAATTTATTTTTAACCAATGTATCCTATGCTCTGTAGATTGCAATCTTTGGAGATATTCCCAGGCCTTCTTGAAGTCAGTGGCTTTCAGGTTCCCTTCAAACAAAAGAATGTTCAGAGCATGAAATGAGGAAATTATTGATGCATGTACTTCCTAACTATTGGGAAGTATAATGAGTCAAGAATATCTACTATTGTTCCTGTAGTGTTACTTACTTTCATTCAGATTACCACAGTGCCATTGTCCTCTTTACCCCTCCACATTTTTGCCAGTCTTTTCATCTGCTGCATGACAGAAAACCCACTGAACCTGACAGAAAACGTCTGTTGACTTTGGTGAGCTTTGGAATGGGGAAGATGACACAACTGGATTCTTTGTATTAACAGAAAATCAATGTTAATTCCCAAAGGACAGAATCACTGGTGCAGAAAGCTATTAAGTTACTAGTTGCCCAAAGGCATCAAAGTCTTGAAGAGGTATTTAGGAGAAGCATTCAGACCTAGTAATACTGAGCTGATCAATCTCTTAATGGTTCCAGTCCAAATGTATAATTCCACCATTATTGGAAATATCAGTTCAGTTAGCACTAAGCATGAAATGGGATCTGTAGTACTGCTGATGCATATCAAAGGGGATATAATCTTGACTGAGAGACTAAATGACAGGACATACATTAAATGTAGTAGGAAAAGTGTAGAGACTGGGAAAATGTCTACAAAGTTAACATAAAGATTGTGATACTAGAAACCTTTTCTTCCTTCTATGTAGATTTATTTAACATTAAGATCCAAGCACTACAACAATTATGTGGCAATGGCTGATGGATGAGATATTGCACAGGGTACAGAAACAAATTAAATGAAGAAGCATAACTAATTGGAAGCAGCGCAAAATGTTGACTAGGATGTACAACTGGGCATGTTGCTTCATATGTGTATTAGTTATCTGGAACAGAGGCAGTGAATAATGAGGTGGAAATGATAAATATGAAGACTGGGTGGTATGAGGAATGTGAGAAGAGCTTAATAAAGCAAAGTGAGTGGGTAGCAAAGAAGGATAACATCCCAGTGTTGATAAATAGCATCCAAATGCGGGGGGGGGGGGTGCGGAGACACTGTGGCTGAGAACAATTCATACTACTTAAGTAACCTACTTAAATTTATAGGTTTTAATCAGCTTAATTTGTTCTCTGCAATTACATATTTTCATAAATCTTATTTTTTGTTTCCAGAGTAGATACCTTGTGGTGTTAATTGTATACCTCTATAGTTTTGTCTCACTTAACTAAATATTTACAGATCTGACACAAAATGTCAGTGAAAGTTTCTTAAAGGGGCAATCCATTTGCAATCCTTCGAGGCCATTCCCTAAACTGCAAACCCCAGGTTTCCACAGGATATTGAAAGAGGAATAATAGCACTATAACACTCTAGTGTGGAAATGGCCAAGGATTTGAGAAGAGTCTTTTCCTTGACAATTGTTTTGCACATGTAAGGACCCAAGCTTCATTCTTAGTTTCTCCAGTTAAAGGGGGCAGGGGGCAGGTAACAGGTAGGGCTATACTAAGTTGTCAAGTTTCATTTCTCACCTATTTCAAAACCAGCCATTTAATGTCAGCTGTATGGGGAGGGTGTAAGCCAACAAACTTGGGGAAGACAAAAGTGCTGGAGTACTCACTCTTTAGGATTTTTTCCCCTTATTGAAACTTGAACAGTTATGTTTCATGAATACGGAGAAATTCAAAAGCACTGCCAACCTAAACAATTTTCCCTTGTCACTGAGGGCTTCCATTAATATTGTGGACAGCAGTCAAGAATCTACAGAAAAGCATACTTTCTATAGAATGGATGAATCGTTCCATCCAACAGTTCATGTTTCTCTAAAGGAGTAATGTTAAATAACCTTCTAAAGGAAAGAGAGTAATTGTATCTGCTTTGTTGAAAAAATGTGATATCATAGTGTGCCATTCCCTGCAACCTTATTTTTTAATTCATTGCAATGTAAAAGGTTACAGGTCAATTTTATTGTTATAAATGTGTGTGTGCGTGCACATACATGTGCACACATTACTTGAAATCCAAAGTTTTAATGTCATCCTATGCCATTTGAGAGATCAGTAGGAGGCATCTGAATACAATCCTAATCAGAGGATTAGTCAGTGGAATTTATTCCCAGGTAACTATGTTGAAGAATCAGCAAAATAATTTTTGGAAAAAAAAGGCCATTTCACAAATTATTTCTCTTTGACTTACTGGGTTAGTTTCATGAATATTAGTAGCCTCAGTTGCCTCCAAGAAACCTCTGTGAAAGACCCTGGAAAGCTATAATTCAGAGCAGACTTTACAAAACTAGCTGGACAAACAGATCTGGTGTAAGAAGGATCATAAGAGCTTTCACCATTAACACCTTGTTCAGGGATTCATTTTTCTACAGGTACAGCAGGAGCCAATGTTGTTAGCTCCTGTCTTCCTCTTCTACTTCCCCCCTTCCCATATTGCTTCAAAAGACCTGAAAAGGAACTGTAAGCATGGGGAAGGGAGTGAAGTTCCAGAGCTCTGTGCAACAGAAAGCTGTTTTATCAACATTTCTGATTGTATGGAACTTTGTAGTGAGCATGGTTATATTATACCTTCTTTTCAGTATTCCACTGGCAATACAGGGAAGTTTGGAATGAGGGAGTAGAAGTGGAGCACATATCCCTGGTTTCTTCTACTTGTGTATAGAAATGAACAGCAGAAAACATTCTATGATGTGTAAAAACTGGAGTTATGTCATTAAAATGGAGAGGTACAACTGTGTGTTGCCTCAAGGTGAGTCATCTTGATGTGTTGGATTTCTCTTTGGGTATCTGAGGAAGGATAGCAGTTCAGCTGCTTCATAGGATGTCCAACAGCCTTCACTTAAACTTGGTTTATATATTTGCTAATAGAGCAAATATTACAGGCTTTAAGTCTTTTCTATCCCTCATGCACACATTATATAGCATTCAGAATCAGGTCCAAACTTATAGAAAATAGAAAGACAACTGCAGACATTGTGGGAGCAAATTTTCACCCATACCCATAGTGGACCGGGCCCAACTCCTGTCCCCTAAATCAGCTAAAAATAGGGTTTTTAGCCCTAAAATAGGTTTCAGGTTCAGCTATTTTTGACATGTAGGGTGTGTGGAGGGGTGTTTTCCAGGTACTAGCTACTCCTGGAAGCTTCCTGAATTGATGGTTTAACCATTTTAGATATTTAGGTCTGTGGGAGCCCATGAATAAATCCTTAAGAGTTGCATAGGTCCATAGGGTTGCCATTTTCTTAACCCCTGTTGTAGAAACTTAAATATTAACATGAACTTTTCAGAGAAATAGAACATTTCAGTATTTATTATTGTCATTTGACATCACATTATGATGATTTATGGTAAAACTATGAATGACCCATTTCAATATTGCTTGCATCATTACCCAGAGCATGTTTGGGTAATGCTATTCCAAAATTGCACTGAATTGTTCTTTTGGTACTACAACAATGCATTCTATATCTCTTTTGAAAAGTCCAGAACAAGAAGACAATGAAGCCTAATTAAATAGGATTTTTTTTATTTTGTTGTTGGGTGCCTTTAAGTCATTTCTAACTTATGGCACCCCTATGGTGAACCGGTCACAGAGTTGTCTTGGCAAGATTTGTAAAGAGGTGGTTTGCTTTTTGCTTCCTCTGAGGCTGGGAGTATGTGACTTGCCCACAGTCCACCCAGTGGATTTCTGTGGGTGAGTGGATATTTGAACCCTGGTCTCTAGATTCCTAGTCCAACATTCAAATCACTACACCGTTCAAGGCTTTTCTTTGTACACGTTGATTGTTTTTTAAATTTGACCCCTCAACAACTACTGTATTCCACCCAGTAACAAAAATATTTACATACATTATAGGCATTAACTACTAATCTATCCTTCATTCTCACCATACTACTTCACTGTAGTCCCACTGATTGCAGGATTTTTGAAGATTGATGCCCTTATTCCTCTTATCTGCAATTACATCTTCCTGTTCATCATAGATAATAACTTATATTTCATGACACTCAGAGCATTCTGGTTCCATAGATTTCTCTATAACAGGAACAATATTTTTAACACTCAGATTCAGATTTGAGCACTTGTATGTTTCCCTCCAGTAAAAGGCATCTTGTATCTAAGCATAGTAATGGAAGTTTAAAGATTATGATCTGTATGTAGTAAAAAATTGAGAATAAGAACTATGTGAAATAATCAGATTTAGGACAACTTCAGATTTTTTTTTAAATCACATTGTGCTCTGACATTAGGTACCTATTTCTTTGTGAAAGGTAATATATGGGCCAGTATATCCACAGATACTACCACAGAGACCTGAGATTATTCCCTTGATGTGATGCTTTGACTAGAAAAAGTGCCTGCAGGAAGCTATAGCTGTCCACTTGGGTACCAAGGTCACAAGTTATTGTTCTCTATATAAATGTTTCCTGAGTGTCATTCAGATGTATTGCAGAGATGAGGTTTTCAATATCTGAGTCAGATCTGACTTCCAGGTAAAAATGCTTAGGACTGAAGGTTTTGCTCCCTGCAAATTAAGAAAAGAATTTGAATGTTCAACCAACAGAGCATTCTGATTCAGTGCCAAGCAATGTTTATTTTAGGAAGGGGAATTTCATCTCAATTTTATAAGGAATTAGAATGGTGTGTTCCTCCAAGGGCATAAACCAGTGATCAAATAGTGATTTGAGCCCTCTCGGGGCACGACTTGGCTAGTGGAAACAGTAGTAATAGGGAAGGTAATGTGTTTTGTGTTCCCCATTGCTTCTGAGTTCCCAATCACACCATCTTAAAGCAGTTTTTGAAACAACAACAATTGCTGCCCTGCATGATAAGCATCCCTTCCTTTTCCTGTGCTTCCAAAGGCACCCAAAACTTGGGGGACAGGATCATTTGTACCAACAGAATAATTATAAGCTGGCCCTCCCATGGGTTATACTGACTAAATCTACTGGAAGCTGCAATGCAAAATAGCAACAACTCGACATCCATGTGGATTTAGATTACTATGGATTTAGGATACTCTGTATAGGACTGAATTCTCAGTCTCACTCAAAGAACTATATCTATAGATATTTACTTAAGACAATGCTAAACAAAATATATAATTATAAAGCAGGCTTAGATGCAATATCATTTTTAATGTCAATTGATTGTCCAGTTTCTATGTTTATCCGTAAATGAATCATAATAAGAACACTGGTCAATAACACAGCTTATTATCTATGATACTTATAATTACCCTTATACCAGTACAAATGCTTTGGCTTAACAAAGGCATATTAAGAAAATGTGCTAACAGGACATCTCATTATCACCCTAATTTTTGCAGTGCAGGTTTATTAGCAAAGCATGCTACTCGTCTGAACTGCTATAACAGCAGCAGCATCCCTAGGGCTTTTTCATATCAAGGTTAATTTACAATGATTAGCATAAGCAGTACAGATGTTGCTATGGGGACAGGAAACTCATATCTACCATGATGGACATTATATGACTGTTGTAGTTCCAGTATGATTGGATTATTTGTTTTACTGTCATGTGAAACATATCACATGGTAATGGTCAGAGTCTCTTAATACTGTTTCATATTTACTTAATCAATCACCTATTTCAATCTGACATATTAAAAGGGCTACAAACAGTGCATTTGCAGAATGCTTCTTTTCTGTTGCTGTTAGTGCTGTGTGAATTGTTATCTCATTGTTAATAAAATCAGTGGGCCATTTTATTTTTAAAAAACCTGTCAAACATTATATACTAGGAACTAAATCCTAAACTCCCCTCACATAAGCTTTAGGAATTCCTTCTCCCACTCCCTGCAACTCTCTGTGATTCTGCAAGCCCTCTCTGGAGGAGTTTCCATCCCTCTCAAGCATACTTCCAGGCCTCCTGGGTGTCCAGGATGAGGGCTAATTACCCCTGACAGCCCTAAGGTAATGCTTGGGGTAAAGTCATCTCAATCATATTGACAGTGGTGTTTTCTCCCTTTCTCCATAGAACATACATAGCAAACTTTCTGACAGTTCTTTTCTCTTTCCTGAGCTCTCTAAACAGTCAATAGCTGCACAACAACATACACAGTAAGATAAAATTTCAGTCCTTCTTTTTGGTGCTTAACTGGATCTATAAACCAGAGTCCCTGTTCTTCCTTGTTGGCCCACAATGCAAAGCTTTTTGCTTGCATAAACGTCGAGCCTGTGTAAATTGTCTTCAAGGTAGAAAGTAATGAAAGAAAACTGGATTGGAATTACATTGGACTGGGATCAACTCTGGCCAGGACCTTCCTGACTTCAAGTTCTACTTCACAGATGGGTCTATGTACAGAATATCCATATGCAACCTGTATCCTGCCAAAAGTGAATGACTAAGGAGCCAACATTTATTTCTGTACCTGTATCCCTGCAACTGTAATAATGTTTAGACCTGGATGAGCATCTTCACAGAACTATACAGAAAAGGTTGTCATGGTCAGTCTGACTTTCGTGTCCCTTCCCTATAGACAGTTTTTAAATAATATTTTACTTCAAGTAGCGATTTGAAAAGTGGGGCATGTCAAACAGTACAGCTTTAAAGAAGATGGCTTGAATCCTTTATTGTATTTAAGCAGACTTACAAAATCATACATTTTTGGAATTCATATTGATGATTGGTACACTATTGCAATGACTGAAAGTGATCTCACGAACCTAATTTTTCAGCAGTGCAGTTCAATCAACAGAAAGATTTGCGAGGTGTTGGAGAGCGGAGCAGTGTGCATTGATGCCTCCAGCCCTCTCCTGGCAGTGTGGCACTTTGTGACAGACAGCAGCAGGGCCCTGCATGTCACAAAGTACCTTGTTGCCAGGAGAGGGCTGGAGGCATCATTACATACTGCTGTGCTCACCAGCATCTCATATGTCCTTTTGTTGGCAGGGCTGCACTGCTGAAAAGGTAGGTTTCTGGGTATAGTAGCAGAAGCTGTAGCTACACTGATGGAGTTCTGTTGTTGTAGTTACATCTCCTGGTGCAGGATCTCAGCTGACTATTTTCTTCATAGCTCCTTAAGTGGAATATTTAATGGTCAATGACAACTCTGTATGAAAGAAATTCAAGTGTATGAGGAGCCTACTATCTCAGTTTCACAATATTTAAATTAAGCATAAATGTATGCTCTGTTTAGTTTTGTTTTGCTCTGCTTTGCTTTGCTTTCTGCCCTAGGTACTGTTTGCTTTCCCAAAGTAATTATACCATCAGCTTGCTGAGAATTCTTAGTAACCGAGCAATGTAGGCTTAACAACTATAGGGAATTGTCTGCAGGATGTACTGCACTCCAGAGACTTCAATATTGCCCATTAGGAATTCTACCTACTATAATTAGCAGCAATTTCTCCCTCTGCATGCTCCCCTCTAAGCTTCAAAGGGGAAAATACATCTTCACCTTGTTTCTTCTACAGTGCAGGGTGGAAATCTGAGTGAAACAGGCAGGAGTGAACCTGTATGGCAGTGATGGAAATGTATTTTTTTAAAATCATCATCATCATCATCATCATCTGAGTGACCCATAACTGAACATTGGTATGATTATGCTCTGACTTATATTTCATCCAGATATACAATAATAACAAAGCAGCCATATTAAGAAATGAAATGAAAATATATGCAGCAAGTGATATCAAAGATATGCTCCTCTACCCCAAAAAGTGCTAATGAAGTAAATTTAATGCAAATATCTGATGCTATATTTACATTTTTTTAAAATTTATTTGGCATTTCAGTGTATCTATGGCACAGCTCCTTTTTTAGTTAAGTACTGTACATTTCCAATATAAGCCAAATCAAAGTTGCTGTATTGTTTTAAGTACCTTAATTTCCTGTGGAAGTTTGAAGAAAATCTCTACAAACTCGGCTGTGTGAGAAAATGGTGCATTTCCTGATCATATTCACTGCAGACAGAATGACTTTCAGTTGCTATAAGTTATGGGTGAGAATCCTTATGCATGGCATTGCTCATCAAGATTTTTGTTCTTTACAAGCACCCAATGCTATTAAATCATTACCTATTTATGTGATTTTAGCTATTTTTAACATACAGGGATAAATAGCCTGGTTTATCAACACATTTATGTATAAACTACTAATTAAAGCAATTCTGTAAAATGGACCAGTATCACTACAGATAGGGTGAGTATGTAATTATTTGTTAGTTGTCTTCCTGAAAGAAGCAATGAATAATTTTAGCAACTCTCACTGGAAAAAAAAAATACTTTTGAAGATGGTTCAGTTTTTGTATGACACTTATTCTGTGTAAAAATCACACATGGATGCTTTGTGCATAAAATAGCAAGCACTTTCTGTGTGGGAATAGGCTGTATTTTCTGTGCACAATAGACTGTACATTTTCTGTGCTAAACAACCCCTTCTCCTCTATAAACCAGTCCAGGCTTTGGGATCTGCTGGAGAGGCCCTTCTCTCCATCCTACCACCCTCACAGGTACCCCAGGTAGAAACACAGGAGAGGGCCTTCTCAGTGGCTGCCCACAGGCTCTGGGACTCCATTACCAGAGAAGTCAGATTGGCACTCTCCCTACTATCCTTCCAGAATCAGGTGAAGATGTTTTATTCAGCCCATTTCCGCATGGGGCAAGGGAATTGCCCCACACTGCTACTTACTGGACTTTTGGCTCCCCGGTCTGGTCCACACCACTCTGGAGCAGTGCATGCTCGTCAATACACACTGCTCCAGCATCCCAAATGGTGGCTTCCGAAGGTTGAGGGTCTCAACCAACTGCTGAAGCTCACCAGCCTAAAGTTTGCCCCCAGCAGATCGCAGGCTTGCATTGGGGAGAGCCTGCGAATCTCCATAAGGGAGCAGGTGTCAAGGTCACAGACCTGGGCAGCGAGCCAGCCCACAGGAGGGAGTGTGAGAGCCAGCAAAGTCCAGCCGGGGGAGACAAGCAAGCACTTTACACCAGGGAGTTCATTTACCAGAGCATCAAGCAAAAGCCCTAGGCCCCTTCTGCACGGGGTAAGTAGTAAGGCACGGTGCGACCTCTGACGGAGGTTGTCTGCACCTTGGGAGTGGACTGGGTCGGACTACTTGTCGCAGTTCCGCACCTCAGTCTGCTCCGGAGCAACCCAAAGTGGCCGTGCAGTGTGCTTTTTAAAAACCTGGTTTTACAGGCTTTTCAAAAGCATGGAGCACGCCACTCCGTGCCACTCTGTTCCCGCGCTGCGGTGCAGATGTGCAAGCGCACACCAGTGCGAGCCTCCAGATCTGCTGGGGGCGGGCTTTAAGCTGGCGAGCTTCAGTGGTTGGTGGGGAGCCTTCACCAACTGGAAGCCACCATTTTGGATGCCGGAGCAGTGCGGAGCGATGAGCTTGCACTGTTCCTCGTCAGGACAGACCGAAACGGACCCACCAAAAAGACAGTGAGTAGCAGCAGGGAGCATTTCCCTCTCCGCATGTGGAAAGGGCCCTAGTCAGAGCTCCAAAAGCCAAGGGTCAAGAGATCAATTCAGGGTAGCAGGAACCAGGTGCTGGAAACAAGGAACAGGCAAGAGGAGGGCTTGAAAGAAGTTTGCCACAAGCAAAGGAAAGCTCCCAGGCAGGCAGTTGTATAGCCCAAGACACAGGTGTGGCCAGTCACTGCTTCTTGAACTTAATCAAGGAAGCCTCCCTTTGCTCAGCTCTCTTGAGTCTCCGCCTTGTTTGTGGGCTGATTGACACAGGCTCCAGGGCATCCTCTGGATCACAGCTGAACCCCTGTTGCCCTAAAGCAGTGGTTCTCAACCTGTGGGTCCCCAGATGTTCTTGGACTTCAGCTCCCAGAAGCCCTGAGCATTGACCATAGTGGCTGGGGCTTCTGGGAGCTGAAGTCCAAGAACATCTGGGGACCCACAGGTTGAGAACCACTGCCCTAAAGGAGCAGGCAGAGGGACGGCGGAGCCTGCTTGGTCCATGGCAGCAGGGGGAGCTCTTGAGCTGCAGGACTCATCTCCAGCCAGAGCCACAGGGACCAACAGCTGCTGCTCAGCAGCAGCAGCTCTGACAGGGGCTTCAGTTATCACAGCAGCCTTGCAGTGGGCGCTCTGTGCTTTTGAAAGACCTGTTTTTAGCGGTCTTTCAAAAGCACGCTGGACGACCACTTGGGGTCGTTCCGGAGTGGGCTAAGGTGCAGATCTACGTTAAGTAGGTCCAACCCAGTCGACTCCCATGTGCAGACCTCCTCCTTGGAGGACGGACTGCACCGTTTTAAAAACCCCGTGCGGAAATGGCCTCAGACAGGCATTTGAAGTATGATTATATGTGGCCTGTCTAATAGAATGTGCTGGATATTATATTCCTGATGAATATTTGAGTTTTTAATTATGTATTTTAATATTGTTTTATTTTTTTCAATTGTTTAACTTTTGTATTCTGTGAGTTTTAACTATGTTTTTTAATTGTAAGTTGCTTTGAATCCCAACCTGGGGGAAAAAACGAGTAAAAAATAAAGAGGATTATGATGATGATGGTGATGGTGATGGTGATGATGATGATGATAACAGCCACCAACAACAACAACAACAACCACCTTTGAAAATTTTGTGTAGAATAAGTCATCTGTTCAGAATTCTCTTTGTCAAAATTTCTTGGCACCAGAGGAATATGGTTTGTTATTAGGTGTTTTTTTTTCAAACATTTGCAATTTCTTTTTTCCATTCCTATCAGTAAGTAGCTCCATTTGACTCCCAAAATCAATGGAGTGCTTCCATATATTGCATTTAAATGCATGGGGGAAAAAACCCTCTTGCCTTTGTAGCCATTTAAAAAATGCCCAAAGTCTCCACTTCTTTTTACTACCCTTTACCTAGTATTGGGAGAGAACATTTATTGGTATGCTTTTTAATACAAATTCACACTTCCTGAACAAATATGCAAACCAGAAAGCAATTAACCTTCATTTTTCACACTCTTCTGCATTTGATTCTCTGATCAAAACATGCAAGTTGGGGAAAATGTACAGAAATCTATAAATTAAGAAAAATATGTTTGAAAAGGCATATGGTAGAGGAAGGTGCTTGAAGAAAAGTTTATATATTGAGGGAAATGCATATACAAATGTGTATGAATGCTGTCACAGATATGGAAAAGGAGTGGAACAAACTTGTGCTGGTTAAAGTGGAAATGCTGTGGTGAGCAAAATGGACAGATTCATCTCTACTGAATTCCATCCCCACAGAAGGAAAAGTGCACCTTGGCAGACAGATAATGCTATGTAGTTGCAGAGACAACTCTGCCAATACTAGGACAGGCCTTTCCTTCTTTTTGTACAGTGAAAAGAATGGTGCTGCCAGCAGAGTGAACTTTTAATTACCTTTTGCCAAAGTGGATTGTAGGAACATGAAGGAAGTATTATGGCACCATTTTCATTAAAAAAAAATATTTTAGGAGTGAGGCGAGGCCTAATGAACTTTATTCAAAAGCACAGAAACCTCCAATTGTCTTATCTCTCATCCTTGGCCCCAAACTGAGCTATTTGGTTTGTTTTGTTTTGAGAAGTCTTTCACACTATACAGTAATAGCACTTTGATACCATTTGAACTGCCATGGATGGATCCTATGGAATCCTGGAGTTTGTTGTTTGGTGAGGGAATAGAACTTGCCAGCTTAAATTCTAAAAAGCCCTCTATAAACTTTAAGTAGAGAAAGCATGGTATAGTGGTTTGGACTACAACTCTGGACTCTCAGCTTCAGAAGAAAGCAATGGTAAACCCCATCTGATTAAATCTTGCCAAGAAAACCCCATGATAGGATCATCTCGAGTCACCATAAGTCGATAATGACTTAAAGGAGCACCACCACCACCAAAACAACAAATATGCTATCTCTGTCCCATATGTTGCAGTTTCTGTCAGTTGGAGCTGCAGACCTTCACACACTTGATAGAAATATAATTTTGCATCCTTTTTGCTGATTGTGTATAGAATCCTTCTTGTGGCTCGGAATCTTGACAGCGCCAGTTGTCTTGCTCCAATTGGTCACAAGAGCCCATGGAGTTGGAGACAAAGGCCATTTCTACACTATAATATTAAGAGTGCTTTAGTCCACTTTCAGCATCCTGTGGAATCCTGGGGTTCGTAGTTTAGCGAGGGACATGTAGAAGTCTCAGCCAGAGAGTTCTTTGGTGTCAGTAAACTACAAACCCCAGAATTCCACAGGATGTTGAAAGTGGACTAAAGCACAATTAACAATGTAGTGTGGAAATGGCAAATAGGGGTAAAATAAGAAAGCAGGCTAGATAGGACAACACCCCAGAGAGCTAGGAATGAATAAAAGATCCTAGGTAAGTTATGAAACTTGCCTGAGATCTTTTATTTCTCTCCTTAGGTTGGGAGATATTGATTGAGGAGACCAAGATTACCCAATAAGCTTATTTACTATTTTTAATCCAACTCTTTATAAAAGCATCTCAGGGACACATACATGTTTCTTCTTCATATAGAATCAGCATGGTGTAGTGGTTTGATGATTGGACTATGCATGGAAATCCACTGCATGATCCTTGCATACATCCTATTCCCTCAGGCTCTGGAAGAAACAAAGGTATACCCCCTCTGAACAAATCTTGCCAAGAAACAACATAATAGGGTCATCTTAGGGTTACCATAAACCAAAAACAACTTGAAGGCAGCAACAACAGATTGCAAATCCCAGAATTCCATAGGATGTTGCTGTGACAGTTAAAGTAGAATAAAGCACTGCAACTGTGTAGTGTGAAAGAGACCTGAGAGACAGAAACATGGTAGCTTTAACTTTATTTATCTTACAATTCAGGCCATTATCTCCACAGCTTGGGAGAATAGGGTTGATATAACCAGCATGCTATCGTATCTTTTTATTTAGACAAGAACCAACAAAGCCCACACATTTTCATTGCAAAGCATTTCTATTTTTGTGTTGGGCTTAGCGATTAAATAAAACGAGCCTTTTAGTAATCACTGAGAAAGATAGTTCATATAACACTTTCATAAAACTCATGATAGCTACTTTTTAGGATTCCATAACTTACATTTGTTTCACATCTGACTGGAATGCTTGTATGTTCTTTGCTGTATTTTCATACTCATACTATATTAACTTTGTAAATACTGGTGGGAATTAATTGTTGAGTGTCAGCTTTACTTAACAGGTTAATGATGTTAACTATCAACCTGCTTGAGCATAAAGACCTGAGGTCCCTCCATTTCATTCTTACCCTATTTTTAGTTTTGTCTATGCAGCTTATTTTAAAGATGTCGTGATACAGCAGAGTTTCTACTGTTACAGCATTACTATAAGAGGAAGAAAATACAACAGCAATGGAGCATTTTAATCCTAATATTCAAAAGATGTGAGAACAAAACAACAATAACAGAAAAGATAGCACTTATGTTCAGAACAGCACTCCCTAGTCCTGGTACAATATGTGTTATTATTAGTTATTTTGCTATACTTCGTAATTAGCCAATTACAATTATCTCTTTGAATATAAATAACTAGAATATAAATAACTAGAAATTTCAATGTATCTTTGTATATAACTAACCTGTAGACTCTTGCTGTGGTTTGAGTGATGGACTAGAACACTGGGACCAGGTTTCAAATCCCTTTTTGTCCACAGAAACCTACTGGGTGACCTTAGGCAAGTCACACTTTCTCAGCCTTAGAGGAAGGTACAAGCAAATCCTCTCTGAACAAATTTTGCCAAGAAAATCCAGTGATAGGTTCATCTTAGGATCACCATAAGTGAGAAATGACTTGAAAGCACACAACAACAAATAATAAGATCCATGCACATAGCATCATTATGGCACATGACACACCATTAGAAATCAGCACATAACTCACAGAAAGCAAGACAATATGTTCTTTTCTTTCTGAATGCTTACAACCCTCACCCCCAATAAATACCAAATTTATTCCATATCAACTTGAGGGAAATTTTCTCATTGCTTGTTATCTGTAGGATCTCCAGGGGACCAAAATTACTGTAGCGTGTACCAGACTGAGCATTATGAACACAATGAAGCAAAAGCACTGAACGGTGCCATTAGTATTTATTAAAAAAATCTTTGGTAGTTTTGCTCTTTCACGTACTGGACATCTGTCAACCTTCAGAAGATTACTGTGGCAGAATGCAGCCCTAGGGTTGAAAAGCATTCACCATGCCATTCTAAATTCATCACTTTGGCTGTGCAGTATTTTATTTTTCTATTAATTTCAAATGGGTCAAGTTATTCTCAAGCCTTGTTAATTTTTCAGATGATAAAAATACAATACCTACTACAGTCAACACAGGAGCAAAACAGCCCTAACTTCACATATTCACTGATAAGATCTGAACTGGCTGTGACTATGCTGAGAAGAGGCTTGGCAGTGGCTTGAAAAGCTCGCTGAAAATACAACTCAGTGTGCAGTGCAACAATGAAAAGAGAAAATTTGGTGTCAGAAATTATTACAAAAGGGTTTGACAATAAATTTCTATTATATAACTCTTTTGTACCTTCACTTTTAGAACACTGTGTTCTGTCCTGCTGTCTACAGTTCATAAAAGGAACCACCAAAATGAAAAAGCTGCAGAAAGGCCAACTAAAATGATCAAAGAACTAGAGCACCTTCCTTCCACAAAAAGGTGAGATGTTAGGCAGGCACCTTTTAGTTTAGAAAAAAGATGATTGGGAGGGCTTGACAGAGGTTCATAAAATTATGAACAGTATTGAGAAAGGAGCATTTTTTTTCTTGTAATAATGGAAGTTTAAATCACTCGATGAAGCTGAGTTGTGGAAAGTTCAGGGCAGCAAAAGAAAATGTTTCTTTATACTATGAAAGAAATGGCCAAGCTTTTCCTAGGTCATCTTGGATTAATTCCAGAGGTGATCTAAGTTGTCTACCTGCATCCAACCTACCATAAGGCATCATTAGATATGTGGGTAGCAGTATAGAAGACGAGGGTAACAATGATGACAATGACAATGATAATGAGGATATCTCTGAGTCAATACAAAGTATGGAAAATGACCACCTCTTTGCCACCAATCTTTGTTGACACAGAAACACCATCCATGCCTGCCCTCTCATTTCCCCAAATGCCATTCATCCTTCCCTTTACTTACCTTACTATTGCCAGCAACCACACAATAAGCAATGGAATACTGGGAAAGAGTTTGAAGGAAGATAATCATAAAGGAAATGTAAGGGATAAAAGACAGTGTTTTTCTTCCCCAGTTCTGTTGTGCCTCTGTTGCTTGTATGACTCTTGATGGCCCAGTAAGTAAAGGGAAAGGGAAGAATATTGTGGGAACTGGGTAGCACTAGTACTTTGAGGAGAAGCTGATGAGGGAAAATAAGATACAAGGAGTACTTCTCCAGTGCAGGTATGAGCTGGAGAAGAATTTGAGTGAAAGACTATAAACTTCCTCTTACTTTCATGACAAACCGTTACAAGCCTACCTGAGATGAATTTCTATAGCATTTCAATATGGCAGCCTATAATATTCAGAGTTGTATGATACAGTTATCGAGTCATAGAATCATAGAGCTGGAAGGGGCCTCATGGGCCAGCTAGTCCAACTTCCTATTCAACTCAGTATCTCCAGCTAAAGCATCCTCAGAGGCAGCTGTGCGGCCTCTTTTTGAAGATATCCAGACCCTTTTCGCACCTTACCCTTTCGTGGTGCTGGGGTGCGGGGCTCGTGCGAGAAGCCTTCGGAGGAAGGCTCTCATGTCCCTGTTGCTTCAGCTCCACAGCTGCTTCCTGGTCGTGTGAGAGCCCTGCCTATTCCTTTCACAGTGCAGCCTGAGACCTTCCAGGCTGCACTGAGAGAGGAAGTGCGACCGGCCCGGCTCCCGAGGCTCTGCATGCAAGGTAAGTGTCGCGGGGCCCTGGAGCGATGTGCAACCGCGCAGCATTTTCGGCTTTGAGCTGAAAATGAAAAAATGTGTGTGCAGTCCACGTCAGGCCCTTAAGCGTCATGCAAATGTGAGTGTGTCGTGTGGATCGCTCCTCACATTTACGCGAAATGCTGTGGAAATGCCATTGGAAATGCCGTGCAAAAAGGGCCCCAGATCTCTAGACAATTGGTTTCATTGCTGAACTGCTCTTACTGTCCAGAAGTTCCTTCCAGTATTCAATCAAAATCTACTCTCCTGTAACTTCAACCCATTAGACCTGGTCCTAATCTCCAGGGTAGAGGATGTGGCATAGCCAATAGTCTAGCTAAATACTATGTTGACTTATGCAATGTTTGTAGTGTTATTTACAAATATTACATATCACGTAGAGAATATATTTCCTTGCCTCCAAAATACGTCTTTATTGATAGTAACATATTATGTTTGTGGTGGTGATGGTGCTGATTTGAGGTAGAGTGGAGGATTCTACAACAGGGATGGAGGGAGAGAGGGAGGGAGGAAAAAGTATACCAGCAAGGTGTAATAGGTAATGGAGGAATTAACTGAAAACAGATTTTGGAAAATTTTCTTTTGGCTTGGAAAAGTATCTTTGCTTACTACAACAATTCCCATGTTCTTTGCTTACTGCTACAGTCCCCATGTATTGTTAAAGGCAATGCTTGAGAAGGTGTTAAAAACAGAGCTGGGAAAAGTTTGGCCAAAACTCAGAAAAGCTAGTAAAGCCATGCCCTATGAGGATAGACTTAGAGACCTGGGTATGTTTAGTCTGCAGAAGAGAAGGCTAAGAAGAGACATGATAGCCATGTTTAAATATTTGAAAGGATGCCATGTAGAGGAGGGAGTGGGCTTGTTTTCTGCTGCTCCAGAGACCAAGACAAGGAGCAATGGATTCAAGCTGCAGGAAAGGAGATTACACCTGAACCTCAGGAAGAACTTGTTGCCTTGGAGTGTAGTGGAGTCTCCTTCTTTGGAGGTTTTTAAGCAGCGGCTGGATGGCCATCTGTTGGGAGTGCTTTGAGGGTGTTCCTGCATGGCAGGGGGTTGGACTGAATGGCCCCTGTGGTCTCTTCCAACTCTACACTTCTATGAATCTAAGTTAGTTTTTAGACTGCAATTTACAGAATCTGTTAGTAGGAAAACAAGTGGAGTGGAACATCTTTAAAAGTAACTTTTTAAAATAAAGAGTGCTATTGTTTGCAGTACAGCAGTTACTCAAATTGCAACATTTAAATTTGATGTTGGGTCTTGGGGGCATTGCCTTGCTTTTTTAAAAAAAACACTTTATTTTATTTTTGAAACTTGCAAAATAAGTCTGATGAAGTACAAGTTGTTAACCATCTCCATACACTTACTGGACCATTGAAAACAAGCAGCGGGCAGTATTAAAAATAAACTTTCTTCATGCTTTCTTAGTAGTGTTTTGTTGTTGTTGTTATTTTATTGGAGGAGTGGTTTTTAAAATCTGTCAAGTTAACTTGTCCCAAGTAAGTTACTTTAAACCTGTGTCTGTTTTTAGAGCTGTGAAGTCCTGTGTAAAATATTGGCTTCTGTAAATATTAAATTATGGCCCTTTCTGCACGAGGGAATTAGAACATGCCAGTGCGTCCTATCACGGAGGTCATCTTCACCTTGAAGCGGACTAGGTCCGGACTATTTACCTTAGTTCCGCACCTCAGCCTGCTCCGAAATGCCCCCAAGTGGTGCTCCAGCACACTTTTTGAAGATCGGAAGAAAACCGGTCTTTTATTTTTTGGAGCGCGCCATTGCATTCCTGCTTACTTGTGCAGATGCGCAGGTTCACACTGTTGGAAATGAGAGTTTCCCAGGGTGTTAGCCCTATTAGGAAATTCTACGGAAGCTAAAATTGTCAGGATTCAGCTTCCTTTTAGCAGAGTAGCAGAAGAAGCATGTTTAAATTTGTGTATGGCTTTTCTGATCTCAAACTGACTGAAGAAATAAAACAAATGCAGGCAGCTTCAGATTACAAACTTAGAAAAGTTTACTAATGGCTTCTACATTTACCTATGTATTGGAGAGCCTACAACCTAACTAGCTAATGAATAGTAGTAGCTTCGGCCTTAATTCACCATCTTCTGATGGAGATGCAAAGCATGGTTGGAGAGGAGGAAGAGGAAGCAAAAAATGGAGGAGAAGAGAGAGAGCTGAGAGGGGTCTCATTCTTTTATAAGACCGATGACCCAAGCAACTGTCCTGGGTCACATGATCTGATCACCTGAACACCAAAGGTATTTACAATCATGCATTTAAATGACAGAAAGGCAAATGGTGGAGCTTTGGCATGCAAAAGAGAAAGGTAGCCCTGTGCTAGCTAGGCCCACTTGCTCTAAGAACAAGATGGGGCGGGGAGAGAATGCTGGAATTTTCCCAACACTCACCAATGTGAGCCTGTGATCTGCAGAGGGCGGGCTGTAGGCATGGCGAGCTTCAGCGGTTGGTCCAGACCCGGAAACAACCGGAATCTGCCATTTTGTCAGCTGAAGCAGTGTGGATCTAAGACCTCGCACTGCTCCGATTCACCCTGGACCAAACGGAGGAGCCCTGCAGAAGGGCTTAAGGGAGAGTCCACGTTACTGCGGACCCAGAAGAAGCAGTAACTAACGGCACGGAGCGATTCCCTCGCCTCGTGAGGAAATGGTCTATGAAAGAGAAAGCAAAATATACTGAAAAAAAGTAAACTTTACTTTCTCTTGAGCCTGACAGTGCTTGTCCCATAGCTTCCAACATTTCACAGATAAAAACTGGAACACATGTGGCCAAGCATCATCAGAGAGTAGTCAAGATGGCAAAGTTAGGCCATTTCCACCCTACACGATTATAGTGCTATTATTCCACTTTCAACATTCTATAGAATCCTGGGGTTTGCAATTTAGGGAGGGCATTTAAAATGTGCAGCTAGAGAAAGCCTTGGTAAACTATAAACCCCAGAATTCCACAGGATGTTGAAAGTGGAATAATAGCACTGTAACAGTGTAGGGCGGAAGTGACCTTAATTAATGAGGAAGAACAGACAAACTAGGACAGGCTGTAGCAGTTTGCTTTTGCCTGGGTCTACTGGGAATGATAAGATTTTACCCTCTCATCTCTCCTTGCCCCTAATTAATTGAGTACAAACTACTTCTGCTCTTTGAATTGTATTCGCAGAGACTGAAGCAAGGTATGGAGAAAGATGGAAAGGAGGAAGAAGAGAGTGAAAATGACATTTTAAAAACAGCTGAAAAGTGGGAAAAAAGTGGATTAATTGGGATTCTTTCCCAAATTAGAACTGTTTGGGAGTATGCTGACCTTTTAATTTGTCCAAATCGATACTTCTGACCAATCATATTTTATTATCTGGTAAACTGACATTTCTTTGGCCAGTACTTAAGAGCCAATGAGTGAATATAGACAGTTTCCTCACAGACCCGTCAATGCCTAACCATAGTTTAATTCCACTACCCAATAAAATAAAGCCAACGGACATAAAAATTAAACCTCTCAAGGATAATATTGGCTCTTTACTGCCAAAACCCCACCTCACTCTTTCTTGTCAGGCTGCCATCTGTAGACTACTCACGTAGTGTATCCTCAGATCTCAGAGTTAAACCACAGCCCTTTTACCTTATTCAGATAACTATCGCTGTGTGTGCGTGTGTGCGTGTGCGTGTGTGTGCGCCTTTACATTAGAACAAAACATTTTTATTATTAATCTACTGGCTAAAGTAGCTGGCTTCGCAGGGGTTGGAACAGCCTTTAGGACACATTGAAGCAAAGCTGGTTTTAGTTCCCGCACTGAATAAAAACACCTTTTTTTATTTGTCACATTTTTGTATGCTTAGAAAGGCTGCCTATCAGTGTGTATTCCTTTGAACAAGGAATAAAGACCTTTTTTTTTGCCCTGACCTCTTCCTACTTGGTCCCTCTTTAGTCATCAGCCTGAGAAATGAGTATGGGACTGGCAGTGCTAATGAAGCAGAGGCAAAGCTAATGATCAGCACATTTTATATTTGAAATCCATGATTTAAAGGTTTCTCTGAGCTCATAATAAACTAGAAAATGAGGATTATCAAAAGATAGTGACCTAGCTAGAGGTCTGTTGACTGGGAATTAGGGAATGTAATATTTCCTAATGTATGCAGATATAAGCTAGAAAGATGGATTAACTTTAAGAAGCAGTCACTGTGAAAAATACGATTCAATGGATAAAGGCTCAGTTTTCTTGGGTACAGGAAACCAGAGAGTAGTTACAGGGAATGGCTAAGTGAAACATTTGGTATGAATGCTTCATTTCCACAGCTGGCTTCTCTGTTTAATTCAGGAGAAGAACTGAAACCATAAGTACCATGGCAGGAGGCGGAAGATAAAGCAAATAAGACCTCATTGTGTGAGATTGAGCATAGGAGGCACTTTCCATATGCTCATTGTATGCAGGTTTTAAGGACTTCTTGTTTTCCTATATTTTGTGGTAGTTTAGGGTCTCACCAAAGGTGTTTCTTCAGTCTTGCTTTTTGGAAAAAAAGAACAATGCTACATGCTGCCCTGTTCCTGGAATATGACAATGGAGGTAGTATGCCATCTTGAATTAGTGCCACTGTCTTCGGGGGGGGAAATGACAGGAGCCAGTATTTGCTGTCTTTCCATATGCACAGATTTTTAACAGGGGCTGATCTATTCTGTTTGAAGGAAGAAAGGCAAGGTGAACAGAGATCCCATACTAGGATTCTTTAGCTCATATGAAGTTATGCACTGACTATGCTGTGCAGTCCCTGTGTTGAATGGCCACAGCGCGCAAGTGAATGCATACCCAAATCTGCAATTGCATGTGCAACCAAATATCCAAGCTCAAGCTCATTCATGGGTATCATAGCCAACATCCTGTTGGCAACATGCACAGGTGTAAGTCCAACATATGCCTGCATGTGTCTTTTTCTGGTATTCAAGTTAGTATTCTCTTCCTTCCTCTACAATAACCAAAGCTTCCTCTCCCTGGAATCACTGTTTAGC
Organism: Iguana delicatissima; assembly: GCA_948472985.1. NCBI lineage: Eukaryota > Metazoa > Chordata > Lepidosauria > Squamata > Iguanidae > Iguana > Iguana delicatissima. The sequence goes on along the minus strand of CAOKZL010002383.1, from coordinate 141,726 downwards.
CACTGCAGGGATCTCTCACAGCATTTCAGTGGGTGGTAGAGAGCAGGGGATATTGGAGAAGCATCACTTACTGAGATCTCCAGGAGACTCCAGAGGATCTTAGTGGATGATGGCTCTATGTCTGGCTAGGGAGATGTAGTCAAACACTTCTCCATCCTCCCCAGCCACTAAATTACTGGGCTAATGTAGCAGCTAAATGGTGGGTCGGGTGGGGGAGTTGGTAAGAAAGAAATAGCATACTTTCACCTTCAGAACTTATATGCTATGTTCAGCAGCACAGAATCTCAGCATGTGTGCATGCACATCCACATGTCATGTACAATGGGACCACACACACAATTCCATGCCTGCAATCCTGAACTGAAGACAGATGTTCTGTGTTGGACAACAATGGCCATCCACTTCTGTAGAGGAATTCACCCACACATAAGATGGTAACAGGATTCTTTCCATAATTCCCAAAACATTTTTCACTTGACTTCATAATCACCACCGAGAAATCGCTGAAAGAGATCTCAGTATTTTATCACTGTCAAAGAAGGCAGCAAAATGGAGGCAGGGCATTGTGTTCCAATGCAAAAATATGAGAGGAAAGCGTTTGCTTTCTAGAGCAAAGGAAATTGTGTGGAAGATAACTGGGCAAATTAAATAGAAAGCAGCTAGCAGTCATTTTGGTTTTTTTTAAAGAAATGAGTGGAGAATGCTTATGTAAAATGCACATGGAAAAACCACCGCCCATCAGTGCTGAGTGCGAAAGGTGCACCCAAGCCTCACACTCAAGGCCTGCCCAGCCTGACATCTCTTTGTGTTCAGGGCCAGGACAAATGAGTCTGCCTCAGTTCTCTCTCTCTGAGAATGCAGTCCCTTCCTCACTCTTGTCCCCTTTGGCTTCTTCCTTTCAGGACTCTCCCCCTTTACTGCCTTCCCTAAATCTGCCCTTCTCCCAGATGTAGGAATCAGCAGTGATTTATATTTTCCAAGACTGTGGTACTGTTGGCACTAAGGTCAAGATCTTATTATTAGTAGCGTGTATATTCCAGGATTCAAAATAAGACTCTGTGACACTATTTTAAGGAACACAGAACTTCAAGCATTTATTGTAACACTGTTGCTTTAAATGTGTTTTGTATCTAAATGTTAATAAACAGCACACCATTCTTCTCTCTCTCTCTCTCTCTTTCTTTCAATTCATTCACTATTTCTTGTACACCCAATTTCTCAGTTCTCTCTCCCACAGAGCTCTTCAACTCCCCAACCTCTCCCAAACACACCCCAAATCACACTCCTCTTCAAACACACACTAGACAGTTAAAATCCGTTATTTTCCTCTTTCCACCAGCCCCTCCCCTGGGCTATCCAAGGTTCCATTTCACCAGCCAATCAGGTTAACCATTCTCAGTTGCCCAGGAGGCTCTGTTGTCAAGACCTCTCCCATCAGGTTCATCACAGCTTAGAAAGGAATTCGTTTTACTGAACCTGATGTCATATGGAGTATCATTGTCCAACCTAGTTATTAATTTGAACAATGACAAGAAGACCTACCATGCTGGATGATGCTACCTTTGAAAATTAGTTAGTTTTCTTCTTTCTCCTTTCAGTCTTCTATTTCAAGACCTGCTCTTCTTGCTAAATCAGCACGATCATTCTTTCTGTGATGTGGGACATTATGAAACCTGAAATTGTCAGTAACTGCAGCATGTCTGACTACAAGTCACAGAGTTTAAACCATGAGAACCTGGTACAACACCATTATACGTTCAGAAAAATGTATCTATCACTGTATACGTCACACTCCTCTGACGCCCCTCACCCAGTAACTCAGTGCGTAATAATTCATTTTCCTGAAAACCTAAAATATATGATTGTCTTTTATAAAAGAAATATTTCTTTTTATAAAAGAAAATATTTATTCAGACAATACTAACGGAGCAGATCCTGACTTTGTTGCATTGCAGTTTAAAAGTACTTGAATATAAAGTTGGCTTAAGCTATTTTGTGGCCTCTGGTGAAGAACAAAATGGCAGTCCCTCCTATTTAATGTACAAAAGCCAGCTGAATTGTATGTGCAGTACTTTTTTTCAGCACAGGTGCTGGGAAGCATTCTCCACTACACCTGAAGGCTATCATAATAGATACAGGCTAGCTCAAGAAAAGCTACCTTGTTGCCAGCTCTATGCATCTGCTCCGGACACCGCCACATCATTAGGCCTCATATTTTGGGCAGCACTGCTTAAATATTAGATTCAGGAATTTAGGAGGATGTACAGCATAACAAACATTTGAGAGAATGTGGTTATGGTTCTTTGTGCATACTGGTTTCTACAATACCATGTCAGGAGTAGACTGAGGCAATGCTCATTAGAGAAGGGGGTTTAAAGCAGAAGTTGAATTAATTCATGCCACCTCTCCTATGTGAAATTGGTTACTCCTGTCTTGCCAGCTGTTCCAGGTGTCCAGCCTAGCTATTTAAAGCCAGGACTGGAAGAGTGAATTGCTTTGCACTTAAGTTATTGACCCTGGAAATACAGTACAGGCTTGCTTGTCAGCTGGCCTCATGACATTCTCTTTCTGTTTCCCTACAGCAAGAACTGGGAGAGTGAGCTGCAGCTGGATTTTGCATTGTACTGTACTTTGTTCACTGCCCAGGTACTGTGAGCTTATGGCAACTGCAGGATTAGTTTTCAGTTGCCTAAAAATCACAATAGCATTTCAAAGCAGAAGGGAGCCAAAGTACACATACATCCAGGTTGTCACTATGCTGTTTTTATAGATGGGAGACTGAAAAGTGAGATTATTGTTATGGTCTATCTTGATTGAAAAAAGCCAGGACATGCTTTTGTAATAACTATATTGAAAGGAATAACTGACCAGAGGTGTAGGGAGGAGCAAAATAAATGAGCGACATACAGAGTGTGTGGCCATCTTCCAAATTATTATTTGGAAAATTCTTTCATTCTAAGGAAAGACCTAGTTTGACTGACATACACATCAAAAAAGTGTTACCTTTGAAAGGATAAACTGTGATCAGAGAAGTCCACTTAGGCAAACATCCTTTTTACTGAATAGGATTTTTAATTTAGGGCATTGTTGAGTAACTGATTCTCATCAATAATTCAAATTCCAATTTACTTCCATGAATGGAATGGAACACTGATGCACACTACGTTGCAATTGGAGCTTCATCGTTGGGATTTCCTTCCCAATTTCATTTCTGTGTATTTGTGGAGTGGTTGGGGTGTCTATGAAAGAATCCCTCTGGCTAAATGGTACACATGGGCTGGTGGTTGTAATTGCCAGCTATTACAAAAGCAGATGCTTGCAGCATCTAGCTTTTAAAGTACTATTTCTGTTTTTGAGCTCTCATCTGGAAGTTTTGGCCTGCTTCCATGGCCATTACCTTTGCTGACAGATTAATCTGACACTTTTACTTTTTTTAAAACTCAAGGCCTTTCTGTTGAATTTATGAAGACAATTTGCAAATTTTGGAAAGTTCTTGTCAAAAAAACTGGATGAAATTCTAAATTGTCTGTGAACATATCATACTTACTTGCCATGTCACTGTAAAAAGATGAATATATTGCTGAGGGAGGGGAGGTTTCATTCAACACCACAACACCGCAAATATATTTGAATATATATGAATAATATATATATATATATATATATATAGATAGATAGATATAGATATAGAGATATAGATATAGATATAGATATATATAATGAGAATAATATGTCTGAATCCATGTTGGAATGAATTCAGAGCCAAACATACAACAGTAAAGCATTCAAAGCTCTCTGCCTTGGAGGGGAGGTGAACCTGTCCATTTTGCTTTTTCCCATATTCAGATATTTCAGTCTCAAGAGTCCCCTGTCATATTTGTGGAGAACCATTTGTATCCAAAAATAGACAAAATAAAAGCCTTCACTCTCCCTACTTGGTTGCACAATTGATGTTGAAGGAGGATGGGTAAGAGGGACCATATCAGCATCCCATTCTAAAGCCTCAAATGATGTAGATGTTCTCTGTGAGGAAAGGACCTGATAAAACAATAAACATTTTTTTAAAAAATAGTCAAGATTTCCATAAAAAGTATGCCATAAAATTAATGATTTTATTTTAATCCATTGACAGTGGAATATGGTACCTCAGACTGTGCTTTAAAGATTTTTAAACAGAGACTGTATGGCCATCTGTCAGGAATTCTTTTAATGGTATATTCCTACATGGGAGGGACCTTATGGCTCTTCCAGCTTTATGATTCTAAGATTCTATTAGGTCAGTGGAAATGTCCATGATTCCATCTTCACTTCATCCTTCACTTTCCCACCATCCACTCAATTTCTTTAGAACAGTGGTTCTCAACCTGTGGGTCCCCAGATGTTTGTGGACTTCAGCTCCCAGAAGCCCCAGCCACTATGGTCAATGCTCAGGACTTCTGGGAGCTGAAGTCCACAAACATCTGGGGACCCACAGGTTGAGAACCACTGCTTTAGAACATGTGTGAATGGGCAGGCACACAGATCATCTCATGGAACTTCCCATGTGAAATGAATATATCAGGCATAGAACTGTCCACTCCTTTGATCAGTGCAACCACTGATTAATAAAAAAAATCATGGATGGGACAATGGTCATGATTCACACCATGGGTTAAGCATTCTATCAGAGTGCGGCAGCCTAAGATGGGGCTATTGATAGCTATTAGTTATGAGATAGAGTTTTCCTCCAGCATGAAAGGCAGTATGTAAAAGACAGCCTCCAACCATCAACACTTGTGTGCGCGTGCACACACACACACACACACACACACACACACACTATTTCTTTCCCATAATTCAAGACTGAATTTCAGAGGAACTCAGGGATTGTAATGCACCTCCTCATACTGAAGAAGGGCCTAGCTAGTCACCAGAGTTCATAATCATGTCTATCAGATTTTACAATTAAGTAGCATCCCAAAGTAGAACAATAATTTAAAACTTGGTACAGAAGAGCCAGCATAGTATAGTGGTTTGAGTGTTGGATTACAACCCTAGAGACCAGGGTTCAATTCCCTTCTCAGCTATGGAAACCCACTGGGTGACCTTGGGTGTGTTACATACTCTCAGGCCACAGGAAAAAACCCATGATAGGTTCACCTTAGGGTCACCATAGATCAGAAATGACTCGATGGCACACAGCAACAACAAACTTTGAAAACATTTTTTATTAAATAGGGACATAAATATTTGTTTCATCCTAGCATACAAGGGTGACTGATTTCTGTATTTTCTTCCTGTGGTCCAGGACAGAATGAATATTTGTGCACAGTTTTTACCTGGAGCTGATACATCCTAAACTGTTTCTGGAAATTATTCTGAAATATATTGTCTAAAGGAGAGAACTGATGAGCACATATGAAAAGTGAAAGCAAAACAGGAGATAAGGACATTATAATTATTGTTCTTGTTAATGTCCTTAATTGGAATTATATTTGTTGTTTTAGCGTAACCCCTGAGGAATGCCAGCTTTGATAGAGCTGGAAAGAAGTTGGGCTTTTAAAAACAAATAAAGCAAGTGACCGTCTTTTAGCAGATGGAGCTTTGTCTCCTGTTTTGGTTTTACTCTTGAAATTATTCTGCCCAGAAATATTGGGGAGAGGGCTGCAAAAAAAACCCCTTAATTTTTGAGAAAGAAACACATTTTCCGTGCTGAAAAAAACCCAACCCCCCCACTGTTGTCAGAAACACTGTTTTCAAACAAAAAAGCCCCCATGTATTTCTGTACAGAAAAAAATCCTCACACACTTCATGATGTATAAATACTGTGTGCTGAAAAGTGCATAACATTTTTCCCTTTCTATTATTCTTCTGGGCTGGATTTCTTTCCTATTAGGAGATCCGTTCTTTTTTTTCCAGCCAGAAAACAAATAATGATCAATAATCTTTCCATCCTGTTAAGAACTATTAATAATAATTGTGCACCATTGATGTAATTAATGCCAGAGACTGTTTGATATTTGGAAGAGTGACCATTTCTGTACTACACTGTTATAGTGCTCTTATTCCATTTTCAACATCCTATGGAATCCTGGGGTTCGTAGTTTAAGGAGGAAGATTTAGAATTCTCAACCAGAGCACTCTTTGCCCTCAATAAACTAAAAACCCTAGGATTTTGAAAGTGGAATAATAGTACTGTAACAGTGTAGTGCAGAAATGGCCAGTGTTTGGAAAATGAGTGCATAGAGGATCTGTTGAGAAAGATTCAATGAGACTGAAAAAAACTAAGAAAATATAGCTGTTCTTCCACAATTTAACAGATATCAACTGTGCTGGCTTCTTCTCATATTTGTTAGAAACAATAATTCCTTCATTTTTAGGTCCTAACCATTAAATCAAGCAAAGCAAAACATGAAACAGCTTTCTAAATCTGTGCAGTAATCCATGATTATAGTCACCAGCCACATGGAATAAATACTTCCCATCCATTTCCCATAAGATTAAAATTGCAACCAGTCTAGTCACTCAACCTTATGGAAAATCCAGAGTCTTTCACCCACATAGTTGATGGGCTATGTTGACATATAACACAGGTAGAGACGTTGACAGAGCTAATAATACTATTTATATGTATAATTACTGAAATTACCCTGACCTGCTTGGTTTAATAGCATTCACTAAATTGACTTGCATAATTTATGGCATCGTGGCTGTCAAGCATCAATCCAAATGACACAGTGAGGCATAAACTGAATTACCAAATAAAGTGTTTATGAGTTTTTCAGGACAAGATCACTATAAATGATGGCACAGGAAATGTTAATATCATTTTCTTGGGATCAGCAGCCCATTATTTTCAATGGGCATTTGTGGTATTTCCAAAGAAACCTCTTCTGTAAGCATTTTATCAGCCAGCAACTGTATTACTTTGCAAAGAGGCCTTAGGGGCAGAATTTTTAGCACAAACCAGTAGAAGCTTCTTTTCCCTTATGTTATGGGCTTAAATTTTAGCCTTTCTTTGGCATCTAAAGTGCTCTCATGAGAAAGAAAAATAGTCTTAAATGTTAGCACATTCAATACAATTCACTGCAAATCCATCTAGAAATAACCTTAAATAATCAAAATCCTAACAATTTTTTTGCGGTAAAATACTAATTAGGGTTTTCTAAACTACAAATGGATAAAAATGGATCTTTAAAAACTTTAAAAACTTTATTCCACTCATCTGAATAATGACCTGCATTCATTTTCCTAGCCTAGAGGTATTTTAAAATTCACAGTATTAATCAAAATGGCAGGGAACATTATACAAGGCTTTAACTGCCTTAAATCTCATTACTTGGGATTTGCTACAGTGAGATATCTGTGGTATGTATACAGTTCTACATCCTGAACACTGTAAACAACTAAAAGATGAGGAAATGGAGTAAATTTCTCTTACAAGAAAGTGCCATGGCACTGAAAGAAAAAGTGGAGATGAAAGCAAAATTATATGTAGGAATGCAATGTGAAAGGAAAGGCCTAACCTAACGTTCCGGTGTAGTGCCAAATATAGCAATTCAGTCCTATAGTTTTTTATCCATATTCTGCTATCCATGATGTGTCAGAAGAGTGGCTATATCTAAGTAGGACAAGCAGGAGTACTGGGATATTACACATATCATAGTAAAGTCAGTTTCCTAGAAACTCAGCTCCTGTTCATAGGGAAAACACAATGAAGAAAATCATATTCGCTTACAACTTAGACAACCTGCCTGCATTCCTTTGGATATCAAGCTTTGAAAACTTACTTTGTTCAACTACAATATTCAGAATCCTTCAGCTAGCAAGCTGAATTTTTTTATCCAGTCACCTATGGTCCACTCTGACTGTCAGTAGCATTTCATATCCCTTTTTAGTGAGGGGTGCTGCAGACTGGATTTGAGACCATTTGTGTTCAAACCACTGAACTACATCTCCTAAAATTTGGTGAGAAAAACTAGTGAGCACCTTGAAGCAAAGTTAGTAGGGACTGACTTCAGAATACCCCCCATGGAACGACAGGCATATCTTACTGATGAGCCACATGTGGCCTAGTTGTGGCCTTATCATAGCTCCAGATGTTTGAGACTTGTTTAATTTTTCCATTTTTAAAACAAGGGGCTGCATTATACACTTTGGACAAATGATTTTTGACTGTTTTAAATAGGTCAAAGACTTAGCATACCAAAGTAAAAGAGGTCAAGTCTGAAGAAATAATCAATTAAGTTAATGGTTGTTTGACCTTCTAACAGAATGTGTCTCTTTTAAGACAAGCCAAATATGAAAATGATTTTTGTGTGTGTGTGTTTCCCTTAACCTTTAGGAATTAGAGATCATGTTAAGCAATACATTTAATGGATAATGAGTTGCACTTAAGAAACTACACTTTCTAATATAGAAAGCCCGGCTGGATAATACATTTATTGGGCCACTAAAATATCCTAAAAAGGCCAGCTGTAAAATTCCACATGTCTCTTCTTAGACAAAGGTCCAAAAATAATCCTAGCTAAACATTTAAGCCTCAGATCACATTAACATAGCATTCTGAAAGTGCTTCTGTCTGCCAGAAACTTATTGTACTATCCAACATAAATTAGTATTTCCAGAAGATTAAAAAAAATAATTATTGTACTAAAAAGAATTTAACCCCTCCCACCATCATCCATGCACACATAGGTCAACGCTCTATAATGTATAGACAGAATGCTACTCAGTCATTTAGGGACGAGGGGCGGGTGGGCGATTCGCCCCAGGTGACAATGTTTCTGGGACATCCTAGCCTGTAGCCACACCCTCATGCACCCTGGCCATGCCCCCGCACACCCTGGCCATGCCCCCAAAAACCACAGCCATGCCCCCGTGCATACTGGCCATCCTCCTTGTGCCATAGTCCCACCCACCCCACTCCCACTCCATACTCCAAACTCTGCCACTGATGCCACTCTCTCCTGCCCCTAAAAAGCAGCTTCCAAGTGTCTGTAGTACACTGCCAGGACCATTTACTGGCTTGGAAAGTGGGAAGAAGGGCAGAAGGGATTCAGACAGCACTTGCCTCCTGATCTGTGGCTGTGAGAAGAGAGCTGGCATCATTCTCCTGGATCTCCAGCAACTTAGTGAGAACTAGGAGAGAGACACCATTCCAGCTTTCTTCTCCATAATTGTAGCAGGACAATGGCTGAAAACTTCCATCCTCCACCTGTGTCTAGAGAATGGCCATGGTAGGCCCTTTTCGCACGGCATTTGCCATGTGAAAGGGCCCCTGGAGCATCACATGACTGCTCCAGGGCCTGACACACTCACAATCGCGCAACGTTCCAGGGCCACGCACACACTTGCCATGTGCGTGGAACTCTGGAGCCATGGCATTCACGCTTCCCAGGCTGCACTGCAGAAGGAAGAGGAGGGGCTCATCCGCAGGCAGGCAGCTGAAGGAACCTGTATGTGAGAGCCTCTCACTAGAGGCTGCTCACATGATCCCCGCATCCCAGCTCCGCAAAAAGGGGAGTTGCAGAAAGGGCCTTAGTGTTCTCCAGGTGCTTAGAAATTGTCTGGAATGCATGGGTTTGCACAAGTACTTTCTTCCACAACATCAAAGAGAGATGGAGTAAGGGGAAGAGAAGGATTGAGAGAGATCGAGAGAGAGAGGGAGATATTTGTGTATCACCAACAGGATTTTGGCTGTAAACTGAAATTCCGTTCCTTCAAGCATAACATTCTAAAATCCTGTTTTCTGACAAACAGCAGTCTCACTCCTCTTCAATATATGATCTCTCTGTCTCTCTGTCTCTCTCTTACACACACACCCCTTTTCAAGCACAGGCAATTCCATTTAGATCCCCTGTCCATTGGACTAAACTATTAGTTCCATAGGGATTACACAGATACACTAGTACAACAGATTGAAGGGTTACCAGGCCAGGCAGCATATGATATTTACCGCTGCAATAAGGACTTGTTTTGGATAATTTGGTCAACCAGCATGATGAACAAGTATTAAAAGTACATGAAAACAAATTCATATTAGAACTTAAAAGAATCATCATTCACAACACTGGAAGCTGAATTCTCTTTAGTGGAACATTGGCACCAGCCAAAGACACAAGTCTAGCGAAAATGACTTCCATATATGGTATGACCTATATAGGATTAGAGCCTCCCTTATAATGAGAACCTATTTTCTTGGCTTTATGTGCATCAAATGAAGTAAATCTGCACAGTACAGTTTATTAAAATGACAGGAAGATGACAAGAATTACAAAATAATTTTAATGTCAAGAAGCATTTCAGAAATTATGATAGTGGTGGTGGTTCATTCTTACTTGTTTTTCCAGAGACCTTTAAAAAAGAAAATATTGGACAAGGCCTGTTGGTATAAAAATCCTTAGTTCTGCTACAGTTTCTGTCCACCATATCATTTTCTCCATGGGCTTCTCATTTATTGGGAAGAAGGAATCCAGTGGACCATCCTTACCTTTGGTCTCCAGATATGTGATTTTTTTTTAAGCTATTGAGACTGCATGGCTTTTTATAGCTAAAATAATGGTGACATGCACATAGATGCATGTATGTCACTATCATTAGGTTTTATGGGACACGAACATTCACATTTTTTCTTTTTTGCAGGGGTTCCTGGAGCAGAACCCCACATCTACAGAAGGCTCACTGTATTTCTTTCTCACTAAACCTAGGACTTTTCCACATTTCATAACTATTGCACTATGATTCCATTTTAACTACCATGGCTGTCTCCTATGGAATCCAGGGGCTTGTAGTCTTGGGAGGTACTGGAGCTCTCTGGCTTAGAATTCTAAATCTCCCTCCCTAAACTGCAAATCCCATGACAACCATGGCAGTTAAAGTGGAATCATAGTGCAATAGCTATGTAGTACAGAAAGACCATTAGTCAAGGGAATAAAATAATAAATAGTATATCAAACACATCTGAACGGTAGCAGTACAGATCTTCAGTACATAGGACAATAAACCACATAGCCTTTTAGTTTAAATTGACATAATTTTGCTGCTAAAAGAGGAACCATAATATTTTGTCTCAACTCAATATGTTGTCCTTGAAATACTATTATCAGTTATTGTTTATCAAGATCCCATTATTTAATCATCTTTGGGATAATACCCTTAAAGTGATCTTGTTAAGAGTAATTGCAGTGATTTCACTACAGTGTACAATGATTTAGATGCCTGCCTACAGTTAATGTCAATTGGACCTATGTGGCTAAATCGATGTTGTCTAGTTTGAATAAAATAAGCTTAATGACTTTGCATGTGCTCTGGGGGTTTTGGCATAGCTTTCTATCATATAAAGTTTTATCAGATGTCTTCTGTCTTCATTAATTATTCACCAATGAAGTGTGAAGCTTTTTAAGTAAAAATAATCACAAGGAGATAAACATTTTCCTGATTTTAAGGACTGAGACATCATCCTCAAATAGCAATGAGGAGAGGCTTATAGGCTCCCTTTAATGCATTTTCATGAATCAGAGCTTGGTGAAAATGCAGCAAATGCTCCTGACAGGTAGAATCTTAGATCTGCCAGAATAATTACAAATAGGTCATTTATATCTGTGAGTGCAGATTTATTGTTACACAGGGATTCTCTTGCTGAAGTGAAAATAGAAATTCTGAAGCATTGACATGTTTAATCTCAGTTTCCCTTGGAATGAAATACAGGACTAAGGTGCATTTACCAGCATCAGGGACAAAAATGGATAATCTGCCTCTCTAGATATCAAACATTGTGTTGTTGTTTACTTTAGATGTCCAGTAAAACCTGAGCCTGTAAAAGTTACTTTTTGGGACCTCAGCCAACATGAGGATCCTGAGAATTATGGCCCAGAGAAGTAATTCTCCCAGGCTCTAAAAATGCATACTTTGGGAAAGTGAAAAATTGTAAGAACTTTATTTTGCCCAAGGTGTGGGTGGAATCACATGGTCTGTTTGCTTGTCACCACTTCCCTTGGCTGTTTCTCTTTCTTGAAAGAGCCTTGATAAGAGTTTTTCTCTAGACATAGGAGATATAACACACTTTAGGGGTAGTGTAGCCCACTTGTCCCTATGGGTTTCACTGGGACAACTTCTAGATTCTAACATTTAGATCTAGATCTATATCTATATTCTAAGATCTAGAAATTAGAGTTATTTCCGTACTATTTCCATCAGACAAGCAGGGTTAGCCACACTGTTAGGCAGAATGAAGCAGTAAGCAGATGCTGGAGGCATCTACAAATGTTGCTGAGATACTGGAGAACAGAGTTGAGTATGTCATGCAATCTGCCTTTCACTCTAAAATGGCTTGCTCTCTTCAGGTGCAGAATTCTGAATTGCCCCCCTCATAATGGAGTCAATCCAGTCTACATAGCATTGTGGGAGAAAACCATCTTGTCCTTTGCCTCAGGCAGCAAAATATTTGGTCTGTCCCATTTATCCTTTTCTGTTCTATTGCTGTCTTCACTCAGGAGCATGGCACCAGGTTTTGAATCTTTCTATGTATGAAAAGCAAAGTTATGGTCATTGTTGTAGCTTTCTCCATCTGATATGCAGAGAGGATTTTGATCATGAGTATATGTACTCTCATGGAAAAGTGACCTCTAATATTAAGTTAGATTCATTTCATTCAGTTTTATCAGTCCATCACTAACAAAGTTTTTTTCTCTTCATTCTATTGTACCAAGGATTGAAATATCACAAAATCTAAGGCCATTTTTTGGCATGGCGTTGCAGTCCCACTATGGGGACAAGATGGCAGTGGTCCTCAGGCCGTGCTTTCACACGATGTCATCATGGTCCCACTGCCATCCCGTCCCCATGCATTGTGGGATATTCTCTTAACCAATTAAATCCGTTAAGTGCCCATGATCACACAATGCTCCTATACTTACCTGCCATGTGAAAGGATAGGAAGCACAATGACAGCATTTTCTTCCCCAGAACAGAACGGGAAAGAGCCTGGCTGCACTGCAGAAGGCAGGCATGTGTCTCCTACACTTCCGTTAGGGAGCCAGTCGGGTGCAGAGGGGAGGGCTCCTGTAGCACTCCCTTCCTGGCAGTGGCACAGCCAGGATTGCAATGGGATGACATGGGAGAGCATCATCATGTGGAAAAGATGTAAAGCTTCTGCCTTGATAGCTTTATAATTTCATAATAACATGGGTGATTGGAACCAACAAAATTGATTTGTGAGAAATGCTTTGTAATTCCAAAAATCTATAATGATTATTCAAGTAAATGTTCTAGTGTGAGCCACTTTTGGTGTGGTAGTTAGTGTGTGGGACTACTATTTGGAACAGCCACATTCAAGTCCACTGTGAACATGAACATGGACTGATCACTATTTTGGTCTGATCTACTCCACAGTTAAGGTTATTGTGAGGATAATATCAAAAGGAAAAAAGCCATACATTCCATTTTGAGCTCATTGGATGATAACTGGAATATAAATACAGCTAACAAACAAATAAGGATCATTTGTGTGTGTATGTTGTAGGGGAGGGAGTAGAACTCATCCAAAACATTTTGCTGCTTAAGGCAAAAGATAAGATCTCTGCATCCCATGGTTCCCAGCGTAGAAACACACATTCAACGCTGGTGATGATAGTACCCACTACCATGCCTGAAGACAGCAATAGAGTCCTTGGGAACATACACCTTTGTGTTCCAAAAGAAGGGAATGGCCAACGTTCTCAGAAGGAATGAATAGAGGTTTATGTCACTGCCTAAAGGTGGGGCCATCCTTGATCAAAAGCATACTGGAAGAGTGCACCAGTGTTACAAAGAATATGTATCTGTGGTTTGCCTATTTAAGCAGCAAGTCATTTATTTTCTCTTTCATGTACTTTCAAACTATGCACAAAAGCCTTTTAAAGAGATAATCCTCAACTACACCAAAACAGTGTTTGAAATATTTATTTCCATGATTTAATGCTGTTTATAAAAAGTGATGTGGCTTAATTTTGCATCCTACATAATTCATATTCATTAACAACACCTAGTCTGATGAATAAATGCCTAGAAAAACAAAAACAAATTGACTTCTAAATAATACTGGATTTAAGGAGTTGATTCTAAACTATTAACTATACTAACAAATGGCATATTTAAGTTTCTGTCTAAATGGTTTATACCAACTTGCATTTTCTTAAGATTACCAGTTGAAATTGGCAAGGATTTGAACTTATTATTGTCAAGGAATCTTAATAATTTTCTCAGGGAATGCCTGTTGCGAGGATACTTGTCTACCAATGGTGGCATGAGGAAATTAAACCCTCCTACAGTCATATGCTGGAAATAATACTTTCTGTTCCCTAACATTATTGTAGAGTAAGATTTGATGAGATAGTTATATAAGACTATTAAATATGGGAAAGGCATCCTTCCTGAAATGTCCTTTTATTGGTGAATATTCTTGTGAATTAGTGCTTATTGTATAATCACACAAGAAACACAAGCTGGAATCCCTGTATCAGCCTATACTCAACAAAATAACTTCTGCTGGCCCAACCTCTCCAAATTTGATGGAAGCATCATTCAACCATGCTCTGATCATCAGCAGAATAACACTCCTTCTCATGTTTCTGATGCCCAGTAAAGTAGGTGGGGCGAGGTGAGTTACAATTATGGCAAGAGTGTCGACTAAGCAGTGACTAAATAGTGATTGTAAAAATGAAATGGTTACAATTAGGCCATTTTCCTTTACAGTTCCTCTCAAAATGATATTGCATCATTTTCTGTTGCCATTTTGAGAGGGCCTGCAAAAGAAAACAGAGGTATTTGGACACTGCTGTAGGGATGGAGGGGTGAGGGGCATGGTGCACCCTGGGTGGCACTTTTTGGGGGGTGCTGCTGCTACTTGCCTGTCCCCCTCGCATGCCATTACCCCTCCCCACATGCCATGGCCCCACCCACACATGTCATCACCCCTCCCCCGCACACTGCTGCCCGTGTGCCAACACCCCATTCCATGTGCCATAGCCCCTCCCTTGCATGCCACTGCCCTGCCCACACGTGCCAACACCCCTCTTCTATGCACTGTAGCCCCTCCCCCCTATACCACTGTATTTGGAATAGTATAGAGATCTGGGTGCTTGTGTATATGCAGTGATGGTATTTTTGTGTTTTTGCACATTTGGAGGGCTTTGTGTGTGATTTGAAGGGCAATAATTTCTGGGAAATCACTTTTTAAAAAAATGGGGGTTAGGGACTTTGGGGGACTCCTTCGGGAGCCACAATAGTAATGTTCAGGGCTGTTTGCAGCCTGCAGGGGACTGCATGGTCACCTTTGTTTTCGTAGTTGCTGAGGGTGAAGAGAACTCTTTAGACAAGATTCTTAGTCCCTTCAGTGAGCAACATTTTACAAAATGCTTTGGAATGGTGGTAAAAAGGCATAATTTAATATAAGCATTCTCTTTTTCTCTCTCTCTGTCTCTCCCCTCTGTGTGTGTGTGAGGGGAGAGACTGATGCCCTTTCGCACCTTACCTTTTAATGCTGCTGGGGTGTGGGTCTCGTACAAGAAGCCTGGGCAGGAAGGCTCTCGCAAGCCTCCTGCTTCAGCTCCACAGCTCCTTCCTGCTTGCGCAGGAGCCCCACCCTCACCCTGCCCCTTCCTTCCACAGTGCAGCCTGGGAGTTGGAGGCTGCACTGAGGAGAGGACGCGCAACCAGCCCGGCTCCAGAGGCTCTGCATGGCAAGTGAGTGTGGCCCAGGCCAGTGAGCATTGCGCAAGCACGGGTCATTTTGGGCTAAAAGCCGAAAATAAAAAAATGTGTATGCGCTGCACATCCGGCTCTTGAGTGTCACGTAAATGGGAGTGTGTCATGCAGACTGCTCCTCACATTTACGTGACGCTCTAGGAGCCCTCTCACTTGCAAAATGCTGTGCGAAAAGGGCCTAAGAAAGAGAGAGGGAGAGAGAAAGGGAGAGGGAAAGAGAGAACACAAGCACGAACATGTACATGTAGGTGAAGAGGTCATTCTTTTTTAGGGTTCAATTTTTTTTCTTTTCCTTTAGGGGAGTATTCTTAAGTTGCAGTCAGAAGAAGTGACAGGAAATCACAGAAAATGTTCTGAAAACATTGGGAGCATACACAGAGCTCTTTAGATTCAAGTGTAGAGGTGTTGTCTTTATGCTAGCATATTGTAGTATAAATGATGAAATTGTACTTCTTGCTACTTTTCAATATGTTAGTAAAAACAATCAAATGAAAAGTTTTTCCTCATTGTAAATTGAGTCTTTGGAAAAACTAACACTATTGCTGTAGTGTTACAAGGGTCTTCTCAGTTGAGAGCACATGAGATTCTCAAGGTACAAAATGAATCTTTGCTGCAAAGGAAAAATATAAAAGAAACCAACTCTTGTTTTGCTCCTTTGCCCCTTTGCTACTCATTGAAACATTGACATTTGGTGAACTATAGCTGCTCTCTCTACCATTGTGAACACAAAGCCATTTCCCAAGGGCAGTTGAATGGACTATATAATTCAATCTCTGCCTTGGTCTGCAAAGACTGTTTGCTTCTAATGACACACTCATTTTGGGATTTCTGAATTGTGTTGTGTATTTTTCTCCAATGACCAAGATCGTACATGGGACACAAGGATGATAATTTCTGGATTCATTGTTCTGTGCATTCCCTGCCCTCCAGTAGCCCAAAGCCTATGGGGCTGCCACTATCATGAAAAGGCACTGGAGGGAGAAAGAGGGAGAGAACTGGCAAAACTCCTTTTGCCCTGCAGTTTACTACAATCTTATCATAGAATCATAGCGATGGAAGAGACCACAGGGGCCACCCAGTCTAACCCCCTGCTATGCAGGAACACACATCAAACCATTCCCAACAGATGGCCCTCCAGCCTCTGCTTAAAAACCTCCAAAGACGGAGATTCCACCACACTCCAAGGCAGCAAATTCTAGTACCAGATAGCTCTGACTGTCAGGAAGTTCTTCCTGAGGTTCAGGTAGAATCTCCTTTCCTGCAGCTTGAATCCATTGCTCCTTGTCCTAGTCTCTGGAGCAGCAGAAAACAAGACCGCTCCCTCCTCGACATGACATCCCTTCAAATATTTAAACATGGCTATCACGTGCCCTCTTAACCTTCTCTTCTGGAGACTAAGCATACCCAGCTCCCTAAGACGTTCCTCATAGGGCATGGCTTCCAGACCCTTCACCATTTTGGTCGCCCTCCTCTGGACACGCTCCAGCTTGTCGATATCCTCCTTGAATTGAGGTGCCCAAAACTGGACACAGTATTCCAAATGAGGTCTAACCAATGCAAAATAGAGTGGTATCATTAACTCCCTTGATATAGACACCAAACTCCTATTGATGCAACCAAGAATCACATCTTCTTGTTCTTCTGACTTTCTCCAATGGAAACTACAGGAGGAAGAGCGTGGAAGGTCCCACTGCCTATTTGTCTCCCTCTCCCTCCACTCTAGTGGCAGCCCAATGTGGCTTAGCAGCTGCAATGGGAAAAGTTTTGGACTGGATACAAGGTACTAGAAGCTACCTGTTATGCCCCGTTAAAAACCCCCAAAACCCCAAAAAGGATATTCATGTCACTAACTATATGACAGCCATCATATCATTATTTCCCCCCCAAAAAAAATGTCAGAATTAAGTTGCATTCAATCATAATACCATTTGTCCTCCCACACTAGCTCAGTTTCCAAATTTGAATTTACCACCCATGATTATGGACTTATGTTAAAATTCTAGCGAATGCAATGAAATATCAGACAAAATCCGCTTGACTACCTATGCTAGTATAACACACAGTTACTCTAGCACTGAATAACATTGTGCATAAAGGTATCATGTATCTCCTGCAAAATATTGTCATCCTCAGCATACAAGAGCTAAATCTCTAGAGTTGCCATAGGACACTTGAAAGAAGGGTAGGACATGTGTCTTCAATCCAGGGATGAGCAACTACCTCACGTCATGAGATCATGGAGCACTGCCTCCTCTCTGCTATGTCCCCTACCCCAATTTCTTTTTTTTTTTTAAAGTCAAAATCCCCTGCATCCTCCAAATTGCATAGGGAGCAATCTTGCCAGGTTGTGGTTTTTTGTTTTGTTTTGTTTTTGTTTGCTTGTTTGTTTTTGGTAGAGGAGTTGTGAACTAGTTTACTTAATGGTTATAAAAAGTCTTTCTTTCTTTCTTTCTTTCTTTCTTTCTTTCTTTCTTTCTTTCTTTCTTTCTTTCTTTCACATGGAGCCCATAGACCTCACTTGTCCAGTTGCTATTTCAGTCTCTGATATACTGATAAAAGCAGTATGAAAGAGCTTTGCAGGATCCTGTAGGTGGAGAAAGGAGGTGTTAAAAGAAGAAAGAGACTATAGAATCATAGAATCATACAGCTGGAAGAGACCACAAGGACCATCAAGTCCAGATCTCTGCCATGCAGGAATACACAATCAAAGCATTCCTGACAGATGGCCATACAGCCTCTGTTTCAAAACATCCAAAGAAGGAGACTCCACAGCACTCTAAGGCAGGGCATTCCCCTGTCAAACTGCTCTTACTCTCAGGAAGTTCTTCCTAATGTTTAGATGTAATGTCTTTTCCTGAAGTTTGACGTCATTGCTCTGTGTCCTAGTCTCTGGAGCAGGAGAAAATAAGCTTGTTCCATCATCCACATGACATTCCTTCAAATCTTTAAACATAGCTATCATGTCACCTCTTAACCTTCTCTTTTCCAGGCTAAACGTATCCAGCTCCCTGAGCCTCTCATCATACAGCGTGGTTACCAGACCTTCTACCATTTTGGTCACCCTCCTCTGGAGATGTTCCAGCTTGTCAATATCCTTCCTGAACTGTGGTGCCCAGAACTGGACACAGTATCCCAGGTGGAGTTTGACCAAAACAGAAGAGAATAATACTATCACTTTCCTTGACTTAGACTCTACAGTCTTATTGATGCAGTCCAGAATCACTTTGGCTTTCTTAGCTGCCACATCACACTGCTGACTAAAGAAGGGTGATAGTACAACAAACATGCAGGAAATTTATACCTACTGCCTCACAAATCATATCAGATAATATAGTCTGTACACCAGTTGTTGGAAGAGGTTGTGGCCTTAATGCACACTTGGTTTCAGCTTGTTCTCATTTCCATGGAGGCCTGAGTAGATGACAGATGGGCTGAAATTGTATGCATTTTAGTGTATCATGTCATTTTACATGAAGAAGACATAAGTATGATTCATTCAGTGCAATTATAGCCAAAGCAAATTATTTTTCAACAATTTTTTTACAAGTGACTTACTTTTAGTATTTGTGCATTTCTTTTATGTTTTGTTCCACCTTATGCCAGATACACAACTTTATGTGAGTACAGTATTGACAGCTTCTGCAAACTGATGCTACATGTTATAGGAACAGTCTCCTTGATATGATAAGTTAGTGATGCTAAAGCAACTGTCTAGCCCAAAGAAGAACATTATCATTACAAAGTATCACACACCATTAAAGAAGGGCTTCATGAAGAACATTATCATTTTGTAGTGACACACATCATTAGAGAGTATATTTAACTGTACAGACCATTGAGGAGAGACCATTCATAACGCTATGACTCTCAAGGACAACATATAAGTCAGCAGTGCCATATCTTCCAGCTGCATTGTTCTTCCATTCACAAAATTATTTCTTTCAACAATTATAGTGGTTGTTATTTATTTCTATCCTGCCTTTTTCCCAGGTCAAAACTCCAAGCAAATTAACAACAAATCCAAAAACATTTTGTTTAAAATCCACAACATACAAAAATTAAAACAATAAAAAACAGATTAAAAAACATATGGCCTTAAATGCACACATACAACACATATCAGTGCAACAATCAGCAAGATCAAGCGCATTATTTTGGTGGGATGGGCTTATGTAGACAATCATCAAAAGTCTGTTTAAACAGAAAAGTCTTTACTTGTCTGCAAAAAAAAAAAGTAGGGAGGATGCTAGTCTGAGGCCCTTTATGGACGAGGCTGGTGAATTGGTTCATGCTGTTTCTTACTGGATTTTCTGGGCTCGAAATAAGGCGGACTTTCCCTGTTTTCCTTCCGCACAGCTACTGCGTATGTTCCATTCTGATTCGGAGGAGTGCGAGTTCATGAATCCACACTGCCTCCACCGTGGCCACTCCTGCTACTCCCCTCACCCCGCTCCATTGGCTGTGATTGGCCCTTTTATTTTTTTATTTTTTTATTTTTTGCATGATTTAGTACGTCATTGCGTACGTGCGTACGCGCGAAAGTCCATACTACCCCCGGCCCTTCCCATGAGCCCTCGCCTGACCACCAATTTGCATTGGTGCGAATGTATGTGTCTGCACCACTGTGAAAGTATGGATCAGATCGATCCGGAAAATTAGAAAACCAATTTCTTTCGGTTTTCAAATAGTGTGCTTTACCATCATATGGGGGCACATTTAGTCAGAATTACATGCAGAATGAAGGTAAATAAACGGAACCTAGTCCGCTCCAATGTGCAGAAGACCTCTGTGGCAAGACACATTGGCCCACCTTAATAACCACATGCGGAAAGGGCCTAACTTCTTTGGGAAGAGAGTTCCAGACTCCAGGGGCTGACAGATGTTCCTGTGAGGGGGAGAGGGCAGAGAGAAGGGCCTCCACAGAAGATCTGAAAAGCATGGGCTAGTTTGTAAGGGAAAATACAGTCATTCAAATAAACTGGACCTGAGCCCTGTAGGTCTTTATAAGTAAAAAAAACAGCACTTTGAATGGTGCATGGAAATGGACTGGCAGCCAGTGAAGCTGTTGTTGTGTATTCCTGGTGGCACAGTGGTTAAATGCCAGTACTGCAGCCACAAGGTTGTGAGTTTGATCCTGCCGGGCTCCAGCTTGACTTGGCCTTCCATCCTTCTGCAGGTCAGTAAAATGAGTACCCAGCTTGTTGAGGGCAATTAGCTAACACATTGTAAACTGCTAAGAGAGCACTTAGCTGATAAGCAGTATAGAAATACACATGCTATTGCTATTGCTATTTTAACCAGCTCCAGTTAGGAATCTGGCTGTACTCTTTGGACCAGCTTCCAAACACTCTTTAAAGGCAGCTGCATCTAAAGTACATTACAGTAATACAACTGGGATGTAACTAAGCCATGTGTTATGATGACGAGATCTGACGTCTCAGGGAACAGGCACAGTTGGCGCACAAACTTCAACTGTACAGATTCACTCTTAGCCACTTCTGAAACCTAAGCTTACAGGCTCAGAGTTAAACTCAAGAGCACACTCAAGCTGTGAACCTACATCTTCAGGGGGAGCATAATCCCATCCAGCACAGGCTGACTCCTTATTCCTTGATCTCCCTTTGAACTAGGAAGACTAGGAAGACTTCATCTTGACTGAATTAAGGGCTTTTCCGCACTTTGAGGGGGAAACAGGGCAGTCCGTTACTCACCGGACTGGCATGCTCCCCCCAACGATCCATGACAATCCAGAGCAGTGCGCGCCCGCGCTACACACTCTCCGGAGACAAAAATGGAGGCTTCCAGTTGGCGGAGGCTCTCCACCAATCGGAGAAGCTCGCCAGTCGGAAGCCCGCCCCCAGAAGATCTATAGTCTCGCGCTGGCGCGAGCCTGCAAATCTACACTTAGAGCGGAGATGGACTGGGGCACGGTGGGCTATTGAAAGTCTTTTAATTGGTCTTTCAATAGCATGGGGAACCACCAGTTCTGGGCGTTCCGGAACGGGCTGAAGTCCGGACAAACATTAAGTAGTCCTGACCCAGTTCGCCCCCAAGTGTAAACGTCCTCGCTGGAGGATGCGCTGCCCCATTTTAAATATAAAATGCGGAAAAGGCCTAAGTTTCAATTTGTTCACCCTCATCTAGATGATTACTGTCAGTAGGCACCAGTTTAGGAGCAAAACAGTTCCTTTGGCTTGTGGTGGAAAGGATTAATAAAGTTGAGTGTCATCCACATACTGTTGGAAACAAACCCCAGAACTCCAGAAATCTCTCCCAGAAGTTTTATGTATGTGCTAAACAGAATGGGGGACAGAACTAAGCCATGATGAACCCCAAAGGCCAACAGCCAATAGATTGAATAGGAGTCTCCCAGCACCACCTCCTGGGTTTTCACTTCCAGGAAGGAATGGAGCCACTGTGAAACAGCAGGAATACAGAAATTATTGGATTAGATTGTAATATATCTTAGACTGATCTGTATATTATAGGTCATCCTTTCATGCTTAATGACCTCTACTTTGAAGTTTATCATTAAGTTGAGCTTTCTGGTACCAATTCTAGTTACCTTTCTGGCAGTGCCAAGAAAACTATTGATTGTGATATGAAATAGAAAAGGTAGACCAAGTTGTACTCTGTGGGCATCAGATGGTAGTATTATAAGCACAACATTAATTTCAGATGTTTCACATGATGCCTCTAACCAACTCTTGATTGTAAACATCAGTCTAGAAAGATCTAATTTCAGGGGTGTGAAACCCCCCCCCCATTTTTTCTAAGTCTTAATACCCAGAATGTTCTGTGAAATCAGATTCCATATATATAGTGAGCTAAGAAAAGAAACGATATGCTGAGATTCAAAGTGAAAGTTATAATTTTAATATTCCAGGTAGCTGATATCCTCGTTGCTATGAAACCTTCCATGTGATTCAGTCCCCAGCCAATTTAAATGGGCTTAAGATCCTTTCATTTTAATGGGAGAGTTAAGCACGAGCTTAATTTTATATCATTGAAATTAGTGGGGTTTCAGGCTCTAAACTTATTCACTGTAAGGCCCACTGAACTCAGAAAGACTTATTTCTCTAAACAGACATTGAATTGGATTACCAAGGCTTAGCTCTTGCTTAATTGCCCCTATAATACTCAAACTTATGCTGTAGCCTTTTCCAGATTAGGCCAGTGTATGGGGGACAGGGATGTGCACATCTATAAAGTCTGCATCCATAGATGTTTTCTCTTTCTTACCACCTGTTCCATCCATACCTTTTTCTACATCTTTTTGTATTCTTTTTATGGGATGAACTCCCTCCCTTATTTTGTGTCCTTTCCCCCCTGCAATGTGTGCACATGTTTTAAGTAGTATGCATTGCTTCAGTAAACCCTCCTATTGGCGAAAAACTTGTTCATACTGTTGATACTGTTCAAAAATTTGTTCATACTGTTTTGAATGCATTTGAATTTCGATACTCATTTTTCAGTTGTCCATATTATTGATGCATCCACAGCCACCTGTCAACATGAGGTTCCAGACTCTGCATGCCAACAAATTACAGATAAAGGCAAGTTCTCCAAACCTTGGACTCAAATGAGTCTTGTCACAGATCTCTAATGGGGATGGGATGGAATCACGCATGCCTGAACTCCATGAATTAATATTTTCTGATTATTGCCCTTGCATTTACAAATGTATATACATGCAATTTGCAGCTTGGTAAATAGTTCCTGGAACTTGAAAGCTTTTCTTTTGTTTTCTGATTTGTTATATTTTACTTGGTCTCAATAAACATAGGCCAAGGTCCTCCATCAGAGGCTACAATTTGTTTTTTTACGATGTCTCTGCTACCTCTCTAATAGGACATGGAGGTGTTCTAGTGAATTGCAACTATGAGTATCAGGGAGTCCTGCCATGTCCTGTTCTGCAATGGGAGCTCTTGTTGCACCATGAGACCCATAGTTCTCTATTGCCAATTGTGCGACAGGTCCCATAACTCTCTGATGCCTCCTGTACAGTGGGACTCCTGGCACAGCAGTCATGCTCTTGTCTCCATTTACACAATGATCCTGGAGATATATCTGCATCTCTGCTCCCCTCCAGAGAGTATGAGTGCTGCACAACATAGTGATTGTTAAAAAGTTTATGATGACTTAAACGTCTGACAGATTGATAAACACAGTGTGTCCAACTGCAGATTCTGGAAGAAACGAGTTCATCATTAGACATAGAAATTTATGTACATACAAATGATGATGATGATGGCGTTATTTATTTATATCACATCTGAGTCCCAGCTGAGACTTATGATGGTTTTAAAAAGTTAAACCAAGTACAGATAAAAGTTCACATTAATTTGGTTTTGTTTGTTTGTATGTTTCTTTGATTGATTGATTTGTATCTTGCCTTTCTCCTTATATAGGATCCAAGACAACTCCAAAAGATTTTAAAAAACAGATAAAGTTTAAGAATTATTCGTACAAAAGTTTAAAAAAACAACTAAATGTCAGTTTAGTTTTTTTTAAAAAAAAAGGTTAAAATATATATAAATAAAATATTTTTTTTTTAAAAAAAAAAAAATTAAAACAGATTTAAAACACCATGCCATTAAAAGATCTTTTGTCACAAATAAGCCAAAGGCCTGTCTAAATAAAAAGGTCTTTGCCTGCTTGCAAATGGAAGGAAGGGCCAAACATCCTATGCAAGAGAGTTCCATAGCCTGGGAGCAGCCACTGAAAATGTCCTCTCTCATGCCCTCACCAAGTATACCTGTGATGGTGGTAAGTCTGAGAGAAAGAATTCCCTTGAAGATCTAAATACTCAGGTAGGCTCATACAGGGAAATAAGGTCTTCCAGATAATGTGAACCCAAATGCTTTGAAGATCATGACCAACACTTTGAATTCTATCTGGAAACAGGCTGGTAGCCTATGAAACTGTTTCAGTGGGAGGGGGGCTACGTGTTACTTGTAATCAGTCCTGGTTAACAGCCTGGATGCAGCATTCTAGAGCCAGTGAAGTTTCCAATAGTAATCTAATTGAGATTGTAATCAAAGTATGGGTTACCATGGCTAGAACTGATGTTACTGATGTAGAACTGATAGTTACATATAGTTCCCAAATGAAATCTGTCCCCTATGTTTCTCTCTCTCTCTGCATAAATACAGACACATACACATACACACACACACACATACACACACAAGGATGGTACTGAACGTAATGCCTGTTAGTCCATAACTCCTTTATTAACAACATGAGACATAATAGCCTCCACCAGTGGTGATGCATTTGAGCCACTTTTGATTCCATTCATCAAATCCACTTTGGAAAAAACTCTTTCAGGCACTCCCTGGTCCAGTGTCTGATATCATATTCGACCTTGTCTACATCAGTGAAGCACCATCCCTTGAAGGCTCTCCTTCATCCAAATGAACAAGGGAAGGTCTGAGGTCACCAGAATGGGGCTGTAAACCCACTTGGTCCCATTTGTTCAAGAACCTGTGATGTGGGGAGGTGCATTATTATGGTGTAACCAGACTGCATTCAGCTCTTTCTGTGGTCTTTTCTTACGGATGACTTCTTGAATTTCTGGAGTGATACCACGTAGCAGTCGCTGTTCATTGGAAATCAAACAATCAAGCAAAATCACTCCCTTGTCATCCCAGAAGAAATCCATCATAATCTTCTGTGTTGAGTTCTGGTTTCTGAATTTTTTGGTCTAGGGGAAATGTGGTGCACCACTCCATGGACCGATTCTTGGTCTCTGGGTCATACAAGAATGACCATTCTCATCAACAGTGCAAAAATTCCCTAAAAGGTGTCTTCAGAGGCTGCCAACAGTTCTGAATACACATATAGTCTCTTCTCTTTCAAATCAGCTGTTTCTTGATGAAGAATCGACGGGGCACACACTTTCCTGTATTCAAAGTTGTGGATAATCTGCTCAACAGCACAGTGACCACAGTCAGGTTCCCCAAGAACCTCTTTGATAGTCATAGATTGGTATGCATGAATTATGTCGTCCACCCTGTTTTGGTTTTCATTGATGACTGCTGTCAGTGGCCTTCTACTACATTATTTGTTTTCAACACCGATTTTGCCTTTTTAAAACTTTTCCCCTGAACTTTACAAATTATCCTTATCAATTGTCACTTCACTATATACATTTCTGAAACTTCTGTGGATCTTGACAGCAGTACATCCTTCTTTGGTCAAGAAATCAATGATTGCTCTTTGTTTCTGCTTCATATCTATGGTTATGCAACACCTAAAAACACAAAAAAAATGGTCAGTCATGCAGCAAGAATTACTCTATCTGGTGGTGTAATAGCATCACATTTGGTTTAATAGTTTCAGAGAAATGGCACACAGGCATTACTTTGAATATACCCCACCTCTCTCTTTCACACACATATCATACACACATATCATAAAGCTTCATAGTCTGCTCCTAAAAAAGATAAATGTACAACACATAAAAAAAAATTGAAATGTTAAATACGCAAATACAAATACTTAATACAGACTAAAACAACTTCCTTAAAAGGAGTTTTAAAACCACAGATAGTTAGAAAGCCAGAACAGCCACCCTTGCTTTTAAAGACCAAGGTTCATGTGAAAATACAATTTTAGCCATCTGCCAGAAGCTCATAAGTGATGGAGCCAGCCTAACTTCTCTTAGGAGGTAGTTCTACATTTGGTGTGCCATTGTGGTGGGTATACTAAACACCTGGCTTAGTGGGATGGTGGGGCATGCTAACAAGAATCTCTGATTTCTGGCAGGTTTAAATGATTTTCAGCTAATGCTAGAAAGCACTGATTCTCTTACGCTGACACTTTGAAAATAGTCCATCTACTGTCTCTCAGATGCAGACCACAGAAATTGTGTTCCACCAACCTAACTTTACAGGAAGAGAGTGAAACCACATAGAGTCTTGTGTATGACTAAGATTCATTTAGCTCGATTATATAAGTCAATCTAACCAACGCAGCTACATGTGATCTGAAGAAGATCATGCAACACACACACACACACACACACGTTATTGAAATTATTGTATTTACAGGACTTATTTCATCTGATGGGCACATTTAAGGCAGTTTACATTTTAAAAACAATATCAAAAAGATACATAAAACAGTTAAACAGTTACAGAATAAAGACATTCCCATAAAATAGGAAGACTAAACAAGAACAACAACAAAATCAGATGAAGTCCAAGCTCAATGGACTAAGAAGCCAAGCTGAGTCAGTGAACTGCTGAGACTCATACTGTTTGTTTATGAAGATCCATAATACTTTATGAGTAGGGAAAATGCAGGGACGAGGGAAAGGCACATGTTGCCCCTGCAATAGGGAACAAGTTCTGTCATTGAGGGCTGAATTCCAATTAGGAAGTATGTTGAGGGGCACATCTTAACTGTGATAAAGGCCAAATGTATGGGACAGAGCTGGAATCAACCCAAAACAAAATGGTCAGGGACCAGATATAATTCTTATCAGTCTGAACAATTTTCCAGCAATGCATGCAAAGCACGGCTCATTTTTATGTTTGTTGACTCAAGAATAAGCCCACTATAACAATTTCTTTTCCTACAAACCACAGCTCAGTGCTGGTCAGGGTATATAGAATGCAAATACTTTGTTGCTGTGTGCCTTCAAGTTACTACTGACTTCTGGAAACCCTAAGGCTAACCTATCTTGAGTTTTTCTGAAAAGAAATTGTTCAGAGGGGATTTTCCCTTGCCTTGCTTTCAGGTTGAGAGAGTGTGACTTGCTGAGAGAGAAGTCACTCAGTGGGTTTCCATGGCCAAGCAGAGATCTGAACTCTATTCTCCCAATGTTGTGGTCCAATGCTCAAACCACTACATAGTGCTGGTTCTGTAAACAATGTAGGTGCCCTCTAATCTCAAATCACCAATTCAAAATAGTAGCAGAAGAAGCTTGCATGCTGGATAGGGAGTCCCTGCAAAGGCTTGGGATTCCTCATCTCTGCTTTGTGGGGACTTACAAGACCAAGAGAGAGTAGCCAAGGCTATGTTCCCATTACAATGATGAATAAAATGGGACAAAATCCTATAACATAATTGAGGACATTATGCTGTAAAGCAATTCTCTGTTAATATTATACATGATGTTACTGAGAGCACTTTGGATTGCCAGTGAAAAATACTTTCTCCACAAAAGACTTTTCAAGTTGCAGGTGATGTCAGTACTTGAGGCTTGGACCATGTGAAGGAGTCCCTCCGCAAGTGTGCTTTACACAGAATTATGAGGGCCAAAATGTCAGGAGGACAATAGCTTGACCTGGCCATTCTGTGATTGCATGGAACCTTGAATGTGAATATGTCACAAGCATGTGGATCAAACATCAATGAATGCATTCCCTTTGACATGTTAGAAGAAGTAGCACAAACAAAGCAGAAGTTGAATTTGTTTACATATCTGCTCAGTGGCTCTCTTTGTAATATAAAGAACAACTATTATTTTCTATAAAAAAAAATCATGCCAGAAAATCAGCCCTAAGATCTGAAGTATTGCAGTATGGAAGATGGGGGCAGAATTACCAGTGTCACAGTTATGTTTACTGTTGTTATTTCAAACACAGTGTCAGTATTATAAATCATTTAGCAGGATGTATCACTGGGGCGCATGGAAGAAAAGCAAGGGTTGTCTCATGTCCTGTATTTTACTCTAAAAGTGTTCTGTAAGCTAATGGAATGTGCTATCCTTAACAAAGTATTTTGTTTGTAGCCTTTTACAGCATTCATGTTTCTTCAACTAATACTTGAAGAGGATAATATGTTATTTCTCAGACTAGTGGAACAAAACAACTGAGAGGGTAGATGATGTCCACAGAAAAACCTAAACAAACCTATATTTCATCCCCATAGAAATTTCTAAAAACACAGAAATTTAAATATTTTCCTACTATATATTTTTATGTTGAAATTTTTAAAAAGTACCTAATGCAACATACTGTTAACTGCCAGTAGAGGGTGCATTTGACATAGTTTAGGACAACTCAATCAGAATTCTAATTTAATAAGTAAGGGGAGGAAACTTACAAATACACACACACTTGCACGCTGTTTCAGAGCAAATTAAGCAATATGACTGAAAATTATCAATAAAAACATTACTTGATTGCCTTTTAATGTTTCAGTATTAACATTTTGTGAGGAAGTTGGTGAATGATATTTAACTGGTTTGCTCTCCTTCATCCGAGTAACTTTACAGACAGACTGCTTAGTGAATTTATACATTCTGATCATATTGACATTTTCTGCTGCTTTTTTAAAAAGATTTTAGACTTCTCCATGTATAAATAACTTCTCCATGTATAAATTATACAAAATTCAGTTCAGAGAACCAAAGACTTGAGAATCTAGTTGGATGTTTAAATAACACCATAGTAAATTATTAAATTATTTTAAAATCATGCTGAACATTGAAAAGAAGCACGTTGTATGTTGTTTTGCACTTCAGTGTCCCTGTGCTGTTCTTTCTGATGCTGGTCTTTTGCACGGCCCCTTGCTCCAGGCTTCTCTCTCGCCTTGCTTTGCTTAGGTCCTACGCTATCAAACTTAGTTAAATTGTCTGCAGTGATTCAGATGCTTTTGCTTACAGCAGGAGGGAGGCAATCCCTGAATCCATCACCACTGGGGACAGTGAAACCACTCTCAGTTTTATAGCAACTCCTTCAGTAGCTCTCGGTTGTAAGAGAGTCAACCAGGTGCACAACCTTGTTCTGAGATTCATTGCCTCCGTGGCAACATATCCAGGGACCACCCCTATATAGCATGGATGGGCAAAGTCTGGCCTCACAGATATCACAGGAGTACACATACCACTAGATTTAGCCTGCAGAGCCAATAGTGAGGATTGTTAAAGTTGTGATCCAACACCTGCAGGCATGGTTTTTGCAGAACTCTGGTTTACAGTGACCATGGTGCCATCACTTCTGGTGTTAGCATGAATTAGCATCAAAGTCAACAAGATCAGATGATGATGTGTCCAAAGGAAGTACAGGGCTGTAAGGGAAAAGACAAAGAAGAGAGTGGAAAATGATGCTTAGGAAGAAAAAACCCACATGCATAATCAAATGTCTTTGTAACCTAAGGCAGAAATATTTTTTTAAAAGCCATGTAATTTGCATTGTGCTTCAACTTCCCCCCCCCGGAAAAGTTAAATAATTTTCTAAGTAATATCTAAGCAGTAATAAACTACTACTAAGTGATAATGAAACCTAAACAGTCCATATTGCAAAAATACCTCTAGTTATCTGATGATGCAGGTGTGTCTGTTACAGACAGAACAGAAATCAAGGTTAAAAAGGTATATTTACACTGTAGTAAGTATCAGAGGAGTCTACTTGCATCTAGTCACCATGACAGATAAGGTACTTTGTAACTCAGTTTTCTCCACCTTCCATTTATTGCCATTGTTTACTGCCTACAGGAAGAACATACAAGCTCTGTAGTGCTCAACACTGTAAGAAAATGAAACAGCTCAGTGTGTAGAAGTATTAGCAAGTGGTACAGATAAGCCAAAATCTCAAGACCGATGGAACACCAATGGAAATTGTTGCTATACAAAGTGTCAAGGAGACTTCAGAAATTATTTTGGACACTGAAATGCCTGCAACTATCCCAGGATGGCTCAAAGTTAAAAACATTATGTGGAGACAACGATGGCAGAAAACCCAGCAAAATGGGGAAGAAATGCTTCCCCCCCCCGCAACTTGTCTCAGCCATCTTCAGCATTTTTTTCAGATACCAAATCTAAAAAGATATAATTTTTGAAGATAGTATTTGTCATTCCAAAACCCAAGTTGCTAATGAAATTTTTCAAGAAGTCTGCATTGCCTTAAGAAGCACCAAATTAGTCCTAAAGGGAGTGTTTCGGCTTAAGTTCCAGCTGAATCTGATGGACATAAAGGATTAGCCAGACTGCTAATGCGTCTTCGGGTAAAAAAATTATCTGACGAACCCAAAACCAGTTAGGGGCTTGATCAGGGAGAGACACATCTCCCTCAAATGAGAGGGGAGGTACATCCCCGCTTGGTCCACAAGCCACGCATAGCTAAAGAAAAGTAGATATGTCTCTGATAATTCCTCAATGGATAGATAGATATAACAGCAGAGATCGGGGGGGGGGTTCATCTACAAGAAACGTTACATGACTTCATAGGGAGTAACGCTGCAACACCCTGTGCCCATAAATCCTTCATTCACATCACAAAATTGTGTACCTTCCTGAGTTCTTTCATTAGACAGTTCACAGTGTTATTATATTATCATAATATTTTGTTTATTTATTCTCAGTTCATCTCAAGGGACAATGGCTTACATATGAGTCCCATGGGATATCCCATCCGCTCACTATTCATTGTTAGACTGCCTTGTAGCACTTGGCTTCTCTCCTGTGCTTCAGACAATTTCCCAGCTACCTGAAAGAGTTCTAATGGATGCCAGAAGGATGATGCAGTTATTGCTTTCAGTGCAGATACTAGAAGTTCTGCTCAGACACTCTTAAATTGCATTAGCCATGATTAGATCTGTATTGTTGCCAATCTTTGTCCACCATTCCATTGCTTACCAGATTCTTTTTCCTGAGGGAAGTATTTTTAAAGCACTTTATGGACAAAATAAAGTCAGAATAGAATTTAAAGAAGGGAAGTGCTTTTGGAACTTTTTTTTTTCTAAAAAAACCCCAACATATCTGGAATATGAGTGGTTTTATGGACTTGACTCCATTTAAGTGTGTGTTAAGTATATTAAGTGTTCTACTTCCTCGGCAGAATAGTATTCTTGCTTTTTGCTACAAACATATCTGTCCTCACTGGACGTTATTGGCTGGATGATAATGTATTATTTCAAACAAGGATAGTATTTCATCAGTTGCATGGACCAACAAGCATTTCCCCTCTTTACGTTTTTTTCCCCCAGATTTGTTTTGTCCATAAGTAATCATCACATCTAACAACATAGGAGTAAAGCAGGAGACAGCAACTGCAGCAGATCCAGGAACCTCTGTCCCAGGACTCATCTATGGATATAAACACAACCTAAAATGTTCCAAAATGGGTAGAACACCAGACACTCACATTTTACAAATCAGTTGTTATGTTAAAAAATGCAACCCATTTGAAAGATGAATCCTAGAGGCTAAGTGAAGCATTTTATTTTTTTTTTTCTTTTGGCCAGAAAAAAAGCAGTTTGTGGGGCTGAGTTCCTCAAAAACAGCCTTGTGGTGGGGTCCTGCAGTATTTTCATATCTTCCAACTGTCCTGATCTGGCAGGAACAACCCCAATTAATCTTTGGCCCTTTTCACTCAACTTGCCATAGGGACAGGAGAAGGACAGAGCTGGGAGGATGCTTATGCACGACATCATCCCAGTCCCCTGTTCTCCTCCTGTTCCCATGCAGCACAATCACGCTGCAAATCATTGACAGGTTTTCCCCATCAATGATCGATAATCGCTCCACTCTCCCACTGTGCGCCTGCACTTACCTTGCGTGCAGAGGTCCTGGAAGTGCAATGGCTGAGCTTGGGACAGTACCCAGCTGCACTGCTGCAGGAAGAGGCATGGCCATAGCACTTCCTGGTTCCTGCAGGCACCCAATGCAGAGGAGAGTGTGATGGAGTGCTCCCCTCCTGAGAGAGCCACTACCACCATCATCACCAGATGCTGCCAGGACACGGTAAGCTGTGGAAAGGGCCTTTGTTTTCACACTTTTATAGCTGCTTTTATAATGTCCCACTTTCTCTTTCCCCCTCCAACTTCCCCCCCTTTCTCCTCAGCAAACTTTAGTTGCTGCAGACTCATTTCAAAGTGCACAAGCAGTTTGTACTCAGTTGAGTCAGTGGGGAAAAGGACAGGAGAGGACAAAATCTTGTCTTTCACTGTAGACCTGAGCAAAAGCAAACTGCTATAGCCTTCCCTACCTTGTCTGTTCTTCCTCGTTAATAACTTTTACCATCTTGAAAACATTCTGCTATTTCTTGAACACATGTGCCATGTTCTCATCTGTGAAATGCTGAAGGGTATGCATTTGACTGCCTGAAAACTAAAATGAAGACTGAAATGTGGTAATTCATACATGTCCCACAAACCACCTTGGCTTAAAATTGATCCAGCATGTTTGATGTCTACTTTTAATTATA
This sequence comes from Iguana delicatissima, assembly GCA_948472985.1. Classification (NCBI taxonomy): domain Eukaryota; kingdom Metazoa; phylum Chordata; class Lepidosauria; order Squamata; family Iguanidae; genus Iguana; species Iguana delicatissima. The sequence goes on along the minus strand of CAOKZL010002383.1, from coordinate 108,841 downwards.
TGACAATGTTCATCAGGCCTGCTTAAAAGCCATTTGTGAAAATGATGATCTAGGATGAATCCCTCTGAGAATACCACTTGATACATGTTGTCAGTTTAATGCTGATAAAAAACATAATCCTTTCTGTACTTGGCTTTTCAACTATCCTTCTACCTCTGTGATAATGCTTGCTTTGACCTTACTTTATTAATGATAATGAAAGAAGGGAAGTGTGTTCCTGTTGAGAATATCTATGCACCTGCTTCGCTTGCAGCAAAGTCGGTGTCAGATAACATGCAGACCTGAAGGCTGGGGAAAGAATGCTTTTCCACCTCTGCCTAGGGGCTGAAACCAACAAAGAGAGATTGTAATTCAGGGAAAGGTAATCCTGTTTCCCACAAGTGGAAATAGTTAGTTCTCAATCGTTGGAGATTCTGTGAAATACCATTATACAGTTCATAAGATGTGTTCTTGGCTTGGTTGATGGGAAATGCTCTGCTTCACTGCATTTCAAGTCCTGTAAAGTGATATGCAGTGTGGACCATATTGAAATGCAATTTAAAAATCAAATCGAAACCGTTCATTTTTCATAGGCAGGGCTCAGTTTGTCACTGACTAACATTACATTCCTGCCAGGCTTAAGAAAGAATGAAACCATAAAAAAAGCAGTGAGTGTATAAAAAAACCTATCAGTTTTAAAATACTTCAGCATCTTTTAATGTGAACATATTTTATTGTCTCCTAAGGCTTGAAGAACATAAAGAAAAACTATACTGGTACAAGGAACAAACTTGCGCCAAAACATACAAATGAATATCAGAGTTAAGCATCATTCTTATTGGTTTTAGTGAAAGTCTTAAACATATATTAAAAGCTAAAATCTTGTGCGTGTTTACCTAGGAATAAAGGCTCATTTAACGCAGTGGGACTTACTTTTTAACAGTGGGGTTCTGTAGTCCAAGCTATGGGCGAGGTGAGGAGGCCTTCACTCCAAAGTGATAGGTTGAAGTGACTGTTCACTCAAACCACAAGTCACTGGTTCTCCAAAGATTGCACTGTAAATTGTAAATTGCACTGTAAATTGTAAATTACTAAAATTAATTGAAAAGAAATGCATTATGTTTTTGCTGGATTGTCTACCAAGATGTTTTAAAATTTGGCACCTTTATTCCCCCTTCCTTGAAGACAAATGTTGTACTTTCCTTCTTTCGTTTCTCTCTTTATCTCCCTCTTTGCCTCCTTCCTTCCTTCCCTGCCTCCCTCTCACACATTTAAATTAAAAATCCCCTACGAACAGTATATTGTTCTCATTTAGTATGTTAGTTTATATTATAAAAAGACAAGGGAAAAACTAATATAGATGTGTCAGGATATATTAACAGATAACATAGATAATAAAAAAAGAGAAGAATCAGTATCCAAGCCCATGATAGCTGTAACAGTAAATGAAAGCCATATCTATTTATACGTATCACATGACCTCGGTTGTGAACTTGATTGGTGGCATTAGGCATGCCGTTATCACTCTCACACACAACCCTCCACATGTACATACCCTGAAAGATATATAGGAATAATTATATTAATGTACCTTATATGTTTTATGTAAGAATTTATAAGAAATGTTTTGCATATTCCAAAGCACAGTATCACTATGAAGCATTCCCGTTCTCCCCCTTCTTTCTTGGTTCTGATAAAATTATTTCAATGTCTGCAATTGTCAAACATTGAAAAACATGTTGTTCATCACAGCTACTTCCCTCAGTGCTGGATTTTGGCTAAAACATTGGTCCCTATTGTATGGAATGTGTGGTTTCCTTTTACAGAGTCTAAAGGCTAATTCATGTTCACAAAATATAGAAATGCTACAGGCACGATAGAACACCAAACAGATCCATCTCCTTCTGCAACAATGTTATGTATGCTGTATGCCATATTAGTATATATCCAGTTTGCATAAAATATGGGATGGAAGAGTTACGGCAGTCAAACATATCATGGTCTAGATATATATACGTGTGTACATCTAATACAGAGCTTATGGCACATATTCAAAAGAAGGACAGAATTTTACCTATTTCTGATCAATGAACAAGTCTATTTGAGAGCATTTCAGGTAGAATAATTTTACCAAATGTGACCATCTCCTTGTATGTGTGTTTGTTTCTTTACCAATACATCCTTTCCCTTTCAATATTTCCAGGGATATCTACACTAGCAGTAATCAAACCATCTGTAAAGAATCATGATATCCAAGAACGAGTGCAGTTAACGGTGGAATATACTTGGACCTAGACATTTGTAGGTTTAACTTTACAGATTTGATTATTTGAGAGTTTCTCCAATGCCTCTCCTCTCACCTCAAGTGCTTCTCTTCTGGGATAGCCTTTTCTTTCAGTGGTTCTGATTAGGCTGTGCAGCCATTTAAAAACCCACTGTTAGTCCTCCTCCTCCTCCTCTACTAGCCACCATCTGACCTGCTAAGCACAGATCACAGCCTAATTTCTCAGCACCACAAGTACTCTCCCAATGTCCCCTACACATCCAAGAAAAAAGATGAGTGTGAGAGAGGAAGTGTAGGACCACCATGCTGACTCATCCCCTTTCCCACTCCTTTTCTTGACCTGTTTTGGATCCTGGGTGCCCATTTTCCTCACCATGACTCAGCTCCCTGCCTACAAAGACACACACACATACACACATATTTTGATATTTGTTATTTTTCCACTTGTGCAGCACCCATGAGTTGTGAGTTAAATAGGACGTAGATAACACTTCATATAAAGTTATCTTGTTCTTAGCAAGTTGATATTTTTTTAAAAAAAAAAAAAATTGGCTGGCATTCTGTTCAATAATCATGAAGTTATAAGATCAGTTTACTACATTGTAATTAAACTAATTCACATTTACAGTCACTGCACCACTGCAATGAGCAGAAGTGCCCTCCAAAACTACCTTTTTAGCCTTGCAACTCCTCTGAAAACAGAGGCATTTCCAAGGCACTGGAGAGGTGAGTTATGACATGTTCAGCCTTTTCCCAATAGTGGGGTGATTTAAGAGAAGAACCGCAACAGAACTCTATATGGAGATGTCATTGTGCCTTTATCCCAATGATCCAATCTTGGCCATTGTGTTTTCCTTCAGTTCAGGGTGTGCAGTTTGGAGGATTCAGGAACCAATTTTTCGGTCCTGGACTCTCAGTGGGGGCTGCATAGACTGTGAAAAAATAACAATATGAACTGAAAAGCGAGAACCAAAAAGATAAATAAAAGTCACAAAAGTCCAATTCTGGTTTTGAAAAGCAGGTGCTTGGTGGATATAAATGTTAGAAAGCTACCATGTGATCTATTTCATAGAAGAATTGCTGCTCGTGGGACCTTCTAGAAATAGCAATTCACTGAATTTACCAAGAAGGAGAAAGATTTCTGAGGATGTCTGTAGGTGCCAGTTACTTAAAAAGAATAGAATTGGGGGGCACCTATGACACACTTTGATCTACCATAACTCACTGTTTTGACAGGACATGTGAAACATAGACACATGCACAGCATTTCTTTTTTGTGTTTTGCTTTTAACTTAACTGGCTGATTCAGCTTCAGTTGGCATTGGCTGATCAATGGATCTCTGCCATTTTATAAATGTGAGGAACTTGGCTGTTATTTTTAGAGGTAAGAACATGTTTTTATTGAAAATGGTAGCTCAGCTCTTTTTTTTTCTTTTTTTCTTCTTCTTCTAATAACCCACATCAGTTCATGGTTGGCAAATATGATGGGCTATGAAAATCAAAGTTAGCTTTAAGAAAATAACTGTTGGTATAGTAACTTACATTGCTTATATGACTAAAACCCTCAATACCAATTCTGTAAATATTAAAGCCTGAGTTCTGGAGCTGATTTACTCAATAGTGCACTGACTCAAATGATTATTAACAGAAGGCTTCTGTACTTCAGAGATGTGCTGTACTGAGAGTTAAAAGTGTATGCTTGCATTTGAAAGATCACAGAGTGGCAGGATCTGTGTAGTCATCAGGTTTTATCTTCAGGACAGACACTGAAGTGTGCCCCAAGTGGAACGCAAAAACAGGGAGCTGATCTATAATTCATACATTTGCTACCCTTTTCTTTTAATTTATGTCCACAGCAAGATTTATAAGTTTTAATCAAGTATTTCAAGAAAGTGAACATTAATTCCACTGGTAGCCATTTTCTCACAGATGTATAAGTCTTCTTTCAATGTGTTTTAAAACTTGGCAAAGTTGGGATTTCTTTAACGTGTTGGTATCTGCAATAAATTTAAAAACATGCTGAATTACCAAATGTTTTTGAAAAAAGTGTAATGTGATATTCACCTAATTATTTTTCCTTTTTTATTAAATGTAAAAAATATGTGCAATTTGTCTTTTTCATCACTTCACACTAAGGTGGCTAGGAGTTTTTAAGTTGTCCCTTTCAATCTAAGGAGAAAAAAGGGCTGGTAGTTCTCCTATTAGATCAGGGATCTCTAAAGGCTCACAGTGTGGCAACACACTTCTTAAAATGGAATGGAATGGCAAAATGAGGTCCACTCATTCACTATATGCAGATGTTTGGGTTAAAGAAAGAAAAAAAATCACTTAATTGACTGACTTTCTGTGTTTTATTACTTATGAAACACAGATTACAAAACCATAACATTTTGAAAAATACAAACTGTTTGATGCATATGCCAGTTTGCATATTAAATTCAGCAGGCTGAATTTAAACTGAATTTCATGACTTAAAAAATTTCAGATCTTAGGAATTTATCTTACATTCCTATTCTTTAGTAATGAAAGTCAGCTGAAAAGTCTTCAAGAGAAGTTCTTCATGCATTATGACCTTACGTCTATGGGCGTGATATATTTGAATCACAGGCATATTATTTAACTTGCAGCTTGGCCCTTGGAAACACCACATATAGTTAAAATGTAAATTACAAACTTGCTATTTTGTGCTAAAGAAAAGGGACCAAATTTGCAAGCAACAAATTTAGAGTCAGACACAGGTAACAGATGTTCCTGTGATAGAGTAAACAGTGTCTGGAATATCTATAATGGAAGCTCTTTTTATAGTTTCCAATAAAGATTAGTTTTTATTGTAACAAATTAAAATGTGTGCATTTCTTCCATCAGGAGAGAGCTATAAAACCATGCTGTGTTGAAAGTGATGTTGCCCATAAGCAATGTACCAATTTTCTTCCCCCACACTTTAGAAATGAAACAGAAATGCAGTATTTTCATTCATTTTCATACACCTGTATCAACATGCAGTTTAACTCAATGAATAAGGAGAAACAGACATTTTGCCTTATCGTGGGTTTTATACCTCTTGAACGTTCCATGATGCAGCTGGAATAACTGACATCAGATATGAGGGCTTCATAAATTTGCTTATTTTACATATCTCAAGAATATTAATATTTGGGCCTACTGTTTGAACCACAACTGCACTGTGCAATTATTTTCTCAGTCTTAGTCTGTTTGAGTGAACTGCAAGACACTGGAGTGAGGCTGGAAAAATGCCATTGGTAGCGGGCCAGCCCCGTGAAGCCAGCTATTAGTCTTCTCAGACAGATATTGTTATGCCTGCTGGGTGTAATGTCAGAATTTATTTGAAGTGCTGTTATATTCTTAAATATACTCATTAAGCTGTGAAAAACACAGCACATAGGCACAGTTGGAGCAAGAGCAAATAAAGCAGAGAGAGAGAGAGATGCAATACAACAGTGTCAATATATAGTACTACCCAGGCTAATGTGCAAAGGGAAGGCCCCAGCATCAATCTCATCTATGAGCAGGAGGGGGCCATAAGTTGTGCAGCTCTTCCATTTACTTCAGAGGCCTCACATTAGGCAACAGTGTAGCTGTTCTGTATTGGGAAGCAGACTTGAAATACCTCCTGTCTTCCCCTGTATTTGAAATGTGAAGCACCCCATAGGGAACAGTCTGTTTGGCAAGCTCGAACTAACATGTACAACCACTCATGATGAGTCACATATCTATTCAGACATGCAAAATTACCATACAGAACCTGAAAAGAAAGAAGTTAAATGATTAGGATTCATTGATTGCCTCTCATCAGAGACATACCTGATGTCAAACTGTGAGAATCGCACTCAGCTTGTGTTGTGCCCTATCCCACATCCGGTAATTCAAGAGTCAAAGTGGCTTTTATACTGTATTGAATAAAGCATTGGCATTTTCTTCACCCTTCATCAGAAAATGGAAGCCATTATTAGGAATAAAACACTCTAATAGGCTCTCAAAGACCACAATGTGAAAGATTTTTGCTGGGTTAACAGCTGAAAGTGATGTAATGACACCATTGTGTCATTTATCCAGAAACAACTCTTCACAAAAGCATTCAAGTAATATACTTTGATGGGGGACCAAATCTGGTTACTCCATAGATTATGTAGTTTAATTCCATCTTGCAAATAACCAAAGAGCTCTATAATTGCTAAGTTTTAAAACTGCTTCATTTTCACGCATTCTGATGGGCAATTTCTCCCTTGACTTAACAAGTACTTTTCAGGCATGGGGCTTCATTTTATTTATTTCATTTTATTTATTTCTATATTCTATTATTTATTTCTATATACCCTGCCTAACACAGGATCCAGTACTGTCATTGTGCTCAGGGAAGAAATTTCCATGTGTGGAATTGGGAGGCAGACCATTTGCTGTCCCTTCTTCTAGTTCTTCTCCATCTTAAAAAACAAGCAAACAAATCTTCTAAACTTGCTCTGCAAGATTCAGAAACTGTGGAAATTCCAGAGCTGGTTTTTAATGGCAGAATGAACTACAGAGAGAAGTGTCAAAAATCCCAACACTTCCGCAAGTATCATATTTAATTTAGGTCTTAAATGCCAGGCATTCAAGTATCACAATCCAATATCCATAATGCTCAGAAGGGCCTCCCTCCATTCTGAGTCCCTAAACCCCACTGTTCAATGTGGAGACTACAGCAGCTTTCCACTGGTGCTTGCTAGAACTTGATTTGAAGCAGCCCCCATCAGACTTTGCTGCTCAAAACATTTTTTTTTTGAGCAATAAATCTGTACATTAAATAATAAAAGTGTATGACAAAATATGCTATCTTTGTATGACATAAAATGTGCCATTTGAGGTCATCTGCCTGCCAGTGAAAATGGATCCTTTAAAAGTCTCAATGTTTTTTCCTGGTCCAGACAGTGTACCAGTTATAATGAATGTGGGAATCATGGAGCTTCAGAGATCATACAACTGTTCATGTTTTGTTATTCCCAACTGACATAACAGACGCCTACAGTAGTTCCCATTAACCCAGCCTTCATACTCATTGTACCAACAGTATTTTCATTCCATGACAACTCCAAAACTTTAAACTACCTCAGGTTGTTGTGTTTCCTTTTTTCAGCATATTTTTAAATAATGTATTAATTTGTGTTTGTAATGGGTGTGCCATTTCTGGTGTCATTTGCAGATCGCAAGCAAGATGTGTCCTTTTTCCTCAATAGCAATGTAAATCTTTGTAAATTTCATTTTCCCAGGGAAGGAGGAATATTCTAGCATTTTTCCTCTTGCTGCTAGAAAAACTGCAGTTTTTGAATAGTTTGGGACCGCTTCTGCTTTAAAAAATATTCTTTTTGCACAGAATACACACACACACAAACATTTTCTGTGTAGACAATGCCATTTTCTGTGCATTTTTATGCACAGAATAAGTCTCAACTTGCAAAGATTCTCACTTGTCTGGGATTCTTTTCAGGGCTTTCTGATAACCAAAAAAATCATTTTTTAAACATTTTAATTTTTTATTTCCATCAGCGCTTCTCAATTCATCCACAATTCTATCTTCTGACTTTTTCAAACTTTCCTGCCTTCATCAGTTGCTCCTCCTCCCCAGTTTCAGCCAGAAGGACTTGGCTAAGTGATTCTAATCTGCATCCCCCATATCCATGTCACAAGAGTGAGATTCGTTACCCATCAGAGAGCCTAAATCAGCAAAGCCATGTAAACAACTTTTAAATCTGCAGCAGAAATAGGTCAACACCTTGTGGAGGTCCAAAGGTGAGACAAAAGCACATTTTTCAGTGCCCACCTTAAATACACTAAACAGGTAGGTTTCTTCATGTAAACATTTAGAGAACAATTAAAACTTAATACAACACACATCCTCTCTATCTGGCATCTACGAACAATAAACTGTCTCAATCAACATTAGACTGCCTCAATCTGTTTATCATTTTCAGATAACATGTGATAATTCAACAAGAACTTAGAATTTTGATTTCTTCAGAGAGTCTGTTACCTTAAACAAGACATGTAATTAACAGTTACAAATCAAAGAGGAAGCTCTCATCTTACCTAGGTGTTAGAACACAGGATGGAACCAAGGCTCATAATCTAGCCTATGTGACCCTCTCATCTCTAGGGAAAGGACTTTTTGAGTTCAGCTTGGAAAGGGAGAATTTCTAGTTTTGAGCATGGGGACGTCGTCATCATCACCACATCCATCTTGGCTCCTTTCACCCCCACCCTCCACATGGTGTCTACAAGAAGCCTTAGCTGTTTACAAGTCACCCATGCTACATTATTTTAAAAGACACACAGACCACTCTTATTTCATCTCTATCTTTGTGAGAGAGGATAATTTCACTGCTCACTACGGCACAAAACAGTACAGTGCTGTACATACAGACACAGCACATAAGTTATGAAGCAAGGTATTTCAGTGTTGTTCTTTGTGAATCCATTGGAAGCAGTTTCTGAATGATAAAAAACAAGACATAGTAATGTTTGCAAATTTAGGGCTTATCCTCATGGGCGGAAACATCCAGAAAGTCCCTGATTTCATTCTTGTCTGTTATGATTTGATTTAGCTGATCCATATGATGTTTTGTTAATTCCAGAATATTTTCTGTCAATCCCCGTACCATCAAAGACTTTTAAACCTCCTTCCAGGGTTGGTTTCTCTTAAACCAGTGTTTCCCAAAATGTGATGTACTTCCATGACCATGTGTTTTCATTATCTTGGAGCTAGCTAGAATTACAGCTGCCAAGAAACATAGTGACTGTTTCCAGGACAGCAGATTCAGCAGAGATCAACTAAGGGGAAAAGGAATACTAGCAATGAAAGCAAATTAGCCAAATGCTTAGCTAGCACAATACTGCTAAAACGCTTTAACACTTTGCCTATAGTTATTTCTGCACTACACTGTTATAGTGCTATTATTCCACTTTCAACATCCTATGGAATCCTGGGGTTTGCAGTTTAGGCAGGGGCATTTAGAATTCTCAGACAGAGAGCTCTTTAGCCTCAGTAAACTACAAATGCCAGAATTCCACAAGATGTTGAAAATGGAATAATAGCACTATAACAATGTAGGGCAGAAATGGCCTATAACTCCTGAATGTTAATTTAGAAAGACTCAGTGGAAATCACTGAAAGACAATTTCTGAAATGTTGCCTGACTCTAGAAGTGAGATGTGGCTGTTGGGAGGGGGAGGAGATGAACACAAGAAGGCAGGAGGGAGGGAAACCCTGGTTCTTTCAAAATAGAGTTTGGATGCAAAGCCACGAATATGCAGATAAAAGAGAGAGAGAGAGAGAACAAATTGGAAAGTCTCGGTACTTCCAGGGACTTTTTTCTTTTTCTCTGTCTGGATAATCCCTTAGATGTGCCCTCTTTACCACACAATAGCAAACGTGGACCTGGGAAGGTGGAACTGATTAGAGTGTGGATTTATGACTGCTAGCAAAGGGCATGGAAATGGAAAAATGGGTAGGGCTGCTAAAACTGTTATAAGTCAATCTCCCCCCCTGAAAAAAAAAAAACCTCTAAAAGAAAATGATTAATGGAGGGTCTGAGGGTAATGGTGAATTGAACATTATGAAATAGAATGAAGTGTCAGGAATATAAAATATTCATTAGGACTGTTCCATAACTGATATTTTCATGTAACCCATCTGGATTCCTTCTGTGTATGATTGCCAGGATCAGAGTCAGCACGCCCCTGAAATAACAGTTGCTATTGACCAGTTGCTTTTGTAAGGGACAGAAGAATTGTCTGCTTGCCCTGTTCCCTATAGGCATCAATATGGGCCCCTGTAACAGGATGCCAGCCTGGAAAGGCCTTTGGACAGATCCAAGAACCTTTTATGAGCCTTTTTGATATACTGGAAAGTGCTTGGTTGTTTATCAGCACTAACTGGAGCTTAATTAGCCCGACATTTGATCATTGGAAAGATGAAAAATATAAGCTTTAAAGATTCATATTAAACCATACGCATATGTTCTGACAAACCTTTATCACATAGCTTCTCAGGATAACGATGGTGTTATGGCAATACATGTGAGGTCTTCATTAGCACCATACAGAGATATTAAAGTGACACTTCATGATTAACCCCAAAGAAGTGTTATATTTAAACAGCACAGATCAATTTAGTTCATTATATCTGTACTAGGCATGACAGGTGTGAGCCACTTATCAACGTCCTGTATTAAAGAAAAGGATGGAGGAAAAGTGAGGAAAACCTTTTTCTACTTGCTTGAGAGGGCAATCCATAATTTTGTATACTAGAATAGATATACAGGATCTGACTAAACTTTCTGGACCCCAATCAGCTCTAAAATCTAGTTTAAAGCAGGGAAATACTCAGTCTTGATTGGGACCACAAAAAATGTGGCTTCTCACATTGAGTCAGATGCATTTCATATTAATAGATAGTTCTTGTTACTTCACTACCACATATTACCTTGAAGAAACATTTACTTTTAATGACCATTGGAAATGATGGTGTCTGAATTTGTCCAACACTTTCAGCTATTTAATTATGGCTGACAAACTGTGAAAATGTCTTTTCCTTCTCCAGGTCTGTATCTGGTATCAACTAACTTTCTAATAAAGTATTTGAAGTGAGTTCTCAATACAAGATGTGAAAAGCTCTTTTAAAAATTCTTAAAATATTTTCTTAAAAAACTCTTTGCTAATCATTTGAGATTGCTAAATTTCATTTTCAGAGTGCTAATAACTTGCTGACTATTCATTTCTGATTATGGCAGATGAATCCATGACAGCTCTTGAAACTTACTAAAGACTATCATTTCTTACTTTTTAAAATTTCATTTGCCTGTTTTAAAACACACAGTTCATCAGAGCTGCAATTCTATAAGTATGCTTATCTGTAAGTAAGCTTTAACGTCAAGAGAAAATTTCTGAAGAGATGTATATAACTGTGCTACATGGACTGGTCATGACAAGTCATATGGAATTTACATTGTGACATTGACTGTCTTGTCAGTTCAGGAATTAATTATTTTCACAGTTTTCAATATTATTAATCATACTGTAGTAATCCTGGAGTAATTACTGAACTATTGTGCCCGAGTACTATTATTGGCTCATATTATTTTCATTTTTAATTATTTTAGATATAATTAAAAATGGCATTCATTATTTGAACATTAATATCTAAACTCCTATACAGTCAGCCCTCTACATTTGTGGGTTTGACATTCACAGATTTGATTATTTGTGAGTTTCTCCAACCCCTGCTCCCCCACCTCAGGTATTACTTTTGGGAGGGAACTTTCTCTCTTGGTGGCTCCAATCAGGCTGCCCAGCTCTTTAAAAACCTCCCTCCAGTCCTCCTCCTCTTCCACCAGCCACTGCCTGGCCAGCCAAGGACAGCCCAAAGCTTGATTTTTCAACACCACAGGCCCTCTCTCAAAGCCCTCCATACACCCAAGGAAGGAGATGGGCAAGAGAGAGGAAACAGAGGACTATATGCCAACCATCTCCTCTCCTGACCTGGTGCTCACATGCCCCACCTGTGCCTCAGCCCCCCTGCCATAGACACACAAATTTTGATATTTGCACATTTTTCACTTTTGAGAGGGTCCTGTGGAGGGCCAAGTGTACTTTAAAAGTTACTTGATATACTATTTCTAAAATGGTATCACTCTTGTTAATAAAACCAAAATACACAAAACCAGGATTGATCAAGTCGTGAAATTAGCTACATGTTTAATAATGTTTTTTCTCCCTGTCAATAGTTAGTTACTAATTTCTTCAAATCATTTGTAATTATTCTACATTAAAAATATAATAGTTTACAAAATGTAATTTTAATGCCAATCAATGTGTGAAGTCTGAGAAAGTCTGATACAGGTAGCCTGCTATCCAGCTGTAGACTACCCACAGTTTTTATAATGTTGATTGCACCATTGCATGGGTAACAAAGAGCATACTACCTAATTCAGTTATCTCCTCAAAGTGTGAACAGCTTGTGGGTGAGGGTGCCCTTTCCCCTTGTGTGATTATCAACATGTGAAGTTTAATGCTTGAATAGGCTTTTGAGCTGCCATCAGACTATCAAAATAATTAAAAATTAATCTGTTGCTCCTAGTATGTTCAATCAATAATTTTATTATGTTCACAGACCAGCATTCCTAATATGTTAACTTCTTTTTAATTAGTGAATGTATAAAGTCATTACGATTTGTAAAATAGACCAGCATGGTGTAGTGATTTGAGTCCTGGACTAAGGCCCTTTTCACACGGCATTTTCGATGCAAAAGGGCCCCTTGAGCGTCACGCAAATGTGAGGAGCGATCCACACGACGCAGTCACATTTGCACAATGCTCCAGGGCCTGACATGGACCGCGCATGCATTTTTTCATTTTCGTCTTGAAGCCAAAAATGCTGCATGGTCGTGCATCGCTCCAGGGCCCCGCACACACTTACCTTGTGTGCAGAGCCTCGGGAGCCAGGCCAGTTGTGCTTCCTGTCTCAGTGCAGCCTGGGAAAGTCCCAGACTGCACTGTGAAAGGAAGATGCAGGGCTCTCGCACGAGCAGGAAGCTTGTGCGGAACTGAAGGACCCCGGACACAAGAGCCTCTCTCTGGAGTCTGCCTGTGTGAGCACCACACCCCAGTGCCGAAAATGGGTGAGTTGCTAAAAGGGTCTAAGACTCCAAGATACTAGGGTTCAAATCCCAGCTGATCCTTAGCAACCCCATGGATGACCTTGAGCACGTCACACTCTCTCACACTTAGAGAATAAATCTTACCAAGAAAACACCATAAATTGGAGTCATCTTGAAGGCACATCACACACAGTTTATTAATCCTAATAGCATGACATTTTTAAGGAAAAATGTCTCACTTTTTAAAATTTGCTTCAGTCCTCTGTATATAGTGGCTACAGACATATTAGACCTACAACATGAAGAAAGAACTATTTCAAACATATTGTTCTGCTTTTAGGATATTCCTTTAAGTGTTTTGCCTAACTTCCTAAAGACTTGAAAACACTTACTGAAATTCACCCTACAGTCATACCCCCCAACTGTCCCAATTAATCCTAATTAATCCTCCGTCTTTCCTCTTTTTCAGCTACTTTGAAAATGTCCCACCTTCTCTCTCTTTCTCCCTTTGTAGTTCAATTGCTGAAAACTCAGTTCAGAGTGCAAAAATAGTTTGCACTCAATTAACTGGGCGGGGGGGGGGGAGAAGACAGAGTAGCAGGCAGAATCTTGTCCATCCCAGTAGGCTGAGGCAAAAGTAAATTGCTGCAGCATCTCCTAGCTTATGCATTCTTCCTCAATAAAAACTTTTGCCATCTTGACCACTCTGTGATGCTGTTTGCGCGCACAGGTTCTGGTTTCCATTTGTGAAATGTCAGAGTATATATATGATTCCTGGGGAAGTGATCACAATCTTGACTTTAGCATACCCAAAGGACAAAAAAACTCCATTTTCAAATTCCCTTTAAGTCTGCAAGGCTAGTAATTGTTTTAATTTGTAGCAGCTGAGAGAGAGCAATGTGATTTCAAAGGGAAAAAACACACACTACACTGGAGCCTTGGCAATACTTCTGAGTGCTTTCAGGGTCTCAGAAATGGCCAAAAACTGCAGTTGAAACCTCTTTATATAGATCTCTAAAAATAAAATCACTGAAAATATGTAGAGATTTGCCATGGAAACACAAAATCCTGACTCACTTTTATGGGAAGAATGACTTCTAACTACAAGAGCACAAATGCCACATAGAACCAATCGTACACAGTCATCGGTCACTTTGTATGCAAACATGGTGATTTTTCATGTCTCCACACTGATGAAACTGATAATTATAGTGAATCTCAGGTGGTGGTCTGGCAGAACAAATAGTGTGTGAATGAAAAATCACATCAAATCTGTATTTTTTTAAAGGAATGCAAAAAATTAGGTAAACTTTTACAAAAGGTTCAGGCTTTATAAGGTACTGAATGTCAGGAATCTCTCCCTGCCGAGCTACAGCCAGCAAGGGAGGAGGGAGGTCAGGAATACTTTCAGGGAGAGTCTGAATATACCACACACCAGGAAAACACAAGGCAAGCCAGGTCAAGGTCCAGGCCAAAGGTTCAGGAGCAGAGATCCGTCTGGAGGATTTCAGAGAGAAGGAGACATGAAGGTCATGAGGGCTTGCTAGTAATTTGCTGCAAGCAAAGAGCAGCCATGCCAGCAGACTTAAATAGCCACTGTGGACAGGTGCTGCTTGTTGTTGTTTCCTCAACCTAGTCCATGCAGCCTCCCTCTGAGCAGCCTGTTTCAATGCTCTGTGTGATTGAGGGCTGATAGGCACAGGTGGCTGCCACTCCTCTGCATCACTGCTGGTTCCCTGTCCGTCATGAGCTGTCCAGGGCAACTCTGTCTTTGTTTGACCTTCCAGTGCGGGAGATGTTCGCACATTGACTTGCTTACTCACTGGCCCAGTCCTTGGCACAATCAGTTGCTCCTCGATCTCAGAGGCATCACCTATCCCACTCACTGGCTCCATCCCAGGCACAATCAGTTGCTCCTCAATCACAGCAGCAGCATCTATCACATTGGACTGATTTGTGACTTGCCAGAATAGTGTTCAATACACATGGCAAAATATTTTGAAGGCTTCCATGTAGAATTTTACATTGGCTGAACATATGACCATGAATCTCTCCACCACCGGAGTATTTCAAGTATTCAGGTATTGCATAAAGGAGCTTTCAAACAAAAGCAGGTAACCTTCAATGCTGGTAAAAGGATCATGGTGATGCACCTCTCTGGTAGCAGCTTGCATATCAGGGGCCTTCTCCAGTAAGACCAAGGGTTGAGAACTACTATTCTAACCATTCCAGGAGCCCTATACAACACAATTCTAGCACAATGATTCCATTTAAGTGCCATGGCTGTACCCTATTTAGTCCTGGGGTTTGTTTTGGTAAACCATTACAGTTCACTAAAACTCCTTAAAACACAAGTGAGAGAATTCCATAGGATGCTGCAAGGGCAGTCTAAGTGCAATCACAGTAGTATAATTACATAGAATGAATGAGTCCTGGGACTTTTAATTTCAGTCACAGGCAAGAAATTATGAGGCTTGAAGTGGAAGTACTACCTGCCACCTCCTCTTCCAGAAAGTCTCCTACTCCAAGGTAAATTTCTTTCTCTTGCTTCAGGAATAAGGGGAGTGGTAGAGCCTCAAAACAAAACAAAATAATCAACCATCTATATTAGTCAAATCCAACAGATACAATATACCTGCTAGTTATCAGTGTTTGCATACTAATACTCACTACCTCCTAGTTTGCATATTTGCAGACTTCCTGGGGGTTTTGTTTATCCATATTCTCTGTCTCTCCAGCCTGCAGCTTTTTTCTTCTTCTCTCTCATAATGCACAAGTAATTTGTAATGATATCTACTTTTATGCATTTTACAAAAAGACTAAGCTTATTTCTTTTCTTGTTTATACCTTGTGAGTGTGTGGTCATGGGACTGTTTGTTATTCAGCTTCTGCTCTGCTACTTTGAGAGATCCAGTACTATCCCTCACATTTTCCAACAATACGTGCCTTCCATAAAGATGTGAAAGATGAGATGTCCATCAAAAATGTATAGCTGGTAACCCTATGTTAACAGCAACACAGAATTCATATCCAGATTTTTAAAAGCAAGGCATTCAAAATTCTGCCCTCATGGGTAGATCCTTCACTTTTGCTTTCTCTCACATTTGATTTATTATTTTAGAAAAAGTGAATAATATCATGCAAGTTCTCCAATGAAGAAGAAATAAGGATGTAGAATTTATTCC
The DNA here is from genome assembly GCA_948472985.1 of Iguana delicatissima. NCBI lineage: Eukaryota > Metazoa > Chordata > Lepidosauria > Squamata > Iguanidae > Iguana > Iguana delicatissima. The sequence continues at coordinate 92,744 of CAOKZL010002383.1, read as the reverse complement.
ACCTGCCTTTACTGGTTCTTACTTGATGCTATTGACACCTGGAATAACTGTCCATTGCATGGTTATTTTTATCATGTATGTAAGAGGGTGATGGTATTTTTGTCTTCCGCGCTGGGGCCTCTACAGCTCAGAGAGTTGTGGGGACAAGGGAGTATACATTTCAAAAAACATGTGGAACCAACCCCTTTACGTGGTTCCAGAAAAGAATGGGCTTCATTCCAGTAGAAACTAGTAGAGGTGGTTTCAACTTGAAAGGCCAGGTCTTCTTTTTCTTTTCTTTCTTTCAAATACCTACAGTGCTTGACAACCACTTGCTCTTGAATCAGCACTCAGCCATGACAACCTGCTGTTCATTAAGCGGGCAAATTTCTTCATAAACTTTCTAAAGCAGTGGTTCTCAACCTGTGGGCCCCCAGATGTTCATGGACTTCAGCTCCCAGAAGCCCCAGCCACTATGGTCAATGCTCAGGGCTTCTGGGAGCTGAAGTCCACGAACATCTGGGGGCCCACAGGTTGAGAACCACTGTTCTAAAGGAAAGCAGAGTCCCCATTCACCTTGTTTGGAAATAGTCTTTTGGATGCTATGAGTTGCTGTGAAGAAAAAGAGGTATAGGTAGATAGTAGATGGATTTATCATAATCATTTCCTTCTGTGTGCCCTGTTTTCCTATGGATTTCAGCTTGATATTCTTCTTTTGGATGTTTGCCCTTGCAGCCATTTAAAGTGTTAAGCTAGGCAAAGCAAATGTACCATATCACTTGGAGTGTGAACTTGTCATTTTTGCCCTCCACACTCCAAGAGGAGCGGGTGCTTCAATGACTGCTGGTAGTCCACAACTGTTACTTAGGCTGGTCTGGCATGTGCGGTTTTACCCTTGTAATAGCACCCTAGAACAGTACCACAAATCTGCAGTTCTAAACACAGAGCATTATGGCACTTACTTTAAAAAAAATGTGCATGAAATGCCCATTTTCATCCTTGGTATTTCATTTAACTCACTGATGATGGGAAATCTGAACTCTGATTAGAAATCAGTAATGAAAGGATTTCTAGCTTGCTCATTTCATCTACTTGCAAGCTAACAGGAAGCATTTGTTAAAATGCAATAATTTTTATGAAAATCCTAATAAGGAGACTGTATGATAAAGATGGCTCAATTTGGCCCCATGTCTTTAAAAAATGTACTAAAAAAAGTAAGTCACTATAGTGTTGTTACATTCATTTTCCCCCAGTAAGCCACACAAGCTACAAAACCTCATAAGAACCAGTGCTGCTCACTCAGTGGACAAAAAAGTAAACATAATTTATGCCTGTCAAGGGTATGATTAAACTTCAATTCAAACTTGTCCCGACCAGAAAATAAATTGCCTCCGTAATCTTGAACAAGGCTTTCGAGACACTTTAAAAAAGAAAAGTGTGAGAGAGTGCCTGTCTGCCCAGAGAAGTATGATTTATGAAAGTATTGATTTTTTTGGTTAAATAATTAATTAGCTGTCCCACCACAATATTATTTATCAAAGATTTCTGGCATATAATTAAATTGTCATATAATAGATTGCACCCATATAGATTCATTAAATATTAAAACATACATATGACACTGCTCCCCTTTTCTTTGGATAACAACATATTTTCTCTGTTCTTTTCCATTAAGGTCAATGATGATAGGCCCCACCCTTACCATAAAAGCTTTAGTGGCTATTTGGCAAGATTGAGAAACTCATCAAAATCACCCTCAAAAGGTTATGCATTTACTGCCTTTCAGTAAGTGACTTTGATCTTTTATCAACCAAAGTTTCCCAATCAACTCCTTATAGTCAGGGCTAATAAAACTTTTGCCACAGAGCCAGGTATTCCGTCAAGCATTTGTAGGTGCCAAAAAGTCTAGTGGAATGTAAGGAAATGATCAAAATGAGATCAGAGGTTTGGATTTTCATTGCATCAAGGATTTTATTGGACTTTGGTTTGTTGCAGCTTTTTAGAATAAAACAAGAGATGATCACCGTATCAGTGTTTAACATCAGTGCTCTCCTTGGAAAAGAAAATTAAAATCATAGGAAAAAAGGTGAGCTATATTTTTTTTAAAAAAAACAACTACTAAGTAACTTTACACAGGAATCAAAAAGAAAGAAAGCGTGTTGTATTTATTGGTCATATGTGCTAGGATAATTTGATAATTTATGCGAACAGAACATAGAAAGCTAGCACTGAGATTTTTCACTATGAAACAAGACCAGCTACACTGGAAGCTTATCATTAGATAAAAAGAAGAAAAACTTACTATTGCTTCAAGAGTTTCATCCAGCAATACTGCAGGGGGAGGACCTCAACGTAGTTATGATATCGGTATACAGAGGACCGCAATGCTGGTTCTATGTATCTCTCTATGCATGTATGCTGGCAACCATCATGGAAGATACACCATGTGTCGCTGCCCGTCTATAACAAATTGTCTCCTAGAACAATTCTGAGAAAAATTACAAAGCAAAGTCTGAGAGCAGCACTCTACATATCAACCAAGTGGTTTCTTAGGCAAGTGAAGAGAGGAAAGATACTCAAGCCTACCCAGCTATCTGTCTATCATCCCCATTGGTTCAGGTTACTTGATCCAACATTAGAACTTTAATTACCAACAGTATTTAAAAGCTAAAGTATCTTATCCAATAAGAAACTTTTGATGCCTGACAGAAGAAACATCATGCTGTAGATCAGTACACACTGATTACAGTTTACCAATTGTATGTAGTAGTCCTGATATTCCAAAGAAGACATCAAATGCTGGGATGGAGAAATGAAGTTATAATGGATCTTGTGCTTGGCAACTGGAACATTTATACTGCAGTTATACTGACACAAGGTGAAAAGTAAGTAATGGATGCTTTCAACAAAACACAAAGGAGATACCAGGGCTTTAAGCTTACCTTGACAACACATCACATTGCCTGACCTGGAAGATTTCCTTCATAACCCTTTTCTGTGAAGAAAAATACCCTGCATATGAGAAACACTTTGAAGTTAATTTGCTTCAAATATGATCCAAATTAAATGGAACCCAAAGATGAAGATTTATGATTATGATAAATTGAACACTTCTATTAAAGTTAAGTAGCATTGATAAGATGTAGCTGGTTTCTCAATGGGATCTCTTTAGGGTTTCATATGGCTGAGTCATGTGTCCTTCCGTACCCTTGTCCACTTCCTTCTGAAATAAAACTCCTCTGTTAAACTTACTCATGGTGACTCTTTCCAGTGTAGGTATATGAAGCTTACCTCCCAATATTTAGGGGTCTTAAAAGCATTTGCTATCAACACATGAGGCAGGGAGCATGCCAGCTTCTCTCCCTCTGTCTTCAGTTCTGTCACACCCTAGCTGTGGAGGATGAATGTGAACTGGAAAGTCTCCACTGTCCATGGAAGTCTCCATAAGTTGGCAGGCTGATTTTTCAAAGTTCCAGTCCAGAGAGAAAGCCATAATAGATAGCAGGCTCTTATTTCTACTTCATCTCCATCGCTCTCCACAAGTAAGGGCCCTTTCCACACCTTACCTGCATCCCACAATGTCCCACCATCATCCCAGCAGTGCCTTTGCTAGGATGAGAGTGTGTCCCAAATGCTGCCCTCCACACTCGGCTGGCTGCCTGCATATAGTAGCGGTTGGGAAACACTCCTTCCTTCTGCAGCGCAGCCAGCTTCTTCCTGTGCTGCACTGAAGAAGGAAGCACCTAGGAAACACTTCTGTCTTTACTGCATGACCCCTGCCAATGTACTCATCACACAAAAGGGGCCTATTTTCAGATTTTTTCTGATAAAATGTAATGTGTGATTGTGACAGCTGAGGATGCAACAGGAGCAGGACCACAACAACGTCATGCAGTAGCACACATCACAGCCTGGCTTCAACATTTCCCCATGTGGAATGAGGCTACAGTGCAGAAATGGCTTAAGAGGGAAATGGAACTAGAGATGGAGGTGGGGCAGCTGGCATGTTATCTTCCTCCATGTTTATACAACACAGTTTTATAACTGTTGAACAGGAATATTGTCTAAGTAGAATCCTGTGTAAAATGCAAAGCTTCTGGTGAATCAAAATAATTTCTCTGAAACTGAGGGAGAAAAGGACTTGGGATATCCACATTCCAAATGTTGCCTCAGACATATTAAATAACAACCTCTAGTACCTGAAATTGATTCTGGAGAATCCCTAGCTATTGTTAATAATTGTTTAATTTCAGATGCTCTGGAGAATGACTGCCTCTTTGGGTGCTTAAACATCCATCACATAATTTATGTTGTCCTTGACAGAATATGCCTCTTCTCATGGTCACCAAGCATGAATAAAAAAATAGAAGAGATGCCCCCCTCTGAGCTCCCTCAAGTGAATTTCATGTACAGAACATTGCCTTTATTTTAAAGCAAATCATCCCAAACCTACTCTCCAAGTATGGTAAAAATCCATCTGGTTGCTTTTTTATGATGAGATAACAAACAGAAAATATCATTTTATTTACATAGATACACCAGCATCAAATAGGTTTCAAACACATGTTCCTTCTCCTTTGTTAGTCATTCAACATTTATCATTTGTTGCAGGCAAACATGATGCATTTTGTATTTGGAGGATACCTTGAACACCTTTCTTTTCCATAGACAAATCTAACAGATGAAATCACAGTCACCAACTATTTATTTTTCACTATTCTGGCTGCTGAAATTTTCCCAAGCTAGACAACTGATTATAGCTGTGCTTGAACAGTGATAAATTATACATTATGAAGTTGGCTTATTTCAATAAACTACAATTAAATGTGACTTCAGTTTAAAGCTTAACAAGAGATGTACAAGAAATTAGTTCCATCAAGGTTTTGTCTTTTTAAATTAATTTACCTGACATGCATCTTCTAGACCAAGAAAGGAAACAAATACAGTGTACACTTGACAATCTGTACAAGTCTATCCTTGCAATGCATGTTGAGAAAAAAAAAGTATTCACATTAATGAGGAAAATAAAATGTAACCTACGTATATTGTGTTTATAAATTTTAAATTCTTAGCCAAAAACAAACAAACAAAACAAAATAGAAGCAGCAATGTTATGTTACAGTAAGGTTAAATGTGTGAGGATAGCCTGTTTTCTGAAAGATTTATCACCATTTTCACAGGTATATACCATACACAACTTTTTTGAAAGAGGTTAAAAAAGGGAGGAAAAGAAAGGAAAATCAAAGACTACGTGATTGCAAATGTGAATGTAGAGAATGTGAAGAATCAAATCCTCATTGTACACTGCTCAGTGAAGGTACAAAATCTGACATGTGGAAGAATTAGGATCAAACTAGTGCATAACTGGATGAGAGGTTCCAACAGCCCCAGATGAATCTGGAAAAAAAGTAAGAAAAAGAGATCACAGGATCATAGTACTTTGCTAAATATTTGGGACTTTCCACATTAGGTTATAATTTAATTGTCTGGAGGTGTGTTTGTGACTTACAACAAACATCTAAAATCTCAAGATTAAGGTTATTTTTTCAGGCAAGGAATGAGTTTTTAAAATGAAACAGAAAGATACCATTTTTTTCTTGTCCCAGAGAGTGGTATTTACATTTATATGAGCTTCAATTTATGTAAAAGATTTTATATATCTGTATGAGCAAATGATGCCCCTAGTCCATTCACAGAATGACCACTTTCCCATTCTTTTCAAATGTTGTGTACTCCTTTCAATTTGTTAAGATCATAAAACACAACTTTCACCTTCGACTGGCTTCACAGGATAGCCAGACGTCTTTCTTTGTCCCTTTTTGCATGCTAGCCACTACATTTGCAATTCAAGTGCTTATTTACACTAACCTGTCAATTGCATTGCCAAAAGGAATAATGTTCCACTCAGGAACAATGGGTTATATTGCTACCATCAGTGTAAGGTGGGAGACAGGGCCATGAGTATAGTATAAAGAAATTTTTTCCCATTTTGCACTGCATCCCAATGAATGGATATACCCTCTTCTGCTGCTGTATTAACTTTCCAGAAAGAGAACAGTATTTGTCTTCAGTATCAAAAGAATGGTTGTAGACCAACAGGCTTTATACTTGCAGCACCTTTATGACAGCTTTATTTCATATAGGAGCACACCATCCCAATGGAATGGAAACCAGGATATATGTAGAGATTAGAAAGGTATGATTAAGTTAATGCATGTTGGATAGGTTCACCATAGGGTCATCATAAGCTGGAAATGATTTGAAGGCACAAAATGGCAACATTTTGAAGGATGGATGTCAGGCTGGCCCAGTGGTTTAAAGGGCTGTACTAGGAATCCAATGGTTGAAAGTTCACAGTTGTGCGGTTATTTTATTAGACTGAGCATGGTGTAGTGACTTAAGCATTGGACTACAGCTGTGGAGACCAGGGTTGAATCTCTGCTGAATCCATTGGGTGACTTTAGGCAAGTTATATTATCTCAGCCTCAGAGTGAGGCAAAGGCAAATCCTCCGAACAAACCTTTCCAAGAAAACCCCAAGGTAGTTTCACCTCAGGATCACCATAATTTGGAAATGATTTGAAGGCACTTGACAACAATATGAAAGAGGAAGGAAAATTGCAAGGGAGGAAATGATTGGATGTTCGAAATGGCTGCTACCATCTTGCTAATGGATTGATTGGAGTAACAATAAAATTGGTACATCACAATTCCTTTTTCAACTTCTCCAAGTTTTTATTGCCATCTCCTAATTAAAATTATCCTGTAGTTTCCATATTTCTTTATACTTAAGACCTTTTTCATACTTTGCCTCTGTAGTATAGAAAGCACAAATATCTAGAACCATGTTACTGCAATTGCTTTGAGATGGTGTTGGTGTGAAGCAGTTTCCCATAATATCAGATCAATTACTCCATCTAACACAATCTCTGACAAAACAATATAGCATAAGTTTCACTCATTTCAAGATTGAGAAGATTTTCAATTTTGCTTCATAATTTTTGAAACTTCCTAGTTTGACTATCGTAATGTAATAATAATAATAATAATAATAGACAGTTAATTTCTGATTGGCTATAATATTGGCCAGAATCCTGCTGGTGACATAGGCAGGTGTAAGCTGCAGTATGCATGCAGAATGACTTTTTTGGACAATGTGGAATTAACATATTCCACTGATGGTGTCAGGAACAGTTTCACATGTTGAACTGTTGTAAATGTGCAATAACGCACCTAGAGAATTGTGTCAATGTGCATTACCCATTGTCTCTGTGCATTTTACATTGCCTGTTGTAGAATGATGTAACAACTGTGCACACTCACATAGTTCTATGGTAATATTCAATATGAGGAATGCATGTAGTGTAAGATAACTCCACCAGTATATATTTACACAACACTGAGCCAACATATGGTGCCAGCCATTGTGTTAAGAATAGTTAACTAATACCTTTTGATGATGATGAAAAATATGATTCCAAACAATTTAAAATCCTATTACAGTATTTCCAGTTCTGGCCCCAATTATCTTTGTTTCACCTGCCTTTACTTTTCATTCTACAAAGCCAAGGGGTAGTTGGTAGATCTCTTGCCATGAGGGTGGGGAATCAACTCTTGATTCATAACCATTTCCCTGAAGCTGCTCCATGTTCTATAGGAACTTCCCTGATGACAGACCCTATTATTGACAGAGGTTTGGCACCAGAAAAATTCCCACACAATGTGGAGCACCAGGAGGAGGAACAATCATGAAACCACTACCTATGCCTGGCTATTCCCATTCTCCAAGGTTTTTCCAAGGTTTTATACTTTGTCCCATCTTGGATCCACTTTCCTCCTTGAGCAATCCAGTCCCACAGTTGATAGAACATTGTTCTAAAGATGAGCAGATTTGGGGATCTGCAAAGCAGTATGGTTTAAACTCTTGTGATTTTCTGTTCTTCAAAGCCCTTCACATACACACAGCAGGCAATAGTTATCTAGGTCGTGGTGCTGGATCTAAGCATTATGCAGGAGCTACTGCTGCTTCCACTCATAAAAGCCTCAACAACAGTAGGTGGTAACTATAAGGAAAAGATAAACTTACATTAACTTTCCTGTGAAGATAATTCAAGCTACACATGAATCTAAATTTGACACTTAAAATTGGATGACTGATTTAATTTTTTTTTAAAAAAACAACTCAAAATTACAGCCACAGGACCAAATATCATCAATGGGACATCCTGCCCTCTGCCATCAAACAGCCATCAAACAACTTAGCACAAGTTATATATTCTTTCTTACAAGTTGTATTCCCAATCCTTCCTATCAAATATAAGTAAAAGTTACAATTTTCAGTTTAAAGGAATTCATCATACAACTTAATATTAACATTAGCAACTTAAAATTGCCACTAAATACCCAAAGGGCCTCAGATCCCATCTGATCTTGGAAACTAAGTAGGGTCATCCCTGGTTAGTAATTGTATGGGATACTGCTGCTGTAAAGTATATACTAGCTGCTGTAGAGTATATTTCAAAGAAAGGAACTGGCAAAACCACCTCTGAATATTCCTTGTCTTTTAAAAAGTATGAAATTCACAGGGTCACCAGAAGGTGACAGGCAACTTGAAGGGACATTTCCTAATCAGTGGTGAGAGATCTGATGTCCAACATTATATTAAAAGCACAAGATGTCAGTGTGCTTCTGGGATCTGTTCAAGATTCTCTTCCCATGTATTCCAAGATCATGTTTACTTCTAATAACACATATGATAACTTTGATTGTCTAATCAGGCAGTTTTCTCCAAGCATCTAGTCTTCATGAAATACGATCTGTGGCATTTATTCCCTATAAACGACCAGTTTTTAAGATGGGTTCCAAGGTGTCTTTCTTTCATCTCATTTTAATATAGCTGGATAGTTTGTGGTTTAATCTTTAGTTTGTTGTATTCTATGTTTTAACATGTTTTATATCCCACTGTGGGCTTTGGAAAGGTGACTAAAGTGTTTTAAATGAAGTAAAATTAACCTGTGAAAGAGCTGACATGTTCTCTCAAATTCTGCAGGCAGAGTGTTTTAGTATCTCATTAAAAATGCACTTTAGAATATCTGTCCACATATTTACATTTATAGGAGATTATAATGTACTATGTAGTGATGGATAGGCACACAAGGCCAAAGTGGAATCACAGCAGTATTTGCTTGAATGTAGAAAGAAAGGTTAAACTGGTGTTCTCTGGCTAAAAATCCTCTGCAGGAATGGAAATAGTGCATTACATACTCAAAATGTATATAGAACTCTCAATTCTTCTGATTGGTCTACAACCTGAGAAACTTGGGGTCAGTGACTGGTTCCCTTCAGAATCTCCCATGTTTTCCTCAGTAATTTACTGCACATTTCTCTGCTACCCATCCCTGTCAGTAAGAGGAAAGTAGTAAAGTAGGTCACTGGTGTAACCTTACCAGCCCACTTGACCTACTTTCAATCTCTGCAGCAACAGAACTACGCAGCAGCAGTCCAGAACAGGTAACCAGTGAAAAAAGCATACATATGCTAAGATACAAGATGATCACAGAGCTCATTGTGCTCAATTCTTAAGAGAAATCTGAGCTATACAAAGCTAATAGTCATTCCTGCTCCCCATTGCTCTGTCTCCTAGCTGTCAGGTACCCAGGCTATCTTGCCACGCTCTTTCGTTTCTTTGTCATTTCCCATTGCACTCTTCCTTGCTATGTACAGAAATGGGGTGGGGGCAGGAGTAGTTTCTTATTGTCAGTTTTCTCAGTTTATTTTTTGCCTGCTCTGTACAGAAAATACTGGGAAGCAACAGAACTACTAAAATGATCTGCGTTTAACTTATACCTTTTTTTTATAAACAAAGATGCACAGTTCCAAAATGCAATTGGAAGATGCACTCCTTAATCACTCGTGCTGTCAAATCAGAGCAGATCTTGGCCTCTGTGTAATGCAGAGTTATACTGGTCACATGGCAAAGTTTACATACTTAAAGAACAAAGAGCTGTGATTGCCAACATCCTAAAAGGAAGAAACTTTCTACTTGCGCTGTTTTTGTACCTAATCTTTCATCTAACATGCCAGAGCTTTTGAAATATTATATAATAGTAGTCTATGGTTTTTCATTTTAACGGCTGATGCAGTCTTTGGCATCAGAGCCCATGAGATGCAAAAATTTTCCATATTTGCTAGATGGGGCTGGTGATTTTTTTAAAAATCTATTTTAAAAGAAGAAGAAGAAAGAAACTTGAATTATACCTCAAGAGGGTAATAGGAATCAAAATGACATTGTGCTTTTCTAATTGATCACTTGTCTTCCCCATTGCGTTGAAATCTTCCTATGTTAGAAACTTTGTCTTTGGTCCATTTCACATAGTACAGTTTGAGAACAATCAGATTTTGTCCTTAGCCAGTTAAATAAAATTTGAAAGACATAAAAACAACTGAAGAATTTAGAGAGATTTATATACCTGCCATTTTTACAAGAATGTCCGGAAACAATACGTTGTTATGAACAAAGAGGGCCTTCTAACAAGAAGCAATAGTGCAGAATATTTTAGAACTAGTCTTCAACCTGCTGCAGCCATATATGATTTTCAGAGCTGAAATTCTAAAAGAATGCTTTCAAACCTGGAACAGTTCCTCAAAGCCATCACATTTCCTTTGATCATAAGGTAGACAATGGTACTCACAAGACACAGAAGTGTATTTTACCATATTGTTTTCTTTGGGTTTGTCAACATCTTATTCTGGCTGCATTTCTGTGCACAAAACTTTGTGGATCTTGTGAAAAAGTTTTTACAACATTGAGTTCAATAGAGCTGTATATAACATCTTTGTTTGCTGTGTTCATTTCACATCTGGCTGATACTGATATTTTAAACTACTAATGTATTGGTGTGAAATTAAGACTAACATCTGGATTAAGGTTTTTAATTTAAAAGTCTATGAGAAAAATTGATTGTTGGGAGCTAACCACAGGGTTATGCCTTACACTTTGACAAATGCTTTATTAAAAGCAGTCAGAACTGAAGATCATAATCCTATGCTGTGACCAAAAAAAATTGTGGCTCTTCTTTTTTATTGCCTTTTATGAAATACAAATTCCCTGTATATTTTTATGCCATGTCTCATGTTGAAGCTTTTCTAAAGGTTCCTTAGAACTTTCTGCATTTAATTCAAAATCTGCAGAATAGAATTTACCAGCCTGGATCTTTCAACAAACTGGAATTACCACATACCCTGGTTTTTCTAACCACAAATCTTCAAAAGCATGAATCAGCCTATTGGGATCAAGAAATGAGCTTAGAAACACATTGATCTGGCAACTTCAAAAGCTGCAAATTCTTTTCCTGCCTTTTGGTTTCTGAGCTTAAGGGCATGCTTCCATCATGGTTTCAAGTATCATGTTTTGCCACAGCCGCAAATGAAAGAAATGGGACTTTCCAGGATGTGTTACAATAATATAAAAGCTTCACGCAACAGCCTGGGGAGCTACCATATGCTACCCATCCCTATCTTTTTTTCATTCACTTTCTGTTCTTATAAATGCACTATTAAAAACTTATTAGTTTTAGATACTAGATTGCTTGCAGAAGATTTCTATCCTGCCTTTCAGAAACATATTTGAAAAACCCATATAGGAATGGAGGAAACAATTGTTTCTTTGGAAGGAAAAAAAAGTAAGAAAATGGAGAAAAATAATTTTCCCTTTATTCCCAGGACAATATGTAGCAGCTCGGTTAATGATTTTTGAGAAAGTGAATAAATAAATGTGTAATTTTGCCAATGATAATGAAGAAGTTACTGGTAGAAACTATTTAATTCTGTTAGACAACTCAAGAGGGTGCTCAAGAGTCATTCTTCATCCTCTTGGAGGTGCTGTTTTAGTATACAGGCTTACCTTGGTGTACAAAGGCTCTGATAGTGAAATTCTGATTTGCAAAGACTTCTTAGACCTCCGAAGTCTTTGTTCCTTTTTCTTGCTCACTCTCTCCAGATCAAGGGTAAGCAAGGGTAAACACTGGGGCTGCTTGGGACCCCAAGAATATTTTTGTGGCCTTCAACACCCCAGAATCCCCAGACTGATCTTTTTCTGGGAAAAAAAGGGAAGTCCCCAAGTGCAAAAATAGGCCTTTTAAATAGGTTGCTGAGCTCCCTGTACCAGGGCTACATTAAGGTTTTCGTAGGCCCTACGGCACTCTTACATTTGATTCACATATGTGATTCATGAGAATTTATGTTTTCAAGAATTATTCTTAATAAATCTATTTCTATTTTTAAATTCTATTTATAATTTTTGTGGATGAAAATATAAAATATCTTTATTTTGAAATTTTGTTTTCCCTTCCCAATTCCTGTAAAATTCCTTGTTAATCTAAAATTAACCTAAAATTTTTGTTGGCCCTAGGCCATGAGCCTAAAGTGCCTAATGGATAAGGCAGCCCTGTCCTGTACTGCTTAACATCAAAACTGCCCATTTTGACAACAAGAAGTAGATTTCTGGCCGCTTTAAATTTTCTGTTCTATTTTTTGCAAGTCCATATGGCCCCTGGTCCTGCTTCAGTTGCCCACCTCTTGTCTAGTGAGATTATTTTATTTTAATTTATTATTTTTAACCAATATCAGGACTGGATGGATGGTGAAAAAGGACTGGAAGAACAAAGTTTGCAGCAGCACTTCTGCAAGGAAGCACTGCAGTCAAGTCTGAGATGGAAAAGAGTTGGCTTCTACACTAGTCAGCTCTACTTTCCCTGTGTGTGCCTGTCAGCAAGGTATATAGCAGCTGCCTCCAGAATCCATTACTGAGTGTGTATGAACAGTAAAACAGAGAGAAAATAGGAAAGCAGATAAGCCCACCTTACTGGCTTCCCCCAGCATGCAAAAGAAGCATAGAAGTGTAGCCTTCAAAATGGTGAAAATAAAATATCATCCTGAATGCCCTTTGGGAAAAACAAGTGGTTTCCAGAAGTCTCAAAATGTTATTGTTTACCTAGACAAGGCTTACCCGACCTGATTGTTTCATTTAACATGTATATTGTTAGTTTTGCTATTGAAGTATTCTTCTTTTTGGTATGCAAACCCATCCCTATTCTTTCTATGTTATTTCTGCCTCCAGCACCAAATTTTCTGTTAAAGAAGTAACACCTGGAAACATGTGTATTTGTTAATCGAGGTACAGCTGTATTTTTCCGGTTTCAAATCCTCATAGTGGGTGAAGAATTGAGGTCTAGCATAAATCACGCCAAGGAATAAAAGGAGCTTAACAGAAACACTTTTCGTACTGTGCCATCATTCCGTAACTAAGTTTAATATACTGGAAAGAATGAGGTGATCAAGATTCATCGTTCACCAATGTAGCAAAGAATCAGGCTCATCAAGGCTGGCCTGGACCCATATGGCAGACATAGATTTAGGTTAAATAACCATTGGCCACAATAATAATATCCAATAGATCTAATGTACTGAGCTAGAAGTAAGTTATTAACTATTATTTGTCATTACCACTTTTGAAATAATCTTCATCTTTATGGATACAAGAAGGGTATGTGCTTGTAACTGAAATGTAAACAGTAAAAACACATCATCAGAACAAAACAGGACCAAAAAGCAGCATATATAATAAAATAGAATCACTCACTTAAAATGTTTTGCTATGGAAACAACTACAAATCTAACATTAGTCACACCCCAATGAGAAGGATACTTCACTCTTGGTTTGAGTGCCAAGACTGAGGCCCTTTTCACATGCCTTTTTTTTTTGCATGAGCGCCCCTTGACCGTCATGTGAATGGGAGCATCGCTCTGTACGACGCACTCCCACTCACGCAATGCTCATGAGGCTAAAGCGGGGTGAGCACACTTTTTTTATTTTCAGCTGTAAGCCGAAAATACTGCGCGCGAGTGCAATGCTCGCGGAGCCCTCGCACATTTACCTGCATGCGGTGCTTCAGCAAGCCAGGCTGGTCATGCTTCCTTCCCCCAGCGCAGCCTACAGTTCCCAGGCTGCTCTGCGGAAGGAAGGGGCGGGATGCTAGCGCGACAGTCGCACTACGAGGAAGCTGATGTGGGAGGCAGAAGGGCTGTCATGAGCAGTGAGTGTAAGCAGCTGCTTGCGCAAGCGCCACTCCCCACTGCCGCGATGAGGTAAGGTGCGAAAAGGGCCTAAGAAAGCTATCTTTCACATATACACAAAATACTTGGAGAAGAGCCTATCCTGATGACATTATGTGTTCAAGTACAATTGCAGAGCTTCTCTGATGATTCAGGACTGCTTGCGAAAGGCTTCTGGATGAATGGGAACTTTTACCTCCAGAAAGTCCACCAATGCCAAATTAGATCTATATTCAAGTGCATAAAAAGGCCTGAAAGGCTGTTGGGGAGGGGGAGAGGGACCCTGAAATTTCAGGTCACAATGGTTTCACATTTTGACAACTAAAAATCAGAGTTCATTGTACACTCCAGTGTTTAACACCAGCCCAAAATACCCTCTTAGCAATCCGAAAAGCCAATCAGTCCTGATCCTCCACTATGTACTGCTACCCTGATGGTTACATTGTAAGTGATAATCATTGTTTAATTCCCCCATAATCCTTCCCGAGACTCAACATAGCTCTGCTCTAAAGTGATTCTCTATTGGAGCCATAGAAGATATAGAGAAAAATTTAAAATGGAGGAAACTATCATACTGCTGGGGATGCTGCTTCACTTTCTGCTATCATCAGTGTAATGGGGACAGGAAGGACTGCCACTGGAATGCTAAGTGGGTGAAAGACATCAAGTACCCTGCCAAACCTTGAACCATTTTTAGTATTAAGAGCCAATTTTTAATACAGTGCATCCATGAGTGTATTTAATTTTTCTTTAATAACCAGCCAGAAATAAATTTAATTTGTTCAGTTAACTGAATGGCTATCAAACATACAAACTTCCCAGTTTTAGTGCTGGTAGGAAAGGAAGGTACTTTCCAACAGAAGGAAAGTAATATAGTTGTAAGTTTCCTTTAATAACTGTGGGCATTTTCTGTGTGATACTCCTTTTCCTTACCTTCCCAACATGCAAGAAGTGATCAGTGAAATTTAGTTTTCAGTAATTAAATTCATTATATCAAGGTTTACACCAATATGCTAATAACTCCATTAATCTTCTTCCTTTATATGCAAATCTGGATCCCAGATGTTGCATCATTTGCAAATATTGCAATTAAAACATTTTATCACTTGCTGTTATGCAAAAGAGCAGCAGACTGGAAAATGGATAAAATTGCCTGCCTAGGACATTACCATAGCAACACACTGACCTCTACTGAATTAGTTAGAAGTGAAGATTCCACTATTAATTATAATGGTCAGAAATGGATATAATCGGAATCTTTCTTTTACCTTCTTAATATGGGCATTTCCCCGTCATCATAAATCTCAGATTCTAGGAGTCAAGAGCTCAGCCCCAAACCGTTAAAAGCCACAGTCCTTAAACACTGATGGAAAGAGAGGGACACTGGGAGATTGTCATTTATCAACTCTGCTCAAGGTACTTCTTTAACTTTTTGTAGTCTAAGCACTCTGTCAGGCACGCTTCAAAGTGCATATTCATTATTGCTCATTTTAGCTATTGAACTCTCTGCATTATGTGTGTCAGCAATTATCTCTCACTTTAGGAAGCCATCATTAATTAGGGCCAAACTAATCACCACAGGACCCGTGAAACAGATAAATGTCTCTCTTTGTCAGAATTTTCACTTTTTAACTTTCCTTTCCTTTTTTTTCTTTTTTTTTCTTTTTTGTCTGTGACAAAGGTATTATTTTCTTGGCATTCCATCAAAGAAAAGTTGCTGCTTAATTGTAGGAGAGACTTTACATACTAAGATCATCCCTAGCATTGAACACTCTCCTGTAGTGCTACATATGCTGGGGCTTACTATGAGCCTGTAGGGGAAGAGAGAAAAGTAAAATACCTTGTCAACAGTATAAGAACAATGTATGCATCAGTCTGTTCCATTCTTTACATGAAATTTCTTGGCACGCCAGCATTTTGACCACTATTAAATGAACGCGTTATTGTTGCCTTCCTACATTACAGGAACATTGTCTATGTCCCAAATTTCTACTGGCTTATAATGTATTCACATAAAACAGAAGTGTGTAACTGTGGCCCTCTAAAACTAGCCATGCTCTTTGTTGTTATATGTGAATAGGGAAATATGGTTAAAGTATATTTTATTGAAAGAAGCCAAGATCAAATCATTTTTTTCTTCCAGCTTGGGTCAATATTTCATAGTCCCAAGTTGTGACATAACTTGAATGCTTCGGATTCAATCTTCTGGTGTCTTCCAGAGAAATAAAGGGAAATGCTTGAAACTAAGGCTATTTCCTCAGTACACTGTTATAGTGTTATTATTCTATTTTCAACATTCTCTGGACAGTGGCATAGGCAGCACTGCCGCTCCTTGCCTGCCCCCCCACGTGCGATTGCCCATCCCCCATGTGCTATTGCCCTGCCCCTGTGCACCATCACCCTTCCCCCAAGCACTGTCACTACATGATTGTTTGCAGGAAGTGCTAATGATTGTTTACAGAGTGTTAGATTGATTGCTTTGAAGGAATCAACTGCACATAGTTCTTGAAGAATCCTTCTCTGGAAGCATATTACTGCTCACTTATAGTATCCATCCCTGAAAAAGATGATTAAGAGTTGCAGATGTTCCTGAATGAAGCTTGATTATCTAACCCACTTCAACCTAGCTCATGGTCTGGATACTGCACCTAGACTCCCTTGGTTGCCCTTTTTGATGACTTTCTTCAGGAAGGAGATAGGGAGAGGCTTACCACATTGAATCTTCTTGACCTCTGGTCAGCTTTCAGAGCTATTAACTTATTCCTGGGACACCTCAGTATATTGAGTGTAAGATGCACTGTGTTAAAGCAGTTCTATAACTACCTTCAGGGTAATCATTAGAGAGTAACAGTGGATGACCTCTATTCAACTTCATGGTAGTTCAGCTGTGGTTCTCACTATACAAATGAAACCCACTTCTGTTTTTCTATTTCATATGAATCAGATGAGGCAATACAAATGCTGGACTAGTCCCTTGAAACAGTGGTGGTCAGAATGAGATGCAATAAACTAAATCCTAGGAAAATGGAAGCTTTGTGGATAGATTTTTTTATAAACAAATTTTATGTAAATAAAACAGAACAAAATTATACGTTAAGGACAAGAAAAAGAAAAAAATATACAAAAATTGATATATCGTAAAGCAAGATATCTAAACGTCTAACAAACAAAACAACAATTTGCTCAACAGGGATAGATTTTTGATGGTCTCTCTGACAGAATAGACATGTAGCTTGGGACTGTTCCTCAATACGAACTTGTCACAGGAGAGTTGGGCAGATTCAGTCTTTGTGGTTATTACTGGACCAGGATACCAGGACTCTTTCAATGTAGTCTTCCCTTGAAGATGGTCTAGAGGCTGCAGGTTGGGGTCCTGGAAGCAAGAAGTGAACATATCATATATCTTTGCATTGGCTGCTAGTGAGTGAGTAAATCCAGTTCAAGGGGCTAATACTCAAACCTTAAACAACTTAGGACCCAGATACTTGGAGAACAATATTCCCAGTGCCAGTTTAGCAGTGGCTTAAGATCAGTTGGGAAGTGTGTGCTTCTAGGTCCTTTGATCACAGCTTTGGATGTTTTCAATGCTCTTACCCTTCAAGTGAAAATTAAAAGTGTTTTATTTGCATGAACTTTCAAAGTACAGCCAAGTGCTTCATTTGTTTTCTTCTATTTGTTTCCATTGTTTTATTGTATTTAATCAGATAACTGTAATTTGTTATTTAGATCACTTATTTGTTTAAATCAGCTCTGGTGGCATGGTGGTTAAATGCCAGTACTGCAGCCACAATATTGTGAGTTCAATCCTGCAGGGTTCCAGGTGGACTCAGCCTTCTGTGTTTTCATAGGTTGGTAAAATGAGTACCCAGTTTGTTGGGGGCAATTTGCAAAACAAATTGTAAACTGCCTAGGGAGTGCTTAGCACTGATAAGCAGTATAGAAGTGCAACTGCTATTTCTACTGCTATAGATGCTTGCAATTTGTGATGACAACCCAAATCCTGTGAGGAACGGAGGCATATATCATCATCACCACCACCACCACCACACCACCACCACTACATAAGCCATAAGATTTCCAAGAAAATAACAGAAATAATAGAAATAACAGAAGCAAACCAAGATAGATTCTCTTGAACAACCAACCAATCTCACTCTGCTATTACTATGGGCCAGTATAGCCTAGAGTAATAATCTACTCTTTCTGTTTGAAACAACAACAACAACAAAACAATATTGGAACATGCTTTATCTTCCACCATAAGGCTGTGTTACATGTTGCCTTAGAAAACCATTAGAAAAGGTATACTCTTCATGGTGATTTTTCAGTCAGTTTCTCATGTTGTATGTTTTGGCCATTCAGTCATGAATATCCAAATATCACAATAGAATTTTTCTCATTCTGCTATGGCTGGTACACATTCATACAGAATACACTGAAGTAAGATCTAAATAATGATAGACTCCAAAGGAGATTAGGAAAATTCAGTTCTGTTAGGAAAGGCTGGGTAGTAGTGACCCAAATGTCTGACCTGATATTGGTCCCACTGATAGGAGTAACCCTGAAGGCATTATCAACATAATTCAAGCAATCTCATATTTAATTCATCTTGGCATAATTAGAACATTAGTAAATTTAGGTAGCCAGCTATTCATTAGCAGTCATTGAGTCTATGTGCATTAAGAGTAGAGCACTAGCTAAGAAGAAGTAAAGTGCAATTTAATTTATCGAGACATTATTGCCATATGGAAAATCCAATCAAGTCCAGTTGCAAGTGACCCTTCGGTACAAAAATGACATGTTTATGCTTGTGCTGGGACTACTCTAAAAAGTGCCACAAAAAGGCAATTCCAGCAAAGACGCAGATCTCTGAGCAGTACTAACAGACCTTTGCTTATTTCTGCTAAGATGACACCTTTTCTTTCGCAGCTTTAGGAGATGTTGCTCACTTCTGTGAAGATATTACTAGAAAGTGTCATGATAGTATTTTCATCCCCCTCATGGTCCCTTCTGAACATAAATTCAGAATTCAGTTGTAAAACACCTTGGGTCTGATGACAGGAGAAAGATGGGACAGAAATAAAATTTAAAAAATAGAAAGGAAAGAACCATTCTTTTATTGTTTTTGATAGTATATTGACTGGCCTAGTTCCAATGAATTATTGTCATCAGTCATAGGACTGCTGATATACAGGTTGAGATCCTGCATGGCTCACACAAAGTAGAATCACTGCATATGTGCAATTCCATGCTCTTCCCCCACCAAGGCAGCTACTAAGCCCTGAGGAGCTACTGCTCCGGCCATTTAATGCTGGTGGAGGGGGGGAAGGAGGTGGCTGAGCACTTCATTCTGATGGTAGGTTAAGACCTTATAATTTAGGCAGGCATTTGATTGATCTTTACTTTATCTGGTGGAATACTATTGGAAGTTTTGTGATGTGTTTTTATAGTGTTTGTTTTTAATTACATTTTAAATATATTTTAAATGATTTTTAGCTACCTGTTTTTAATAGTATTATTGTTTAATTTTTTAAAAAAACTTTTTAGCCCACTTCTATATTAAATTTAAATTTTGTAAGTCTCCTTGGGCTTCTTGGTAGGAAAAAGGCAGGGCACAAATAGAATAAGTAAGTAAGTAAGAATGCCTCTTGTGCTTCTGCAGTTTAGTAGAGAGAGAGGAAGAGGAAAAGAAGGATGACTTGGTTCCTCTGTCTCTTTCTCTCTCCCCCCCGAGGAAACTGCAGTGGGACAAGAGGTAGTCGCTACAGTTTAGTTGCTTTCTTCCATTTCCTCTACCATGGCTATGGCTCTCTGGAACACAGCAGCTGATGGCAGGAGGATTGGGAAAGGGTGTAAAGGACTAGAGAATAAACCCTTGTCCTTTGTTGAAACAAGGACACACACACACACACACACACAGGCTATGCCTGCATCATTAACAAGATTTCAGCCATAGTGAATTAAAGGGTTGACACAGAAGTGATTTTGACAATTGACTTCAGACAAGAGGTCCAGGACTCTATACAACAGAATGAGCAAAAGGGATAGATTACCACATTGTGAAGCTATAGACATTGCCATCTAAAGAGATGGGAAGGGAAGCATTATGCCATTATATTCAGAGTCTACAATTGGCCTGTGGGAGAAGGGGAGAATGGAGATGTTTTGGATGAGAAATATGATAATAAAAGGAGCTATTCTGATAATCTAAGTGAAATCAACAAGGATTTGTCAAGGTGGGAGGATATTAGAAAGCACTGATGGAGAGCAGAACTTGGAAAAATTACATTTTGGACTCTAGCGTTCCACAGCCAGATGGGGATATTATATATAAAGCACAGTTATATATTGGGTCTGCACATATTTCCATAGATATAATGTTATTCCTTTAAATGATCCAGCTTAAAGTAATGATAATTTACTGTTCATTGTACTCCTCTACTGTAAAGCTAATATAACTGATGATATAGAGCTGTAGATGGCACCACAGCAATAAGAGCAATGAATTAGCAAGCTAATTGAACTGACTTTTAAAACTCCCATCAAACAGCCTTGGCTAGGCTAACAGCTAAGCTCAGAAAGATGGACAAGAAGATTCATGAACTTGACCCTAAAATACACAGGTTATTCAAGGAAGATATAAACTAACCTAATCCAATTAGATACAAGATGCCATCTACTACACCAAATTGCAACAGATTGCTATTATGTCCAAGCAGAATAAAACTTTGGTGTTAATTCTACAGCCTACTCACTTTTTGAATTAGGGTTGTTAACAAAGCTACTGGAAGGTGAAAAGAAACTATTTTGTTTGCAAGCTGAGGAGATAATTGGTGGACTAAAGAAGCCTGTTGATCTATGTAGCAGAGCAGACTTCCATTTTGTCTGCCTGACTGCCAAAGGTGAAATGGCATCAGTGCTTCTAAGAATGCTGAGAAATTTAATTTCAGGAGCTGGGTCTGCAGCTTGGCAAGTTGTACATGTATTCCTTCCCCAGTAGATGGCTGTCTCCTCAATTCAGAAGAACTTCCTCCTCCTTTATTTATCTTAGCTTACAAAGCTGGAAAAGGAAAGTCTGGCTGAAAGCAGAGATAAATATTCCAAGGAAAGTATAATCTGGAGCTCCAACCATTTATGTATTCAGTTGCTTGGTATCCTTTTTTTTTTTTAAAAAAAGGGCTCATTACATTACTCATTGTTTAAAGAGTAATTCATTCATAATATGGTCTTAGAATTTACCTTTACTTACTTTTTCATTATCATTTTCCTCTTTAGAAATACATTTTTTAAAAATACAAAAAAGTCCCCCAAATGACCCAAAATCCCCCAAATGATGCTGAAAGCAACCTTTTAGGAGCAAACAAGTAAATGTTAATTGCTACAAAGTAAGGGTCATAGAATTGTAGAGTTGGAAAGAACCACAAGGGCCATCTGGTCCAGTCTCCTGCCATGCCAGAATGTACAGTTGAGGCATTCCTGAAAGATGGCCATCCAATCCTAGTTTAAAGATTGTCTATCAAGGAGAGTCCACAACTCTTGAAGGCAGTTTGTTCCACTTTTGAACCACTCCTATTGTTAAGAAGTTCTTCCTAACGGTAGAATCTTTTTATATTCAGTTGGAATCCATGTGTGTATGTGTCCTAGTCACTGAAGAAACAGAAACCAAGCTTGCTCCATATTCCATAATGACAGCCTTTCAAATATTTAAAGACAGTTATCATATCACCTCTCAGTCCTCCCTTCTCAAAGCTAAACACATACCTAGCTCCCTAAAACATTTCTCATATGACTTGGGCCTTTCTGCCCTACACTGTTAATAGTGCTATTATTCACTTTCAACATTCTATGGAACCCTGGGGTTTGTAGTTTGGGGAGAGGCATTTAGAATTCTCAGCCAGAGAATTCTTTAGTCTCAGTAAGCTACAAGCCCCAGAATTCCACAGGATGTTGAGAGTAGAATAATAGCACTATAGCAGTGTAGTGCAGAAAGGTCCTTGGTTTCTAGGCCTTTTACATCTTGATCAACCTCCTCGTCTGCTCTAGCTTCTGGATATCTTTCTTAAACTGTGGTGCCCTGAACTAGATTCAGTATTTCAGGTGACGTCTTACCAAAGCTGAATAAAATACTACTATTATTTTCCTTGATCTTAACACTGTACTGTTGATGTAGCCTAGAGTGGCCTTGCCATTTTTGGCCACTATAACCCACTATTGATTCACATTAGCTTTTGGTTTATTAAGACCCCCTTGATCCTTTTTACCTGTACTGTTTTCAGGCCAGGTATCATGTCACACATCCTAATCTGTGCATTCCATTTATCCTGCCTAGGTGTAATAACTTACATTTATCCCTGTTGGAATTCATTTTGTTAGTTTTGACCCAGCTTTGTAATATTTAAGGTCATTTTAAACCCTGATCCTGTCCTCTGAGATATTTGTGGATTTGGATTCATGTGCAAATTTGATAAGCATGTCTTTGGTTCCAAGATGTTGAACAGCATTTGACTAATGTCAGAACCATGCAGCACCCTACTGGTCACTCCTCTTCATTCCTCTTCAGGATGAGGAGAAACCCTTGGTGAGTGATCTTTGGACTTGGCATAGGTTACATTTTACCAGCTTGTCTACAAAAACATCATAAAGGAGCTTGTAAAAAACCTTACTAAAATGAAGATATACTATAACTGCAGCACTCCCCAATACACCAGACTAGCAAACCTATCAAAAATTGAAATATAATTTGTTTGGCATGATTTGTTTTTGAGACACCCATGTGGTCTCTTAGGCCATTTCCACACTACATTGTTATAGTGCTATCATTCTACTTTCAACATCCTATGGAATTCTGAAATTTGTCATTTACTGAGGCCAAGAGCTATCTGGCTGAGAATTCTAAAGGCCCCTCCCTAAACTGCAAATCCCAGGATTCCAGAGGATGTTAAAAGTGGAACAATAGCACTATAAAAGTGCAGTGCAGAAATGGTCTTAGTAATCACAGCATTTGTTTCTAAGTGTGCACAGAAGTAAATAGTCACAGAAGTAACTGTTCAATGGCCTGTTCTAGAGCTTTTCCTGATATTGAAACTAAACTGAATGTTGGTAGTAGCTTAGGCCCCTTTTCCCATTTTTTTGCAAAAATAAGGAAAACATTCATCCTTCTTACTCTGCTGGGATTTCTTCTGTTCTCCAGGAAATCTCAGAAAATATTGACAGTGGCTTTTACCAGGCATTCTGTTTTAAAAAATCAAAATTTCAGTTGTGTGACCTCACTACCCTGCCTACGTCTTACAGGTAATGCTGTTATTTTGAATGGTTTTACTTTCAACACTTTTATTTTTAGCACTTCCAAGCTCAGGTGTAATTTGAAGTAAGATTTAGAAATAGGTTTGTAAGGAGAATACTTTAGTATTTATTCAAGCTGTTCTCGCCAATGGAGTTTCTCTTTTTAAAAATGGCACAATATTGACATTAAACTTGTTTGCTAGGACATCCTCTCTTTGATAGAAGAGACAGCATATGAGACACTGCAGGACACCAGGACATTGCTTAATCTTTTTGTAAATGTTCAGCCATATCCAAGAAGACAGATCACAGAAGGCCTTTAGACTAAGCAACGTTAACTTGTTGGTGCTGAGCTAACCATCAAATTCTAGTTAGGAGTTCTTAGATTAGGTCAACCCTGCTATTGCGGAATTCCAGTGGAAGGGTTTCCACAACCCAAGTTAGAACAGACTCATTCACACAGAACAGACACAATCATGCAAGTTTTCTTAGCAACCTGAACCAACATGAAGAAGCTAGATCTTCCATGGACTGTATTAACCCACTATTCTTTAATGTTTTGGAAAGGAAATTAGTGCAGCACATTTTAAAAGAGTCAACCTTGAGCAACATTTTCTTGTGATAGTGCAAAACAGTGCTTGCTTTCTTCTGTTTTCCTTCCAGTGCAAAATCTCTTAAGCCAAAAGGTTTAGTTAAGTTCTCTAGGGATCTAATTCATGGAAATGTTACACATTTGTCTCTGCACTTTGCTCTTGCAAAGAAGTGAAAACAATTCCCCTAGCAAAATGTAGTGTGAGCCATATCAGATGCCTTTGAAACTATGTTCTGAATTCTTTTTGCTCTTAAAAGGAGATATAGTATGAAGCATGCAGATATATTTAAAATGTTAAATGCTCTGTAGCAAGCCCACTTAATTAAAACCTTATGAAGACTTAATGAGTGACATTGGATTTTTCTATGGTAATTAGAGTTTGGGAGTAAAGGACAATTGACGTGATAACCTCTTCCTCTCATAAACATCACCCAAGGTATGAAGAGGATAAGTGCAGTTCCATCAACATTAATCCTACAAAAGAGAGAGAGTGCAGCCCATTTAGAAACACTTTACGTTCTTTACTCCTACTAGAAATGTACAGCACTAATTGCTGGTTTCAGAAATGTCCTTATTATCTATGATGAGAACTTTCCCCTTGGCATAGTCTACCAGTCCTTCCTTAATTTGAAACTATTATTAGTGCCTGAGATAGTTCTCTAATGCATCACTTAAAAGAGTTGGGACATATTTCATGATCCTTTTTACTTAGAGCTGTGGGAAGGCCATGTTTCCTGCCTAAGGCACCATGTCATACCACATGGTACTTGGCACCCATTATAGAAGATCCAAATTCTTGAAGACATAAGGGGGGAAATAAAGTTGAATAGCCTGCATACAAAGCTTTACATTCCAATTAATAGTAATTAATATTTTACCTTTTGAAAATATTGAATCAAAATTATTAATTGGCTAATCTTTCTTCTTAAATGAATACTTCCAAAACCTATGGTATATGTCCATTTTAAGGCAGAACTTTCACTCAGGAATACTTTTCTTTGGTGTAATAGAAAGAACTTTCTTCAGTTGTATTCACAGCTTTCCTGATGAACATAACTCAGGGGTAGCCAAGTTAGTCATGAACCAACATACAACAAAGTCCAAAATAGGCATCACAGTGGCACCTTTATTAGGTCAACCAAGAGGTGCAGGATGCTATCTCATTGGCTTTTTCATTTGACAAAGTTAAAACAATTACACACAAGAAGAAAAGTAATCATGTCAGAGTCATGAGCCTGCATTTTGTTTGAGAGGTTTGCTTAAGCTGGTGCTTAAGAAAGTCTTGAGAGAGGGTCAGTACATTCCTACCTGGCCATGCAAGGGCTGAAGACAAGAGCAATCAAATCAACTTAGACATATGTTGATCCTATTATAATAGTCAGGAGTACTTTTTCGGCAAGAATTATTCACAAGATGTTTGTCTCCAAGGTCAAGACAGAGTGATCTGCTCAAGGTTACCCAGTGGATATTTGAGGCTAAACTCAGATTTGAATCACAGTCCCCCAGAGTTTTAGTTCAGAACAGGATCCACTGTATCACACTGACTCTCCCTCCATTTCTGTCACCAGCCCAAAGTTACTCCTTTTGAGGTCTAATCTGTTTCTGTCTTGTGCAAGGCTTCAAGCTCCCCCTTTTTTAGGCAGAATATCGTAAGTCTCTCAAGAAGTCTTTGCACTGTCAGAAAGAGGCCTCCATCTGAACCTTATCCTTCCTCAAGACTACCTTAAACCTTAACTATCTTAACTACATGTGTCAAACACAGGGCCCACAGGCCAAATCCAG
Source organism: Iguana delicatissima (assembly GCA_948472985.1). Lineage (NCBI taxonomy): Eukaryota > Metazoa > Chordata > Lepidosauria > Squamata > Iguanidae > Iguana > Iguana delicatissima. The sequence continues at coordinate 66,998 of CAOKZL010002383.1, read as the reverse complement.
CCCACTAGGCATTTCATGTGGCCCTTGCACCTCTCCTGCAGCTGTGGCTGAGAGGCAGAAACAGGCAAAGAGAGAGGATGGGGAGCAGAAAGGAGCACACTTTGGATATACTGACCAATTCTATGGCCCTTTCCACACAACGTTACTATTGTGTTTTTGCCACAGGGTGGCAGCAGTCGGCAGGTCGCACTTCCGCATGACGTCGTTGCCGTCCTACTGCCATCCTGTCATGGAGCGTTGCGATTGCACAGTTTTTGCGCAGCAATGGAAAAAGCCCGGCTGCACTGCGGAAGGAAGACGTGGCACCATTGCGTTCTCCTTTGCATGGACTGAGCGAGTGCAGAGGGAGCATTGTTGACACACTCCCTTCTGGACCCGGAACTGCAGCGAGACGACACGGAAAAGCTTCATCATGCGGAAATGGCCTATGTCACTTTACAAAGGTATAGGGACCATAAACTATGATCAAATAGCCCCAAAATGTCCAAGAAAAAAAATTGTTGCGGAGGGAAGGCAATTTAAAAACCAGTAATAATTGATTGCAGAGACAATTATTTACTATGATAAAAGAGGAGATATATTTATATAGTCTTATAGATACAACTGGCCCTTTGAGGGCAACCATAATGCTGATGCAGCCCAAAATGAAATTGAGTTTGACACCCCTGATTTAACCAAACATTTCAAACTAGATTCAAGGCCATGATTCTGATCCAGATAAGAAAGGTGTAGGATTTTAACAGTTTTGCCTGGTGAAGAACCCAGTGAGCTTCTTTGATTAATGTTTGTAAAATGTTTGTCTGATTTATCTCCCACTCTTTCCCTCAAAAAAGAAAAAGAAAAACACCAAAACAAGACAAAAAAGGGGCCAACTAATAGTGCCATCATTAAAACAATGTAAACTTGGAACATTAAAAAGAAAATCTAAATAGCAAAATAAAGCATCTATGAAAGCAAGATACTATAGAGTGAAGTCTTGTTTCAGTCCCTACTACTAACAGTACAGTCATGCCCATGGAACTTTTCCTACATGTGCTGGAAGGCTTCTGGCACTGTAGGAGCTACCCCACAATGAGGCCCCTTCTTACTGGTAGACATCATACATTCCCTCAACCAGCAAAATGCCACTGAATTTTACTCTTAATGAGTTTTTTTTAAAAAAGTGTTATATTTACCTTTACTTAATTATATATAAATCTCTTACACATATACATCCATCTCCCAAACCTTCTTTCTCTCTTTCCTTTGTTGGCATGATGACAATTTTGTTGATGTCCAAAGCAGCAGGGACTATACTTTTTCAAAAATTAGCCTTCTGTGGATTAGTTATGGTTGCATTTACACCACATTCAGAAATTCTACTGATACAGGAAATATTTAATTATTTGATATCAGCATGAAGAAATCCCGCATTGATAGGAAAACATAAAGTACAGCCAACTAGAGTTAAAAGACAATCTAGACATACACACACTTTCATTTCTAAATTGCCTTTTTTTTTTTAAGCGGAGGGTTCAAATGATAAAGAGGAGAGGAGAGAAAAAAAGAGATACTGTAAGGAAAAAAAGATACTGTAAGTGTGAGTAGGGGAAATGATGGTGGTGACAAGAGCATTTGTAATCCATATGAGAAATACGAAGGCTATCGTTGTGTTACCTTTGACATAACCCTGATTTAGGCATACTCCATCTTTGGTCAGCATTATTATCTCCTTTCCTAGAAAGTAAGGCAGCAGTTTTCAACCTCTCCTTTACTACGGACCCCCTTTCAATATCTTTTGTTACTGTGGACCACCAATACCTAACTCAAGATTTAAAACCCTAAAAAACATCAAATATTTATTTAAAGTTTAAAGTTGTTCATCAAGAGTCTTCAAATTTGGAAAGAAGAGAGAAATAAGTAAACACATACACTGCTATTATAACTTTTTATTGGAATTATTCTAAACAAATTTTCCTTCCTTCCTTCCTTCCTTCCTTCCTTCCTTCCTTCCTTCCTTCCTTCCTCCTTCCTTCCTTCCTTCCTTCTTTAACTGTAAAAGCTCATAACATTTCTCCAAGCTTTTGTGGACTCCCTGTGAGGGCATCACAAACCTCTGGGGGTCTGCAGACCACAAGTTAAGAAGCACTGAGGTAAGAGGTTTATTTACCCATATATTTTAAATAAAACTTTTGTTTGTGAGCCAATTAAAATAATCCTTGTTAACCTAGTAAAAGTGTTTGAATGTGCACAATGTGCACAACTCATCTAGCCTTCCTTTTATGTGAGTTTCTATCCTGGGAAATCAGCAGCCACTGCACAGATTAAATTGATTTAAATTACTTTATATAAAACTGAAGCTCCTGATACATTATTTTGTTTAGCTTGATCAGTTACTTCTGTTGGAACAGTCAGTCATCATATATAGGAGCTTAAATTCTCCAAATTCTCTAATGTGTCTTGATCACAAAAGCAGTGGTATCATTGAATAGGGAGAAAGCTTAATGGAGAGCTGGGGCTAGTCATAGAAGAGATCTATTAACCTATCGGGCTCAGACTTATTTCTCCAGGATTCTGCATCTGTTTACAAGTTTTTCTTTTTTATTTCCACATGGAAACTTGTACATATTGCTATGATAACTTTAGAGGGAGAAACATTTTCTAAATAGTTGCAATTTTGTACATTTTCTCATTTTAAAAAGTATGTTTCTATGCATTTTTCTTGAAATGGATGCATTTTGAATGCATATATTTTGTTTTGTAAACCACATTGCAACCTCAAAAATATATGCATTTTCAGTTTTGACTTGTATTTGCATCTGCACTTGGTGCTGGCAAGTGCTACCTGGGTAATCATGTATTAAAATGCAACCAAAGAAATATCTCATCCTTTCTTATTTCAGAGCATTGTGATAATACATTTCATGCACGTACCAGGGTAATTTTTACGTTTTATTATTGTTTATGACAGATTATGATAGTGGAAGATTATGCTTCTAGTTTCCTCATGAGTTTATTAAAAGAGCAAGGAGTGTAAGAACTTGAACCTTGTTCACATATTGCTAAACTGTGGTGGTCCTGTATAGCCATTGTTTAGGACATCTAACAGTGCAAGTTTGATGGATATATGTTCTATAATTCAGTTTACAGATTGTCCCCCTCACAGCCATCCCTCTTTTCTGACTTTGCAGATGAAAGTTGTGGTGTAAAAAATATCCTAGCTCAAAGACAGGAATGAAAGAAAGCTTGTATAGGATTCAGTGCTAAAGCTCATATCTAAATTTGGAAGGAATTAGCTTCAGTTGCTATGGAAACCTCTGGTATTTCTCTATCCTTTTTGGAAGTGTGCAAATTGCAAAATCATAAAAAGTAACACTATCAGTCCACTTGGTGGGGTAGGAAGCATTAGAAATAAGTTAACAATATAATCTGCCAGGATAATAATGTTCTTTGTTTATAATGTAATTATGCTGGAAATGCTTCTTGTCAGCTCAATTCTTCATTGTAATTTTTATGGGTATGTGTGCATGTATATAGGTTCATATTGTTCTTGTAAAATCAGCAATTTTGCATAAGTAAACTAGTTGTTAATTAGTTCCTTTTGCTTGCAACTTTGGAAAGGAAGTGAAAGGCACAAAAAGAGCCACACTGGATCAGGCTAAGACCTGTTCAAATGTGCCTTCAAGTCAACTCCAGCTTAAGGCAACCCTGTCCTTCCTCCAAGGCTGAGAAAGTGTAACTTGTGCAAGGTCACCCAGTAGGATGTCTGAGCAGGGATCTGAATACTAGTCTCCCATAGTCCCAGTTCACCCTTCAAATTGCTATACTGCACTGCATCTCTTAGGGCCTATATAATCCAAGGTCCTGTTCTCACAGATGACAACTACTTGTCTATGGAAAGCAGGACAGAAGTATAGCCTCACCCTTCATCTCATTCCCCAGTAACATTCTACAGAAACACACTGCTGCTTCTGAAATGGGAGGTGATATAGATCTACCTTGTTTAAGCAGCCATTGATGGCTAACCACTACGTTGTAGAGCAAGAGTTCAGAAACATGGAGAGTACTAATCTCTTATCTCATGAAGCCATCAAGACGTCACTCACTTTCTTGCTGTATTTTTGCTTAGCCCTTTAACTTTACTGGACTTTTAAAATTGTTTGATGTCTTAATTTGAAAAGAGCCAGTGTGGTGTTGTGGTTGATAATTCCTCTGATTTACCACTTATGGTCCTGAGACCTAGAGGTGAGAAAATCACTCCTTCTTTATTCCTAACCTTTCTCAAATGCCCAGTGTTTTGGGACTTTGGAGGACAGTGACTGAGGAAGGCTTGCTTCTTCACTTTAAAAACCATGGCCAAATGGGAGAGGAAATAGGCAGCATTCTTCCTCTAATTTGGAAATGGACTCATCTTGACACATGGAAAGTTGCAAGGCAACTCTTGCCTTATTGTACTGTTCCACAGATTCACAAGACAAATAGCAGATTTCTTTTGTTTAAAATTAATGAAGCTGAAGCCTAGTCAATCCAATGACAAGCATCTCATCTCTTATTATAGGTGTGGGCCAAATAGCCTAAAAAAGAAACAGTTGTGGATAGCTGAAACTTTACCTAACTTGCAATTATGCTACTATTCATAAAATGCAGGAGTTTGGGAATTGATAGAAGCAGTCAGCACTCTCTGTCCTCCTTATCTTTGTAAAATTTCTTTCAGATCCATGGTTGCCTTGCCTGTTTGTAAATAATCTACTTTCAGAAGATAAACATACCTTCGGACTTAGATAACTCTTAGAAATAATAACATAAGCCCAATGTCACGAATCTGAGTTGCTGTTATCTTTCTGTTCAAGAACTACTGTATAGATGGAGATATACACACATGCATACACACACACCTATACTTGCTGCTGTGGAAAAGGGAGTACATTGTGATTCAATTAGTATATTAGTATATAGGGTACTACATGATGATACAGTCACTTATTACTATATTCAACACCTGCAGAACATTATGTTAGAGATCGTTAGAACCCACTCAAAAGAGATTACTTGACATAATGATCAGAGACACTGATTTTGAGCACACTCAAGAGTTAATCATAACAGTAGTGATATAACAGCAAGTATAATGAGATGACAAGGAAGGGAAGAAAAATCTCTAGCCTCTCCTACAGTGCTGGAGGAAGAAGCAATGGGATGGAAGAGGGAGAAGGAGGAGTCAAAGACATTCTACCCTGCCATTTCATACTGTGAAGAACTGCCACCCTGCTTGGAAGAACTGCAGGTGGTTTGCATACCTTCTCAATAGCCTAAAGCTGAGGAAATAAGAATTGACAGAGACTAAATCACAAAGGATATGAGCCTGTTTCAGAATTAGAGAAGGCAGCCACAAGTCTGACTCTTCCGCCATTTCAACTGCAGCGCTGCCTCCCTTGCAGTCTGCTTTGCCCAGTTTTATACTCAGCCTCCTTTTTCCTTGTTTGACTCTCCAATTCTGCTCCAATGAAGTCAGCTTTAGAGATAATGTAACTAGATATATTTTAAGGCATAAACAAAGGGCGAAATTACAAGTTAAATTAATGACCAAAAAATGAAGAAGGAAATAATTAAAAAAGGAAAAACACCAGCAGTTCCCTAATCTGGACCCCTATCACGCTACATAAATACGGCACTAAAATTTCACCCCAACTGTCCAGGTAACATCTTATGGAATCCTGGAATTTGTAGTTTGGTGAGGCACTACAGCTTTTTGGCTTAGAATTGAAATGCCCCTCCCTAAACTACAAACTCCAGGATTCCATTGAATGTTGAAGTGGAATCATACCGTGGTATGTGGTATGTGGTATGTGAAAAGGCCCCTGTTTACACATACCCAGACTAGATTGTGGCCTTCCACATTCAGTTTCCTATGAAAAATCTCCCCAACCATTTACGTTTTGCCCCTTAATCAGATGTTTGAAATCCATTAGAATGTAGATAGGAATGGAGCTTCATGGGTTGTCCAGCACTTAAATACTACCTCTTCAACTGTACCATTATTTTCAGGAATAAACTGTTCAGAATAATAAATCAATTAATGTATTTACTTCTGTTCAACAATATCTACATACCTACCAAGTAGTTGCAAGATTTGAAACAGGTGATCTCTAGTTTGCCATCCCTTCAGTTTGGGTAACCTGTTTGGGAGTGCTTTGGTGTGAGTTCCTGCATGGCAGGAGGTTGGACTGGATGGCCTCTATGGTCTCTTCCAACTTATAATTCTATGATTCTATGGTACTAAGGGAGAAAAACTGTCAGGAAGAATGGGCTCACTACATCACCTCTCATCCATTCATTGGACAAAACTTTGTAATACCAAATGTTACTTGAATGGTAAAATAATGAGACTGATGTGTTCTTACTATGGTATAATATTTGACAAGAAAATCAGACCTGAGTTAATCATCATTTTTTTTTTAGATGCTTGCCATTTTTTATTTAGACTATCATTTAAACCAAAGAGTACTAGAAACAGCAAATGTTCAAAGATGAGCTGGTCTTAGCTATTCCATAGGAATATAAGAACTTGTCTTATATGAGCCAGAATATTTCTCCATCTAGCCCAGTATTGTGAATTCTACCTGGCAGTGACACTTCAAGATGTGATCCTTAGTGGACTTCTATCCATGTACCAGCCAGATCCAGCCCTTCTTCATTTTCACAATCAGGTTAAATTAGATATTTTCAGACTCATATGCCATTTTATTGAACTGAAACAATGTTTTATTCAATCAAGGCCCTAATTTACACTTTTTTGCATTAAATTCTATTGTCATTTAGTTACACTATAAGTGTTTATTTTTTAATGCATTCTTTGTAACACAATTCGATACTTTTCTAAGTCCTCATAATCATCTAGAAAGAAGATTCCTCAGAGGAAAGCAACTGATTCAGCAACTGTAATGTACAGTTATCACCGTCATCTCATTTTGAAATCATCCCCTAATGATTTCTGCTGCCCACAAATACTTGATTTGGCATCACTGATGTTGCTAATATAGCTCCATTAAATAAGTAGGAAAGTTTTCATTCACAACAATAAAAATGAACTGAAAGTCATTCTATATATATACTTACGTCACTTTTTAGAGCAGTGGTTCTCAACCTGTGGGTCCCTAGATGTTTGTGGACTTCAGCTCCCAGAAGCCCTGAGCATTGACCATAGTGGCTGGGGCTTCTGGGAGCTGAAGTCCACAAACATCTGGGGACCCACAGGTTAAGAACCACTGTTTTAGAGGCTTTAGCATATTGTGCATAGTTTGCACTGGTAGGTGTGCATTAAATAGAAGAAAAACATGAGTGTTTAACATTTTCTGGTGGAGATCTAACTGGACTTTGAACGCATAATTAATCTGAGTTTAGCAAGAAGTTTTAAATGAACTTTTAAAAAGACTTACTGTAGAAAATGACTTGGGCTTTCTGATCACAAGGTCACAGATTTAAAGAAATAACTCTTTCCCTTTCTTCATAATATGAAATACATTATTTCGGTGTCAGAGGCCTCACAGAATTACCTATACCATCATCTACAAAAGAATAAAGATGAAGTCTTGGAAGAAACAACAACACCGCTTTCATAAGTTCTTTAGGGGAAAGTGATTTGAGAATTAGTCAATTAAATCCAAATAAAATTGCTTTAGAGATATGCGTGATCTGAATGGTCAAATAAAAAATGTTCTGAAATGTGGGTAGCTTCAACATTTATGTTGGACAAAATGTGTATTCTGTGAGTGAAAACTCAGTTCTTCAGCTCAGACCATTTTTTACAAATCAGTCAAACACACATAAACATATTTGCACAGACATAATCAGTGTGCACATTTTAAATTGAATAATTCAGTTTTGCCTTGTCTTGTTTTTAATAAGAAGTGGCATATTTTTTTCCTCAAGCTCCAGAGTGGAGCAGTAAGAGAGGTATTAGACAAGGTGAGAGGACAGAAAGAGAGAAGGGACTGAAGTCCATAAGGAAACAACTTTCTCCAATACAGAATCAATCTAGAAAGGCTTCCTTTGATTAGATTTAGTGAGTATTCTGTAAGGCTAGCTAGAATGTCTGTGGTATGCGGTAGGGTTAGCAAGGTCAAGGGGAAGGCTAGCTGCTGAAGAGGAAAAATGAGACTGGAGACACCTGAGTTCTTAACACTGTTTTTGGTATTTTTAACACTGGCATTTTGCCAGAGGTGGAAGTCGAAGGGTGAGAGCACAAAGACTCACAGCCTGAGGCTGCAACAGAGTCCTTCTTTGCATGCTGAACCCAGATATATTGGACAGCAGAACAAGGCAAACTATTATACATTGACCTTGGGAAAATTTTGCCAGAACTGCAAGTTGCTCTCTAAATAGGAACATAGCATGGTACCTCATTAGGCCAACTTTGATTTACTGTTGGGGATTTCTCAAGTTAAACTTACCTTTGTGTATGTGGTGGTTTGTCATTGTTTATTTGTGTTTTTGTGTTTCTGGTCAGATAAATACAGGTTCAGAAAATGCTGCTATTCCAGTTATAGAGGGAAGGGCGAGGTATGATGTTGGACGTAGAACAGGCCAGTAGAGAAGAAACAGGGAAAGAAATCTTGTTGCTGTTCCTATTTCTGATTTACTATCCAACCAACAGATTCCTGGCTGCTCTAGCAGAACCCCTGCAGATCACAAAATGCTGCTCCTTAATGTCAGGTCAGTAACTGAGGAGAACTATGTGATCCAGGGTCTGATCTAGGACACCAAGCTCACCTTGTATATACAACTGAAACCTGATGTCAGCTTGACGCAGATGTATCCACTAGGGCTGACAAATTCCAAGGTTTGAGTGTGTTCAACTTATAATAGAGTATTGAGACAGCATTGGGATTCTTTTGGTGTACCATCTACCTGCTGCCCAACTGTCTTCCTTCCTGAACTGCTTTTTGCATATTATGCTTGCGTAGCACAAATCTACACTCTCATAGTTATACAGTGGTTGTGCTATACCACCCTTCTGATGAATACTGATATTGTGCAACTGTTTGTGTATCTACCAATGTGCATATTGTCCCATTGAAAAATGGGCAATGTGCACTGGCTGTATGTAAAACCCCTGTGAATCAAATTCTACATGGAAGACACTGGTGAATAATTACACAACATCCAAGAAATGGTTGTAAAATGGGTACAATTATGGAACTTCAGTTATGGGTCATGAATTTAATATGTCCACTATACAATGAGCAAACAAGTACTACTTCATGTGTTAGGAAACTTACAGATGTTCATAACACTAATAGTGGACAGACTCCATCTGGCCAGATGGAGTCTTCAAATGTTGCTCACTCAGATAAATCCAAGATGCGAAAAGAGAAACACCTAGCTTTCCCATCTTCTATTATCACCTTCTTTGTACAGAAAGTGGTAAGTCTGAAAAGAAATGGCTCCTGTTCATTAACAAACTCTGCAGGTAGGCCTTGATTTTCCAGTGCTTTTGATCATAGGAGGAACCTCCATGAAAATAAGAATGGCTCTTCATTAGACTCCTCATTTTCTGAATGAGGAAAAGGGTGGCAAGGGAGAGCAGGACAGAGTGGCCCCCTCTTCATGTGTTAAAGCCAACCACTTCCACAGGACTTTGATCTACCCAGATTATAAAAGACAAAATTCTGCTTTTAGTCTCTCACTTGCATGCACACATGGCTTCAGGTGCCTCTCACTATACCTAAAGAAGAATTTCTCACTGCTAAAAAAATTGTTAATAATCAAGTTCAAGGTTATTGTAGAAACAACCCAAAGGTAATGAGAGAATCAATTTGCATAATAAAACAGCAGGTATGCCACAAAAGAAAGAAAGCGAGAGAAAGACATCTTTCCACAAGATGATAGTATCTTTTTCCTGTTAAACAACTCCTAAACATTTTCTTTTGTTATTTTGACAACTCACTTTATTATTTACCACTACAGTTGCAATTATGGCATCAAATCAGTGTTAGTAAGATATGTTCAGGTAATTGAACAAAACCAAAATAATTCCCATTTTAATTAATACAAGAAATTTCTGTCTACAGAATGGCGTTTTCTATACTGTCATTGGAGGCACCTGAAGAGATAATTGATAATGTCATGTTTACACAACTTTCCATTCTATAGTTAAGATAAGAAATTAATTCACAGCAAACAAAACACTTGATCCCGTTCTATGAAAAGCCCATTGTTAGAAACAGAAAGTGAAAAGAGCCTTCCCGTGTGAAAATAGAATAAAGCAGTCTAACAGACAACAGGCTAACAGAATAAAACAATATAAGATATCACAAAGGTGAACCAGTATTTATTTATTTAAACGAAATTATTTCCCAGGGATTCTCTTATTATTCATCGAACAGGAAATATGTGTTTTTTTCATTCATTTTCCCTAACCATTGTCTTTTCTAAACAAGATACTCCCAGTCAATGTTAAGCGCTTTTGAAGCTCAGAAGCAGTTTTTCAACATAATTTACATTTTTGGCATCATCCTAATGCTCCATTCATGTGGAGATACCATTTGTGAAAAGTGATCCTTCTATGGAAGGGATATATATGATCAAATTAGCCCCAAAAGGTGGTCTTCATCTGTACTGCATGAGAGCAGTGTTCTCACAAGCAAATATTTGATGGCCAAAATGCTCTTGTGGATTAATGCTGCTGGAACCACTTTTTCAAGCTTTGCTTAAGGGGGCATCTAGTGCCTTTTTACATAACAATATTGCTAGGCAGCACAACATGCTAGCAAGCTGCTCTTCATCAAACAGCCACTGATGAACAATGGAGGACAGTTCCATTCCTCATAATCTTCATTTTCTCTCCAGATTTTTGCAGATCTACATCTGCCAGTCTCCTGGTTTGTCAGATATTTTCTCTTGAACATCCTTTGACTAGATTCTGTGCCCAAATATGTAATCTAAGAAGCTTGAATATATGTAATTAGATGGGGCTTCCATGACATCCACATAATGAAAAAAATGTGCAAAGGGGTTATGTGCACTAGTTGCACCCCTGCTGTTAAAAGTTTAATTCATCCACAGCAGACAAGTGCCTCTGACAATGAAACTTGGTGCCCATGTTCCCTGCCTTCCCCATACATGCAGTGATGTATGTCCTACAGCTCTTGCAGATGAAAGGGGACCATAACTGGACCAGAATTCCTTCTTATGCAGAGATATTCTAAGCATATATACTGGTAGATATACAGAGTCCCCTCCAGTACAGTAACGATATATGGTATAGCCACTAGGCATGACAATGGAGGGAAACTATATGATATATGGAGAAAAAAAGGTGAGACAAGGATGAAGGAACTGGGCATGTTCAGTTTAGTGAAGAGAAACCTGACAGGTGAGATCTTGCACTCTTTAAATATCTCAGGAGCTGTAGCAGAAAGGAGGGTCCAAGCTTGTTCTCTGCTGCCCCAGAACCAAGTCTCATGATTTTAAGTGACAGGAGGGTAGATTTTGTCCAAACATAAGAAGGACTTTCTTGATAGTGGAAGCAGTTTGATAATGGAATATATAGCCTAGGGAGGTTGTGGGGTCTCCTTCTCTGGAGGTCTTCAAAAAGAGGATGGGCAGCTACCTGCTGGGGTTTCTTTAGTTGGAGATCCTGCACTGAGCAGGGGCTTGGACTTAAGGGATTTGGCCCATGAGGTCTCTTCCCATTCCATGATTCTATGAAATCAAGGCTACTATATAGCTCCACAGCACTTAGTGTACAGTTCAACCTTTCTCAAATTCTTTCCATCCAGGTTGAATGAACCCTATTGATTAAAAATAATTTAGAGTCCTTTGAATTTGGGAAGTGAATCACCTTGCTAAGCTACCAACAACATATCTGTGAAGGTTAATTCAGTAATCAAGGTTTGCTAGATGGCTTCTTTTCTTGATGCTTGAATAAGATTTTGAAAAATTTCTGCTGCTACCAAGCTATCTATGACCAAATATAATTGTACACAGAATGAACCCTCAGTGCTTAATGCTTCAGAAATATATAAAAGTTAGGCTTCAGAAACATATAAAAGTTAGAAGCATACCAACTACTTTTTATAAGAGTTCCACAATACCACTCACTAACAAACTCATCAGACATTATGAATAAATGGAAGGCTTGTTTTCACAATAAAATAGAGTGCTGCTTGGAATTATGAAGAAAACAAGGATGGAAGGAAGAAAAGTGGCAGTTTAAAAGTTGTGGCATGAACATTTTCAGGGCATTTTCTATTTGTGATTGACATTTCTTCCTTTACTGAATCTAGAGGTCTCCAGAGTACACTTTAACAGCTATTAGCAGCACACAGAGTTACAATCAGCCACCGTTTAGGACGGGGAAAAAGAATTCATTATTCAGCTGAAACTCAATGGAAAACCAGGCTAAAGCAGACAGAATGTAATTACTGTTCTTGGAATATGGCCAGGTCACTCCATTAAAATTCCAAAATATTCCATAAGGATCACAAGAGATTGTCAGAAAATGTCTGCTGTCTTGAAAGAGAAGGCTACCTATTCTTCAAAAAAAAAATAAAAAAAAATCTTTTGACGTGAAGAAATGTTTAGTCTACTCAACACAATCCCTCCTTATGAAAAAGATGAAAAAAATCTAATAGTTTTTGTTAACAATTTAACCTCTATGATTGCTTTTCTGAGATTAAAAAAAGATAGCTAAAAAGTTTACATAAGAGAAAACAGAAAAAAGATGGTCTGCTCTCTTTATAAAGTCACCTTAATAGATAATCTGGTGTGCATGCATATTTAATTTATGTCACACAATCAAAATATGAGAGTGCAAATATGTATTACATCACCAGGTGGAAAGGTATAATGGCAATCCAGTTCTTTGTTCTGAAGAATGTTGTTTCACATTTCACTCTGTGTTTCATAAGAATGGTCTGATGTTGTCTCATCATTTTTCATATCCTGGTATTTTGTCACTGCAGTATGAAGACTACATTTCTTTATTTCTTCAACTCTGTAAAACAGCCTAAATGCAGTGGACTCAGTTGACCTTTTCATTAAGCTCTATGTTGATTGGTTGGCCATTCTACCTCTCTCCTACAGGTTAATGAGGCTATAAAAAGGAAGGGCTGAAATGGCAAACCAATCAGAAAGGTCAAAGTAGCACAGCATACTACTGCAGCTGACAGAATATATGAGGCATTAAAATTTGGATACCTCATTCTTAGTGACACATAATGAGACCAGTAAAGGTAAGGCTATGACTGCTTCTACTTCTCAGACAATGTAATGTAGATTGGAAATGATGCTACTCTAGACCAGTTGTGTTCTCAGACTAGAATGTGTTGTTCAACTGGCCTCAGTTTCCCAAATGATGAGAAGTTCCAGGAAAGCAATAATTACCTGGATTTCATTTGTTTTAGAAGGAGGTCACCGGATTATTATGCTGTTTTATAATATTTGAGTTTATTCTCAGGTTCAGCATGGAGATGAAAACCAAATTTACTATCCTCCATCAAATCTACTGAGAGGCAGTCGGCATCCCAAGATGCCTCCAGAACTAGAGGTCAGATTACTCTCTCTCCTATTTTGTCCTACTCCCTAATCAAAACTGAATTTCTCTTGTTTTTATTGATCTAGATTGTTTAGTCAATAATCAGTAAAGAGAAAGGCAGACTTTTGCTACCATTCATTAACTGGAAGAGCCAACTATTGAGAGCAATCAACCCACTGTCTTCATGAGATAATAAAGTTATGGACATACCTGACTCCATTAGCCCACTGCAATCCAAATCCCTGATCTTCCCACACCATGGGTTCATGATCAAAGAGTCCTTCTGAACTTTCAGAACTTCTAATATTTAGGTCTTAGTTCCAGCTCTTTTTCTCCATACATTTTATTCTGTATCATTCACTGCATGAAATTCACAAGTATATATTGATTGATTTAAAACTTACAAGGTGGATTAGAAGTGTGAAAATATAATAGTGTCCTCCATTTTGACTTTCCGTTTGGGTTTTGAACTTTGCAAAACAGAGTTAAATATGTGTATGTGTGCACACATGCGTGCATAAACCCAGAGCTTCAGCAAAGATCAGTTTCAGCAAAAAGGAAAAAGGTTTAGAGGTCAAAATTTTGCTTTAGAAGCAAGGAGAAGGGAATGACATTTTTCTTTATATTCCCTCTTTTGTGTTTTGTTTCTCTTTATTCTTAGTTTCCCTCTGTTTGTTTTGTTTAGTTCCAGGGCTGGGAGAATAGGAACACTTTGAATCTGTTGGATCCATGGTCATCCTCCAATGTGCCAGTGATATGCCCATAGAACACCTTCTTTGCCTGCAAATTAGGAGCTGGGGGGTTCAACTGGTGTGGCTGGGGGAGGGTTTTATAGTCAGGTGCATCTCCACTCTTAAAGGTAGGGATCCTAAATCCTCTGGCTCTTGCAAATCATCCCCATCAGAGGGCTACTGTATGAATTTGCTCTTTTATATAAATATGTATTTAGATATTTACTAAATAGGAAGGAGACTTAGTATAACATTTAAGGCTTGTGTTGTTTGTTACGTGGAACGAATACCTTGCAATAAGGTTTGCAATATCAGATTTCAAAAAAGAACATAATGCACACATAGAACCTTTTCTTTAGAAATTAACAAAGGCATCTAATTCAGTTTAAGAATGATGACCTCTATCATTTATCATCACACCATGCTCTTTGTCTATAGACATTTGAAATTAAATCTTATTCTAAAGTAAAACTTTTTGGCAAGCCAGCATAGTGGAAATACTTAGCATGAGTCTTTAGAGAGGTTCTTCTGTTCCTTTTTAATCTGTAGTCTCAATTAAACTCAAACAAATCCATATGCCCTGTTGTACCTCAGCCAAATGTAGTAAATGGAGGTCACTTTAGTAACAATGAAGACTGGAAGGTGTACCGTCATACAGCTAACAACACCTTTTTAGTGCACTCATTTCCTCAGATGATTTACACCATCACTCTTATTTTATGAGGTGTGGGCAACAATCTAAATATTACCCTATGAAAAGAAGGCATGTCCATTGATGAATGAGTGGCATGTTGCAGTGATATATAGATCCATGCTTGTTCTAAAGGCACATTGCCCACAGTTGTGACTGGAAACAGACCATGCTTTGTTTTGCACCGGCAGGACTCTGCTTCAAAACCTCTTTCCATAAGAAACTCCTTACTGAATAGAATGAGTTATGAGGCAAGGTGCCAACAGGTGCCGTCTGCCACTCTTTATCTCTGCTCATAAAGCAACTGTCTGAAATCCTGCCAAGCTAATTATCTAGTTCAGTGCTTCTGCTATCAAGACCCCAAATAACCCAAAAAAGGTCACACATAATATGAAAGAAAAGCCTTCACATTTGTCTGCCTGACCTTATGGAGGCAAACAAACCAGTTGTGTGGATAAAATTTTAATAAATGCCTCATTTTGTGATATAAATATCTTGTATACTATATTTTTATACAAAAAAAAAGCATTACTGTTCTCAAAGGGGAAAAATAGTCTGGATGATTAAATTGTCAGCAATTATACCAGACAGGATATTTTAATATTTTCTTTTTGTTGAGTTGATTTTTTGAGTTGATCTAACAAGCTTCCCCTCAAAAATGGATAGGTATTTATAACAGGTGTTTCCAGCCAAGATCCTACTCAGCATAAATATCTACTCACACATTTGCACTAGATTGCACTGTTGTTCCAGCAACTGCAGCAGGAAGCACAATCCCCTGTTGGTCAGACCAGAATAGTTATGCCTTCCCCGCACCCACTAGAGGGGAAGGCAATGTCAGTGGCATTCTTTCACATGCGTTCACACTAACTGTATGGCTACACTGGATTATTTAACTCAGCACAGCACAGACTTTGACCTCTTTGCTTGCCAAAAGTTCCCCGCTCTCCTCCCCTTTATGGCATGGGTCTCTAACTAGTCACCATTTGGAACTGAGTAAGAATTTTTGGCTATGTCCTGAGAGGCCTTAGGCTCAGTTTTTACTACTCCATAGTAGGGGTTTATTGGGGTTTCTGTGTTTGATTTCATGTTTGCATTTAACTTGTCACAACTGGTAGGAGATGGGGTCAGGCTTCTCATATTGGCTCTCTAAGAAACTGTTACAAGAAGGATTAGGCCACATAGATCTCATTGATAGCCAGGTATAAGCCTGAGATAAGGAGGTTCCACATCCCAGGTGGAATTCCCCTTCACACAAGTGCTAGCCAAGGTTTCCTGGGAGTGAGCTTGGGACCCTCAATTCCCCTTCATAGGGAGGAGGTGATGGAGAACTATAGAGGTTCATTGCACAGTTCTGAGCCAATAGACCATTCTCTTTGGGAGAACCAGTTTGACTTCTCCAGTGAAATGCTCATTATTCCATTTGCTGCTGTCTGCTTGCAGATTGTTATTTCCATTAAAGCTGTGGCTATTTATTACTCCAATTTGTTGTCTGGCATCATCTTTACAGATGGAAGGGAAACCTCAAGCTGATTATTCCCAAAATGTAACTGTTTATACATAGAGGTGGTTACAGCTTATCAGATTCACATTTTGTGCCATAACATGGCACAAAGTGTGTGTATTATCATCCAGATGCATCAGAATGCATGGTCTATCAGACTATAGTTCTAGTTTCCAAATGCACTTTTCTCAGAAAACATACTAGAAAGTGGCAATATCTGTTAATATAAAATCTCCATGTCCTAGCAGTCGACAGAAAAAGTGTGAACTAATATTGAACGCCATAGATTTCTACATTTGGACATGATTTGTGTTACCCTAAGAGGTGAGGGACCTTGTGGTCCACCCTCAGTGCCAACAGCTCCTTAGAATTTTGAGGAATTATTGTTCAAAGGAGGCCTGTGAGAAGAGGGTAATGACAGGATCTTTTCACCTATATATACCAGTACTAACTATGCTATCCAGTTTAAAGTTAAACAAAGCATTTTATTTGGACTGGCAAACCCACGCAAGAAATCAGACACTCTCAAGAACCATACAAAGCTATCAGAAAATGAGGCATGAAAGGCTGGATAGAGAGGGTGTTACACGCAGGGAAAAACCACCACCCATCAGTGCCAAGTGCGAAAGGCATACCCAAGCCTCGCACTCAAGGCCTGCCCAGCCTGACACCTCTTTGTGATCAGAACTGAAAGACAGGGAGATCTCTGAATCAAGCCAGGGCCAGGACAAATGGGTCTGCCTCAGTTCTCCCTCTCTGAGAACGCAGTCCCTTCCTCACTCTTGTTCCCCCTTGGCTTCCTCCTTTCAGGGTTATCTCTCCCTACTGCTTTCCCTAAATCTGCCCTTCTCTCAGATGTAAGGATCAGCAGTGATTTATATTTTCCAAGGCTATGGTACTCTTGGCACTAAGGTACTGTTGGCACTGTGATACTGTGGAGGACGTGCAGTTTCGGGTCAGTCTAGATGACCCCTGGGTGTAAGGGAAAAGCAGTTAATTTCCTCTGCAATTGAAGTCTCTCTGTGTTTGAAAGGAGTACAATAGAACTCTGTGAGATAGAATGTTGGGGAGGATGGAATGTGCCTCGCTATGCTTTGCAACATTTGTAAGATTACGCTAGAAGAATGGTGAGAACCATTCTATATGTCAGTTTCCTTTCTTGGACATGTGATGTCTTGCACTGGAAAATGTATAAATTACTGTGAATGTAAAGGGGCGGGGCCCAGACTTTTGAGATGGATCTCACTGGGACATTGTGCACAATAAACAATTTTCCTTAACCGTGGGTCTCTATCTCTGATTCTGCAACAGTACTGTTGGCACTAAGACTGGCATTATAGCGTGTATATTCCAGGATTCAAAATAAGACTCTGTGACACTGTTTTAAGGAACACAGATCTTCAAACATTTATTGTAACACTGTTGCTTTAAATGTGTTTTGTATCTAAATGTTTATAAACAGCACACCATTCTTCTCTCTCTCTCTCTCTTCATTTACTATCTCTTGTACACCCAGTTTCTCAGTTCTCTCTCCCACAGAGCTTTTCAAATCTCCAACCTCTCCGAACGCACCCCAAATCACACTCCTCTTCAAACACACACCAGACAGTTAAAATCCATTATTTTCCTCTTTCCACCAGCCCCTCCCCTGGGCTATCCAAGGTTCCATTTCAGCAGCCAATCAGCTTAAACACTCTCAGTTGCCCAGGAGGCTCTGTTGTCAAGACCCCCTCCCATCAGGTTTGTCACGGAGGGATGGACCAAGGTTGATAGTTACCAGCCTTGAAGCAGGAGGTCAAAGCCTAGGGGCTCAGTCAGCATCTGAGAGCAGCACAGAAGAACAGTAGTCTGGGGAACCACATCCAACCTACGACAATTTGCTGGGGGTGAAGCTAGGATTTATATACCCTTTTTCCTATCCTGAAGGTGTGTAGACAAAGTGATAATGGCTTTCTCACAGGATTGACAAAGGAGCCTAGAACTGGCTGATTACCTTAACTCTAGGTGACAAAACATTTATGGAAGTCATGACAAACTCTTAATGTCTTCATTGGACAGCGAGTATAGGACAAATTCCCATAGGGTAAGGCCAAGGGATAGCCCCGATTGCTTCACTTGGGCAGTTTCACTTTCCATTGTTTTGGGGTGTGCACAGTCTGAAGTGTTGAAAGGATTAGCATAGACTCATTAGTGTCTGGGTTTCCCACTGAATCCTCTCTGAACTTATGATCTGACCATGTCTCAGGTCAGCTTGACCTGGTACCACACTTTCTGGTCATTGTGCCTCCAGTCATGTTTTTCAGCCATAAAGTATGTTCAATTATGAAAACAGCACATCCCTCGGGACGCAGGGGAGTGTAGGTTATGGCAACAATTAGCCTCCAGGTTCATTTGCTCTCCATTTTAGTTTCCTCCACACAGTCTTGCCAGAAAAGAAGAAAAGAGTAGGAACAAATGAACTGGGGAGCTCATACATGTAATACTAAACCATAGCTTAGCATTATGGGGAAACCAGACCACTCTCGCTATCTGCTGTACATTGCTTCCAGGGACATAGGAAAGTGTCTTATGTGTTTGTGTGTGCCTCCAAGTCACCTGCCAACTTACAGTGACCTCATTAATTTCCTAGGGTTTTCTTAGGTAAGGAATACTCAGAAGTGATTTTGTCGGTTCCCTCCTCTGAAATACAGCCTACAGCACCCGGCATTTGCTGGCAATCTCCCACCCAAGTACTAACTAGTATTGACCCTGTTTACCTTCCAAAATCTGATGCCTCTAGGATATTTAGGCCAAAGTATCTTAGGTTGGAATCTATTTATCTAGCAATGAATTATCATCCTCATCACAGGTGATTATAAATTGTATATGCATTAACCTAGGCATCATTAATATGTTCACAAAATGAAAAAAAAAAATCACTGACAGAGTAGAAGTCTGCAATGTCTGGCATGTTCCATTGTAAACATTAACAGTCTTATTCTATACATAATTATTCCAAAGTATGTCCCATTGAGTTCAGTTCCAATCGAGGTGGATATAGGACTGTAGTCTATGAGGTATTTTAATTCTTTAGATTAAAATAAGTCCATGATTCTTCATTTATGAGGTGAATACCAGGAATTCATATTGATTTCAATAATCCCATAAATGGAAGCTTTAATTCTCTTGGCTAATAATATCTAACTATATCCAGAGGTCAATACCTCAATTGCAAATAAATCAGGATTAATCCACAGTAAAATCACAGTTTAGTTTGGCTATTGGTATTTCATCTGAAAATTCTAATTGTGAACACAGATTTAGAGTATGCGGCAAAATTCTCATTTTCAGAAGTGATGGTATTTAACCAGCATTCTGGATCGACTCAGCAGCTGAGCTGAAAGTAAGCTAATTTGGTTATTGGCAAGTGCATATGGCGATCCTTCTCCACTCATTCAGAAAATAGGAATTAAGTTGATTTGACAGGCCTCCAATTTTGCTTTCAGTGGTATTGATTCCCTTCATCCAAGCTGCACTATTTCAAGGGACCAATGGCCTCACTTGCTCTAATCACATTTCATTGTACATTCTCTGCATGTAATAATAAATTTGACTATCCAGATCAATTCTGACCCCATTTCCATTCAAAATATACAAAGCACTGATTGCTTTCCAGGTTTTTAAAGCAACAATGTATGAGGTACTTTTAAGAAGGAGAGAGAGATGCTTCATGCATCTGTATTTCCTTCTGTAGCCTATATTATCAGTAGTAGTGTTATTATTTATCTTGTCAGTATTTTCAGAGTTTAATGTAGGTAGAAATTTGATTTTCTAGGTTTCCTCTGAGGACTGCCAATCACTTCTTGGAAAATATCTTGTTTGTATGGCAAGTTTGGATAATGACAGCTTTTTGTATGGAATTTAAGAGGAACAACTTAGGGGTGCTTAATGAAAGCAGCATTATCACACCTTCTAAGTGTTGTTGCAAGAAAATGCACACTTAACTCTGATCTGAGCATGCACCCATTTGCAAGTCATACATAGTGTTTCCAAGAAACAAGGTGCACATAAAACAATGTGCATGTTTTAAAATATGAATACCTCAAAGAAACACACTACAGTCAAGGGGAGAAAGGTGCATAAATTAGGTATACAAATAAATGAGGAAAATGATTCAAAAATATGTGCAAATTTCATTGTGGTAAGAAAATACAACGGGAAACAATGAGAAGAAAATCCAGACAGGATTCAAAGACACACAGTAAATTGAAAGAGAGAGGTTTTCACATTCCTAGCACAAATTAGCCATTGTTCTTGAGCTTTGTCTTCTTTGAAGTTGATAGGTGCCTCTTCAGAGCATCAGGCCTGCCAGAGTTTTTGCATAATAGATGCAGGGTGATTTGAGTAAAAGCAACCTTTTGGTGGCTTCCAGAAGTTTGGTGGCTTCCAGAAAATGGTGTGGACAATTTTTATTGTATTGTATTGTATTGTATTGTACTGTATTGTATTGTATTATTTGTTTTTGGTGGTTGGAGTGTACAGATGGGGGGGGCAAAAGCAACTATGTTGTTGTTGTAGTATGCCTTCAAGTCATTTCCAACTTATGGCAACCCTAATGTGAACCTATCATGGGGTTTTCTGGGCCTGATTGTGTGTGTGTCATGCCCAAGGTCACCCAGAGGGCTTCCCTGGCTGAGTAGGTAATTGAATCTTGGTCTCCAGGGTCATAGTTCAATGTTCAAAGCACTACACCACTCTGGCTGTCCCTTGAGCAACTCACCCTTTCCCACGAGCTTTAGATAATTTTTATGAAAATAATATATTTCATAGAGGTGTCAATAGGAAAAAAAAAACTTTTTAAAAAAGATAGGTACAGGGGCTATGGATGAATTGAATGAAAAAGTTCAAGGCATTTTGTTTGTTTGTTTGCTTGCTGTTTAACTAACACTGGGAACTTCTCCCTTCATGGTTGGAAAAAAGAGACCCTGGTATCTGGATTTATGGGAAAGCTGATCATGTATTTGCATGAGAAAAGTAAGGACCAACCACAGAATCTGTTCTACATAGTACGGGACCAATTTATTTATTACTTGAATTGTAGTAGTGGCTAGTATTATGCACCTGTTTTTCACAGTAACTTATGGCAAGATTTACTTATTAATGGTTGAATACTATGACAGGACTAGGTGTTTTTGGAGAAGGCTGATCCCTGTGTGTTTTCTGTAAGTGTTGATTTTATATATTTAGATCAATTTCTTGTATACATTAAAAGTATTTTTAAAAATGGCACTGGGATTGTGAAGTATACAATGGCAAAGTTAGATGGGCTTGAATATCCAGTATTTTTCTCAAAATCTCCAGTGCTACACCCTCCCATCTCCCACAGACTGCACAAAAATACTTCTAAAGTATTTTTTTTGCCTCCTGGAAGACAAAAGGGTCAAAAAGTGCTGAAAAATGTCCTCGCATAGAACATAGGGATATAGATCCTTGCCTAACTCATTGTGTCAAGGGAGAATAAAAAGAAACTTTTTTTTAACTCACAACTGAGGAGATAGCCACACATATTGTTTTGTTTTCTACAAAGTCACTTTTTTCACAGATATTGTGCTGAAGGTTTGATGCAGTTTATGGTGGTTACTGCATTGTTGCATGGAATTTTAAATGTGTAACCACTAGGTGAGCTGTTTGCTTATATATTTTTTTAAAAAATCCTTTGCCTTTTCTGCCTACCTTAGTTACATGGGTGTGTTTTGTGTGCGTAAACTGAAGAGAAATTATGCTTGTCATTTTGAAATCACACAGGAGATGAAAAAACTCACTTTAGAGTATCTAGGCATGTCAGACTTTCATATTAAGGCACAAAATGTCTTTACAATTCTGCTGCAACTAGCTTCCTTGAGAATGCTGCAACTGGAAAGTCCTGGTAAAGCTATTTGCATAGGGTGAGGCCCATTTTGCTTTCCCACATCCACTTACCAGGCTGCACCAGCACATTTCAGCATAACAGAACTGAGATAACATGTTTTGTGCTCACCATTTTGACCAATATCTGGCCAATTTGGCCTTTTTATTATTATTATTATTTTGTAGTTTTGGGAGCTTGGGGACAGAAAAATCAATCTACCACACTTGCAGATAATTTTGGGGAGCTTTGGCTGTTTTTTCTTTTGATTTTGTTGCCCTGAGTGCAAAGGATCCCAGCATCAGAGGAGTGATATAGCCATCAGCACCACAAAAACATAGGACTAGCCCATTCATCTGCATTTTGTTGCCACGACAAGGCACCAGCCATTATATGATCTATTGTTTCTGATTTAATGCATTTCCTCCAAGTGTCTGTGTCTGCAGTATTTGTTATATATTCTTGATAGTTACTGGTAGCAATTACAGTGTCTTGAATAGCAATGATAAAATCTTCATTTTCTGCTTTAAAAGTTGACCTGCTTTTAGTCATTTCAATGATAAAGCTACATCCACATTTCTCTCTGTTACTGCTTTCTGGATGTATCCCATGCAGTTTCTGGTTTCCATGATTCAATTCTTTTATTGATTCTGTGGTCCTGGAATAATTCATCACTGACATCAAGAAAAGTTTTTATTAGCCTTTACCATTGCTTAGAGAACTCAGCGATCAGAAGTCTTGAGCAGTTTTTATAATTTTGATACCTGAGAGTGCATAAATGCGGACTAAACAATTACTTTCTTAGGATCTTTTCACTGTATAGCCTTCTTGCTAAAGCTATATATTGAATCATTGAATCGTTTTATTTAATCTATGGAATGAGTCAGAACTGGGGTTACCTACATGGTAAGTCCATTTGTGCTCTTCTTAGCTGTAAACAATTTTCAGTATTTAGAGGAGACTCTGGGTTCCTGGCTAAGATAGTGAAACATAAGTCTCACTAAAATCAATATGAGAGTCATGCATGAATGTGTGTGATTCTTCAATAAAAGCTAAGTCCTGATAATTTAGGCTGGATCCAGCTCCATGTTTGTGCAGTACATCTATCTTGTTCTTTATGTCTCTATTTTATATCCCTCCTTTTTCCCAATATGTGACCCAAGGCAGCTCACAATATAAGTTAGAACAAAATGCATTTATAACAACTGACAATACAATTTTTTAAAATAAATCAATCATTAAAAACATTCATTTAAATTGTTAAAAAGGCAGTTACAACATAGCAACAGTGATAAACATGCAGCAAACCCCAAATAAAAGACTTTCTGCAATGGCTAATCAACAGTCAAAGGCCTGGGTAAATAATAAATTTTTGCCTGCTGGAGGAAAGAGAACAGAAAGAGGACCAACCTAGCTTCCAAGGGAAGGAATTCCACAGCCTGGCAGCAGCAAACAGTCACACTCTCTCCTTTGTCCTGTGCCTGTGATAATGGTGGGACCAAGAGAAAGCCCTCCTCCAAGGATCTTAAAATTTGGGCTCCTGTCAGGAGATACCTTCCTTCAAACTGTCTGGATCCAAGCCATATATGTTCAAATTAATCTTGCATACTTACAGGCAAAACTACAATCAAGCAGCAACAGAACAGACTAGGATCTACCAGATATTCCCCCCAAAGAACAATATTTTTACTTTCAATTACATGAAGACTCTCACGTATCTTCAAAGCCAAGTGAAGTCATAGTCATAGAATCATAGAATTGTAAGAGGCCTCATAGGACATCACATTCAACCCCCTGCAGGATCCCCAGTTAAAACATGACAACAATATCTAATTAAAATCATTAACGTTATCGTCATCATCATCATCACCATCATCATCCATTTATATCTCCCTTTTTCCTAACAAGGAAACTTACAAATTATTAAAACTAATATAGGTTACAAAAATACCAACCCCCCCATGAGTGTGTGTGTGTGTGTGTGTGTGTGTGTGTACACACACATGAACACACACATATACATCTATACACACACACACACACACACATATATATAAAAGTTACTTTAAGAACCATTAAACAATCTAGAGATAAAATAATTCAAAATTTGTTATAAGACAGAATGTAAAAATTAACAAATGAGCACACCACCAAAAGTCCATCATAGTCAATTCATAAAAGCCTGACAAAAGAGGAAAGTTTTGACTTCCTGGCAGCAGGACAGGAAAGAAGGAACCATCCTAGCATCCCTAGGGAGGGAGTTACAAAGTCTGCGAGAAGCCACCAGGAATGTCCTTTCCTTTGTTCTCAACAAATTGAGAAAGTAGTGGGCAGAGAGAGAAAGAAGTTTCCCCAAAATCTTAGAGTATGAACATGCATGTACATTTCAACTGTTTCCCCTAAACATTAATATAGGCATTAGGCATTGACTGGAGAATTCATCAAATTGAGATGGCACTTTGGAGAAGGGATACACTGTTTTCTCAGGTATTTTTAGTCAGTACCATTAAGGTTGGGTCAGAGATAGGCAGCATCTGACCCCCTCTCCCAGTCAAATTTTGTAGGTCCTGACTTTGTTTTGTTTTGGGGGGTTTTTGGTTTTTTTCAAGGAGCGGAGGCAGCAGTGGAAAAATTACTACATTTTCCCGCATGCACAAGGCACATGGTAGTCATAGGACTTGTTCTAATGATGGGCTGCACATCCTGGTAGCTCTGGGAAGTGCAACGCACCCTGAAAACCATGGTACACCATTTGTGTGAATATTGTTCACTTGCAAAAGCCCATCTTTTTCTACTGAAATTCAGCAGTGGTTCCAATGGGTTGGAGTGTAGTTCATGGCGTATTCTGGAGGTCAACATCTTAGCCCCTGGGAATTGCCCATCAATGAAAAATATGGCATCTTAGCTCCTGGAAATTGCTTATCATATTGTTGACTGATCTGCAGGTGTCTTAGTTCTGGCAAGAAATTCTAAGAAACTTGACAAGCAGGAGAAAAGAAAGCCACAAAGTTCTAATGGCTTAGATTCTTCTGGAATAGCCAAACAGAACCCTTCTTCAGATACTTGGACATCTTCACTTCTTTGCCTGTTCACCACTAGTCCCTCTAAGTGAGTGAACTTGACTTTAGCAGGAGCTTCAACTAATCTCTCTTTCTCTCAAAGTGGACTTGACAGGAGTGGGGTTCAACAAAAGTGGACTTGATAGGAGTGGGGTTCAACAAAAGTGGAAGCAATGCAATAAAAAGGGGAAGGGATTTGTGTCTCTTCCAAACAATTTAATATTTTCAGTCCTCCCTGTAAGACTTCTCAAACAGCTCTACACACAGAGAAACACTCTAAGTGTTCCTACTGAAAATATGATTGAAACATGGCTTAGGAGGAGGGCCTAGGTCTAAAGCATTTAAGGAACACTACATTAAGATCCAAGGAAGAATAGCCTAGATGAAGAATAAAGGAAACCAATCTGACCAGATATCGTTTTATCTTTACCTGAGTGGATTCAGTGAAGCAGAATGTAAGAAAAGACATCTCTTTTGGAAAAACAAAAAGGGGAAACAGGGAAATTAGAAGGAAAAAAAAAAGGAGAGGAAGGGAAGTGATGCAGGAAAATTTCCTTTCTAAAAATGGAATGTTCTGGGAGCTAGAAGATCAAGTCAAGAGACAGAGAAATAAAGTCTGTGAAATACCTTCCCAAATCTCTAGCTTGCATCTTGAATATGCAAATAGAATCATGTGCAGAAACAAGGGCCATCTAGTCCAAGCCCCTGCTCTACAGTAATATACCATTGAAGCATTCCCAACAGATGGCCATCCAACCTTTGTCTTAAGACCTGCAAAGGAGACGACTCCATCACAGATAGCTGAGAACCACTGAAGAAAAAATGTTCTGAAGTTCCATAGCAAGCTCTGATATATAATGAAGCAGCCCAAGTATAATCAAGTATAATAAAGTAGTCCAATACAGGACATATTTTTGTATTAACTCTGCACAGCCATTTTATTGGTATATTTTGTATATTATACTTTGTATATTTCTGTCCTCCTGTTTGGTTCTGTTTGGTTGTTTGCTATGATCTTGTCCTAGGAAATTAATTCAGAGAATAATGCCAGATCATCCATGTTAAACATTTGTATGAGTCTAATTTTTAATTTTCTTTTCTGGAATCAGAACCAAACACTAGATTCCCTTAGTATTATATCCAATAGGAGCAGAAGACCTAAATAAAGCCACTGGCTTTGTTGTTGCTGCAACCTTAGCTGTTCCTGCTGTTTCTACTTTTCCCCAAAACTGAAAATAGGCAAGGTACAAATCTCACAAAGCATGTAATGACATTTAAAGTGACTAGCGCTAGTGATTTCTGCAAACCTTCCTGCATATGGAATTAATTCCAATATAAGTGCCCTTTCATAGTACTGGTAAATGAAAAAGGCTAATTGCATAAACTCCTCATGCGGTGTTGATATATATGATGAAATTTTCTGGACTAGTCCTATAATGACTGTTATTTAACATAGCAAATTACATTGAACTCTCTTGCTCTGGTTGCAAACATTAGCTCAGATCTCTTAGCAAAACTAGATGAATCCCTGAGATAGTCTCTTTTTTCATTTTACTCAGTGTATTGGCAAAATCTTCTTAAAATTGTACTATTGTGGATGCTGAAGAGGGTTTGTTTTACACTGTAATAAATATTCAAGGGTTTGCACAGAATTTCACATGAAGGTGAAACCCAATTCTAGAATGAAAACAATCATACAACATGTTCTACACCATTGATAAGGGACCTACTCAAGCCGTGTAATATGTTGGAAAAGCACCATTTCATGTGACAGCATGGGGAAATAGATTTAGTTATCAGGAAAAAACTAAAGTACTAGAGATGCTTGATGTGAGGGTTGGAATATAAGACTAAATTCAATATTAATTCTATCTAGAGCAGTCGAAAGGTAAATCCAATCAATTTCAGTAGATCTTGTTAAGTAAGACTAAGATTGAATTTAGTCCAGCTGCTAGCGTAGTGTAATTTTCCATATTTTTCACTGCAGCTTTTAGCATTCTTCACTATCAGAAATACTGGCTAAGGCTGATAGTAATTGCAGTCCAACATCTGGACTTTGCCCATTCCTGGGCAAGTTACGTATCAACTTTCACACCTCCAAACTGTTCTAATGCAATTCTTGGCTCAAAAACGCATCAAAAGGCATTGAAATATACATAATTTGAGCAAGAAATAAATTTAGAAATTGCTATTTTGAGAAGAAAAAAAAATATTTATTTAAAAACCTATTGCAATGGAAATTCTGATGTCTATTTCAGGTGGAAAATGTGGAAACAATGAGGAAAAGGGACACAACAGATTTATGGGTGAACATATGTGAAAGTGACGGAGGCTAGAGATTTCATTACCACTATAAAGCTCTGAATATATACAAGGCTCTATACCGGAGGGGAGAGGATGTAACTTAGAAGTACTTATTTCTAACAGCACAGGACAGCTTTATTTTTTTTTAAAGGGGGTCTATGTTTTTAGATTTTTGCTGAAAAATATCTATGGAAGAATATTTGGTGAACAGGGCTGTTTAACTATTATAGCAACAGTCATTTGACCTGATATATAGGTACTTCTGAGAAATTGGCACAGTTCCAGAACAGCCTGCCTCTTGAACTCAGCCACAACATCCTCACTTGACCTTCAGATGAATAAAAGCTAGTGCAACACTTAGATATGGGGTCACAACCACTCTTGTATGAAAATTTTTTAAAAGAGCCTTTAAGCTAATTGTGTACATTGACAGACTGTGTGTAGACAGGCCATATGCTACATATCCAGGTTATGCATTTTTGAAGGTCTGAATTGGTCTGTAGTCTCCACAGCAATTTAAGGAACATTATTGATATACTAAGTATCAATACCAAGAGAAAGATTTATGACCGTGTTATCTACCATGATGGCTGTGCAGGGCCATAAATCTGTGTTAGAAATACATCTTATGGAAAAAGTGATGATGAAGACAGATGATAAGTCAGGTCAGATAACACTGGGGATGTAAGAAATATTCACATCCTTGAAGAAAAGGTGTCTTGATATTTCCTGAAATTTTATGAGAATTCTTGTACATTTTGAGGTGACACAAAGGTCTGGTTGTCATCAGGCCCAACTACCCTAATTGGGACTAACAATAGGATTCAGGCCTTTGCATTTTGCATAACTGCACAGGAAGATGCTGTGTTGATCAAAGGTACAGCATTTTTTCCCTACGAATGAAACTGCTGCCAAAAAGAGTTCATTTTCTCCTCTTTCAATCTATCTTCAAAACTGTTTTGTTCTAAGGCGGCCACCTTGAGAACAGACAATGTGTCTTGGGAGATGTTCTTCCAGTCAGTGAAGAGGACTTTCCTTCTCCTGTAACAATCGGGTCTGGTAAATTAAGGATTCAATTTTTTAGAGAAAGCATTTCTGTATTCCACAATGACAGATCAGAATCTGAAGAAAATGCAACCCATAAGCTCATACACACTAATATAGTTTGTCAAGGTTGCCAAATCACTACTGCAAAGTATATTTGCTGGGAATATTCTATCGGCCTAACAAATTTGACAGATGTTTTGAACTAGGCATCAGCTGGCCATGTACAACTTTCTTAAAGCAATCGGCTGTTCCCCAGCCCTAGCTATATAACCCATTCTCCTTGGCACCATAGGGAACATCATATGACATGTAACCTTCACAATGTCAGCCTGTTCTTCTGGGATAAATTACCTAAGACCAAGGCACACAATTTAAAAGTGATACAACATTTTCTGGGTTAGCCCATGGAAAGCCACATTAGTTTTCCCTCACCAGTTTGGCATTGTCCAATGAGGAGACAGAAGTCTCTCTCAACTGGTCCTCATGGGTGGGAGGTGAAGTGGCTATTTTGCCTTGATTAGGACTGGTATATTAGGAGCTTGTACTTGCTGTAGATCACTGTTATTAAAAAAAAAATTCTGAGTCTGTATACCATCTAACCTGGCATTTGTCAGTTTGTCAAGTCCCATGGGCAATGACTCCTGGTAGCTCCAAGATCAATGGAGCAGTGAATCCACCCCAGTTTTAACTCAAGCTTTAAAGGGGTTATCCAAGATATTTAAGCCTATCTTCAAAGTAGGTTCAGCACCTTGGACAGCACCATTCAAGCTACCAAAAGCCTGGAGTGGAGTGAAGTGGAGTGGAGTGGACCACTGACAAGAGTAGTACCAGCCACTACTGTTGATTGACATAAACGCCTCTAAAAACTATGAAAAGTCTCATGAGCGCCCAGAGAGCTTGTAGTTTCCACTCTCAGTGAAGCTTGTTTTTGCCTTCTAAGGCTTTATATCTCAACATCTGTTAATCAGTTTATCAATGCAGTGCTCTCTATGTTGGTGCTGAACTTGTGTTTATTAATGGACAACATTAAGGCAATTATCACTCTGGCCATTTCTGCACGATGGGGCCATGCTATTTCTGGGACAGGATGGCAGCAGACAACACATTGTGCTTCTGCACATCATCACCTTCCCACTGCCATCCCATCCCCAAGCATCACATTTGTGCAATTTTTGCAAAATGGAAAAAAAAATCTTTTGCACCTACAATCACACAGCGCTCCCATCTCGCTTGGCTATGTGGAAGCCATGGAAGCACAATGGCAACGTTTCCTTCTGTAGTGCAGCAACGGAAAGTGTCCAGCTGTTCTGCGGAAGGAAGAGGTGGTGCCATCTCATTCCCTTTCAGATGGAATGAACAGGTGCGGAGGGAAACATTGCTGACATGCCCCTTTCCAGACCCGGGATTGCAGCGTGACGATGTGCTCTCTCCTCTTCCAGAGGAGAGAGCAGAAGGTAAGCTGGGTCTGTGAAGACAACTTTGATAGGTGTTTTTGCAGGACTGTGGGGCTGAGTTTGTTTGCTTATTTCTCTGTGTTGTTTTTTTTTTGTTCGTTTGTTTGTTTGTTTTGCTTGCGCTGGCCGTGTGCTCTCCCTGAGCTCACAGTCTATTGTCAGCTAATTGTTTGTTAGTTAGTCAGTTAACTGTCAATCAAACTAGGGAGAGTTAATCAAGCTAGGGGGAGGAGCCAGCTAGGGGAAGGAGGCTTTATTAGGAACTCCCAGTAGTCTTCTTGCTGACTTCCAGAGGAGAGAGCAGAAGGTAAGCTGGGTCTGTGAAGACAACTTTGATAGGTGTTTTTGCAGGACTGTGGGGCTGAGTTTGTTTGCTTATTTCTCTGTGTTGTTGTTTTTTTTTGTTCGTTTGTTTTTTTTGCTTGCGCTGGCCGTGTGCTCTCCCTGAGCTCACAGCCTATTGTCAGCTAATTGTTTGTTAGTTAGTCAGTTAACTGTCAATCAAGCTAGGGAGAGTTAATCAAGCTAGGGGGAGGAGCCAGCTAGGGGAAGGAGGCTTTATTAGGAACTCCCAGCGGCGCACACCATAGGCGCATGCAATTTCATTCATCTACTTCAATCCTCCAAGTTCAACCACTCAAGTTTAGGAACAACCGATCCTTATAGCGACTGAACAAATTTAGGAAGAGTTCAACTGAGCTTGGGAGTTAGCTGAGCAGACATAGCGTATACAGCTCAAATTAAGAAAGGAGGCCCAGTTTTTGTTTTTGTTTTCTTGTTCTATTCTCTGTATTATCAAGTATGGAAGGTGAGGGAGCTGCTGCTGTCACCTGTAGCACTTGTGGCATGTTCCTTTTCTTGCCACAAGATGTGGTCGGGTACACCTGCAGCAAGTGCAAGCTGGTCACCTTCTTAGAGGTCAAGGTGCGGCAGCTGGAGGCACAGGTTTCTAATCTTCGTCTTATTAGGGAAGGTGAGGACTTCTTAGATAGGGCAGAGAGGACCATCCTGAACACCGGATATGTGGAGGAGCTGCCTGATGAGGAAATCAGTTCCGTGAGCCAGGAAAGCGATGCTTGGAGGAATGTCACACGGAGAAGTAGAAGGGCCAGGAAGGAAACAGAGACTCTCAAACTACAGAATCGCTTCAACGTTCTTGGTGCTGTGAATGATGAGGAACACCAGAAGGAGGGAACACAACATCAGCAAGAAGGAATCCAACTTCGGCAACTGGAACTTCAACACCAACAGGACAGCATCCAACATCGGGAAGTCCAGCACTCCCGACCTCAACACAATGCCCAGGCAATCCTGGAAGAATCTGCTTGTCGAAGAACCCCGGACAGGCCTCAGAGGAGGCGAATTCTGGTGGTTGGGGACTCCTTGCTCAGAGGAACCGAACCGGCAGTTTGCAAACCGGACAAGCTCAATCGAGAGGTCTGCTGTCTTCCTGGGGCCAGGATAAACCACGTAACAGAGAGGCTAGCCAGGCTGGTCAAGCCCACTGACCGTAAGCCCCTCGTTTTGGTTCACGTTGGAACCAATGACACGGTGAAGCGCAGCTTTCACCACATCACAAAGGACTACGAGCTTATGGGGAGAAAGCTTAAGGACCTTGGTGCGCAGGTGGTCGTTTCATCAATCCTCCCTGTTCAAGGATATGGTGCACGAAGGGAAAGGACAATAGTAGAGGTCAACAGCTGGCTCCGCACATTTTGCCACCGCCAACAGTTTGACTTTTTGGATCATGGCTTGAAATTTCAGGAACACGGGCTTCTGGCAAGGGATGGGTTGCACCTCACGAAACTTGGCAGGAACGTTTTTGCAAACAGTCTCACAAGGAGGATTAGGAGGGCTTTAAACTAAGTACAACTGGGGAGGGAGACAAGATTATTCAGGACAAGGACTCGGCAAGTGCAGGGGAAAAAGGCCCAAATGATATTGGCCAAGTAGGAATAGCATCCAATCGTGGGAGGGGTGGAAACAATGCTATGAGACTTGCAGGAAGGGCACGGGGGCTTAAGTGTCTCTACACTAATGCACGGAGTATGGGAAACAAACAAGATGAATTTGAACTCCTAGTACAGCAAAATAAATATGATTTGGTAGGCATCACTGAGACCTGGTGGGATGAGTCTCACGATTGGAATGTAGGAATAGAGGGGTATAGCCTATTTTGTAGAAATAGAACAAATAAGAAAGGAGGAGGAGTAGCCTTATATGTCAAGGATGTTTTCACCTGTGAAGAGATCCATGACTTGAACACCGGAAGCCAGGTCGAGAGCATCTGGGTAAGAATTAAGGGAGCGAGAAACAATAGGGATATTATAGTGGGGGTTTACTACAAACCTCCAAGCCAGACTGAGGACCTCGATGGCACTTTCATAGACCAAATGACTGCACATTCAAAAAGGAGAGATACAGTAATAATGGGAGATTTCAACTACCCGGATATATGTTGGCAGTCAAACTCTGCAAAGGCGGCAAGGTCCAGCAAGTTTCTTGCTTGTCTTGCAGACAATTTCATGGTCCAGAAGGTGGAAGAGGCGACAAGGGGATCAAATATTCTGGATCTGATCCTGACCAACAGGGAAGACCTTGTTAATGACGTAGAACTGGTTGGATCTTTAGGAGAGAGTGACCATGCCCTATTAGAATTTGGCATTCAGTGGGGAAGAGAAGGCAAGTGTAGCCAGGCATTCGTCTTAGATTTTAAAAAAGCAGACTTCTGTAAACTGAAGGAGCTGCTGGCTGAAATCCCGTGGTCAAGAATAGTCAATGAGAAAGGAGTTCAGGATGCATGGGAGTTCTTTAAAAGGGAGGTACTGAAGGCACAGGCTAAAACTGTGCCATTAAGGAGGAAAAATGGAAGGCATCTGAACAAACCGGAATGGTTGACTAAAGAGCTCTCAGCTGAGCTAAGTATTAAGAAAAACATGTACAGGAAATGGAAGAAGGGGGAAATCACCAAAGAAGATTATAAGCAAGTAGCCAGGAGATGTAGGGAGAAGGTCAGAAAGACTAAAGCACAGATCGAACTTAGGCTGGCCAGAGACATTAAAAACAATAAAAAGGGCTTTTTTAAATACGTCCGCAGCAAAAGGAAAAAGAAGGAGACGATAGGGTCACTGAGAAGGAAGATGGTGAATTAATAACAGGAGGAAGAAAAAAGGCAGAACTCCTCAACACCTTCTTCGCCTCAGTTTTTTCCCAAAAGGATAAAAACACGCAACCTGGCAGTTGGGGAGCAGGTGAGGAAGTGGGGGAAATGCAGCACAGAATAGATAGAGAGGTAGTACAGGAATACCTGGCCACACTGGATGAATTCAAGTCTCCAGGGACAGATGAATTGCATCCTAGGATTTTAAAAGAACTAGCAGAGTCATTGCGGAACCTCTTGCTATAATCTTTGAAAACTCTTGGCGGACCGGAGAAGTTCCGGCAGACTGGAGGAGGGCAAATGTTGTCCCCATCTTCAAGAAGGGAAAAAAAGAGGACCCAAATAATTATCGCCCAGTCAGCCTGACATCAGTACCTGGAAAGATCCTGGAGCGGATCATCAAACAGTCAGTTTCTAATTACTTAGAAAACAATGCCGTAATTACGAAAAGTCAACATGGATTTCTCAAAAATAGGTCATGCCAGACTAATCTTATCTCTTTTTATGATAGAGTTACTTGCTTGATAGATGAAGGGAATGCTGTGGACATAGTATATCTTGATTTCAGTAAGGCCTTTGACAAAGTTCCCCATGACATTCTTGCAAAGAAGCTAGTAAGATGTGGGCTGGACAGGGCTACTGTCAGGTGGATTTGTAACTGGTTGACTGACCGTACCCAAAGGGTGGTCACCAATGGCAGATTCTCATCCTGGAGAGAAGTGACTAGCGGGTGCCACAGGGTTCTGTCCTGGGCCCGGTGCTGTTCAATATCTTCATTAATGACTTGGATGAAGGAATAAAGAGCACGCTGATCAAATTTGCAGATGACACCAAATTGCGAGGGGGTTGCTAATACGCCTGATGACAGGATCAAAATTCAAAAGGACCTGAACAGATTGGAGAGCTGGGCCAAGGCTAACAAAATGAACTTCAACAGAGAGAAATGTAAGGTCCTACACTTAGGCAGAAAAAATGGTATGCAGAAATATAGGATGGGGGACACGTGGCTGGCTAACAGTACGTGTGAAAGGGATCTAGGAGTCTTCATAGACCACAAGCTGAACATGAGTCAGCAGTGTGATGCGGCAGCCAAGAAGACCAACGCAATTCTTGGTTGTATCAATAGGAGTATGGTGTCTAGATCGAGGGAGGTATTGGTACCACTCTATTCTGCATTGGTTAGACCTCATCTTGAATACTGTGTCCAGTTCTGGGCACCCCAATTCAAGAAGGATATGGATAAGCTGGAGCAGGTCCAGAGGAGGGCAACCAAAATGGTGAGGGGCCTGGAAGCCATGCCCTATGAGGACAGACTTAGAGAGCTGGGTATGTTTAGTCTGCAGAAGAGAAGGTTGAGAGGGGATATGATAGCCATGTTTAAATATTTGAAGGGATGTCATGTCGAGGAGGGAGTGGGCTTGTTTTCTCCTGCTCTTGAGACCAGGACAAGGAGCAATGGATGCAAGCTGCAGGAGGGGAGATTCCGCCTGAACCTCAGGAGGAATTTCCTGACAGTCAGGGCTGTCCGGCAGTGGAATGTGCTGCCACAGAGTGTGGTGGAGTCTCCTTCTTTGGAGGTTTTTAAGCGGAGGCTGGATGACCACTTGACGGGAGTGCTTTGAGGGTTTTCCTGCATGGCAGGGGGTTGGACTGGATGGCCCTTGTGGTCTCTTCCAACTCTACATTTCTATGATTCTATGATTCTATGTGGAAGAGCGTCGTCATGCAGAAATGGCCTATTTATACTTTTTGTCTTAAAATTCCCCTGGACCTCACTGATTACAAATCCACAATAATTCATCAGCTCTGTTTATAAGGACTTCAATGACAACAAAGACTTTTTATCTCAATAAATGTGTTAATCTGTTTACTTATGCAAGTGTTCTGTTTAGGCAGCCAGTCACAGTTCAGTCTTTCAACAAAATCTATAGTAGCAGCCACAACCAAGGCTAAACTTAGCAGTCAATTACTTTTCTTGTTTAAGCAGTCCAGGTCAGCATTAAATTTAAAGTATCAGTTCAAAGGAGTATCCAGCAGCACAGTCAGCAAAGCAAGAGTCAAGGTTTTTCAGGAACACAAGCCAAGGATCAAAAGAAAAATGTGTTGCTTCCACTAGAATTGTCAGCTGTGTGCAACAGACTTCTCCCTGTCCCTCCTCTGATATTTATTGGCCTGCAGTCTCCCCCAGTTGTTTGCTTGATTAATGAGACTTCCTGCTCTGAGCTTCATAGGCTCTCCTTTTCTTATCTATGCTGCACTGCAGTAAGTATTGTCCTGTTCATGTTTGTATGTCTTAGCTGTTGAGGATAATCTTGTCTGTGTTTGCAGCTGGATCCTGGGACTGGGACACGAAAGCAAGAATTTTAATTTTGCTGTGCTGCCACTGAAGTGGTGTTTATCAATGTTTATACTTTTCCAATTATTTTTTTTGTCACCTCACTGATTATATCCCCTTAATAAAACATGTATAATAATCTGCTAACTAAGAGAATACTCTATGCACCTGATGAAGTGCGCTGCAGACTGATGTCCACAAAAGTTTATGTGAAATATAATGTCTTGGTATGAAAGGTTCTATGAGATGCTTTGTTGTTTTTTCAGACCAGCCAAGTTGCTGAAGTACTATCATAGTTGCTCAACATTTCTGCTGCTGTCAAAAGTCCTTAAGCCTAAGGGTACTTCCCACAATCCCTTGTGTTGACAGGTTATAAGAGTGGATAACCATTTCATCATGAGCCAGGTTCCTTAGGGTTCTCACAAAGGTCTCTTTTCTTACTCACTTCCCACAATTTTGGTTAGCTCTGCTCAAGAAAAGCATTTACCAGTTATGCAGTGAAATAATCCATAACCTAGTTGATCCCTAGTAAAGATCCCTAGTAAAGTTGATAACCTAATAAAGAGTAGCTGAAAAAGGTTCCCCTAGTAGCTAATTCCCAAAATTCCAACTCAGCTCCACAAGCATGATAACTAATTCCACACTGCTACCCAGGGTTGGTGGGATTCTTCATGGTGTAGAAAAAAGAGGAAACTGCACCACCTCCTATGTTACCCAGACATTACCTCCATCATGATGTTGATGTGTGTACATTCCATTTTTCCATCCTGGCTTAAAGTGATGAGAGTGAGATCAATACATCGTAGTCACCTCAAATTCTTACCCTCCCGTCTGCATATTGAAGCATTTTAGCTTTGTAGTTTTCTTTGTGGTTCTGCATGTTTTCAGCTCCTAGAATGGTTCACTGTGGTTCACTGCAATGAGAAACCACTGTATGTGAAAAACAGAAAAACTCTGATGTAAATCTCCCAAACCAGTTCTGTTTTGGTTTTCGTCTACATGCAGAAGCATAGCATTCACATCACACAAGTGGTCAACTATGCGTGTTCCCAGGCTATCCCTTCCATCATTTCCATCCCTATCTCTCTCTGCTGTCATTATTGCCTTCTGTGTTTAACAGACAGCAGGAAGAGACTGGATCTGGTAATGGACTGTTAAGAAGTGTTTTTTTCCATGTATCAATGAACATGCATACCTATGCACAAATGTAGCATCGCAGAAATGTGTTAAAAATGTGTGCATTTTTTTTAAAAAAACAGACCTATCAGCAATGGCAGGTCGGGGTGAGGGAGGGGAATGGGAGCGGCCAGGGACTTGCTTTTGCGGATGCAGCAACTACTATTCTCCGCAGTTGCATCATGTAAATGGGAGAGTGCACACAGCACAATTTCTGAATTTCTGACTTCAGTTTTTGAATTGGAATATAAAAACACTGCTGTTGACATGCAGTGAACCACTCCTCCCCTCTTGTGTGGAAATGGCCATATTCTGTCCCAATGTTGTCAGCAAGATTAGTCTAACCTACCAGGTGGTTGGGGGAACAGGCATAAGTGGCTTAAATGGTAGGTCATCAGGATCCAACTCTTCCACTCTTTTTACAGTAGGATTCTGAAAACTTAGAGTCTAAACACTCCATCTTTTCTTTCAACATCCATCACTTGCTGATGGTTAGTCTTAAGGCCTATCATTATCCCTCTAATCTCTTGCCTATCTTAGCAGCGCAAGACTGGAACAGAAATATCAGCACACGTCATCACAGGGGTGGTTTCTGACTCTATTTAGCCTGCCACAAAAGCAATTCCCTATGTTCTTGTGCTCACGTGTATTTCTTTTATGGAATGGCACAATGCCTATCCTTGGAAGGTAGCTGTTTGTTTTAGGAACAAGCTGCCAAAACAGTTTGAAGTTTAAAAAGTTGCAATGAGTAAAATGTGGTGTGCTTGGAATGTATAAGTCCTGCAAAATGTGTTAATATGTTCAGACACTTGCACAATTATCAGAACAGTCAGCTGCAGAACAAAGGCAGCCAGAGTCTAATTTAGCTTTAAGGGAAATTAATACAAAAGGCTAGAAAATTATTCCCAAGGAGCAAATTAATGTGACACATACCAAGACGTGAACAACTTATTTCCAAATGAGCGTCTTAGTTTTACTTTTTTAAAATATTTTTTGCAGGCAAGGATGAGTTGAGAAAAGTCCAAGGAAGGGGAGATAAGAGGTAGCCAATGCTGGAGACCAGGAAGAATACTTGTAAGCAGATGATGGCGGTTTTTTCCTCCTCAAAATTTTATCCAGGTAGAATATTACTTGTCAGCAAGACAAACAGACTATTAACATTTTTTGGCGGTTTGTTTCCTATGGTTTTAATTGCATTTGGCATTTCAAAACCCAGCACTAGAGGCAGCCAACATGCAAAATGATTTATGTTTTGTGACACAG
Source organism: Iguana delicatissima (assembly GCA_948472985.1). Lineage (NCBI taxonomy): Eukaryota > Metazoa > Chordata > Lepidosauria > Squamata > Iguanidae > Iguana > Iguana delicatissima. Next base: position 28,874 of record CAOKZL010002383.1, on the reverse strand, counting down.
GCAGTATGAGCACTTCATAAAGGTGACTCTTTTTAAACAATAAAAAACTAAATATTTCTTTCTAGAGTAATCCAAAGTAACAAGAGAAGGAACCAGTTTCTGAATGTGAGTCACCCTAACATCCATAGCTCTGGATGCCACTGTTCTATTGTTATTCTCTTTGAAACTGGATGGAAGCAATGTTACAATGAGTTTTGTGGGATTTCTTGATGGTAGATCACATGTCCTAATATCCAGAGGCATTTTTCCCATCTCCATAGCATCATATAGTTTAACTTAAGATGCATTTTTTTTTTTGTTACATCCACCTTCTATCCAATGAGCTCAAAGCAGGATACATGGCTCTCACCTCCCAACTCTTTCTACACAACAACCCTATCAGGTCAACATCAGGAGGAAAATGTTGACTGACCCAAGATCACCCTCTCAACTTCATAGTTGAACAGGGACTTAAACATGAATCTCTCAAGTTCTAGTCCAATACTACTGAGGGATTCGTGACTTCTACATTTTCCTGTTGTTCAGACCCAAGTAAAACATAAAAGCCCAACAGACTTAAGCTGCGTTCATATTACATGACCATCTCCCTGATGTACCCCTAGCTTCCCCTAGTTTCTTGTAGCCTCCTGGAACTTTCAAAACATTCTTCTTTTTTGTATTGCCTATTTCTTCACCTGCTATCACTATCCCCTTTCAAGAACTTCACAACTGTGCCATTATTCTGAAGACAGTTTCTTGTTCTAGATCTATGTAGCCAAGGTACTGTCTCCTGAAAATATCTTAAATGCAGACATCATATTTCAGAAGTGTATTCTTTGTTCATTATTATATTCAAAAATCTCAGGCCATTACTATATTCACCCTGGGAAAATAGCTACAGGTCCACCATCATAGTTGTAGGCACTTGTAACTGACTATATTACCACTCATGATTCAGCCTGTAATATAGATTCTTGACTACATGCACAGTTTGACATAATATACAGCATGATCACACATAGATTTGGCAGATATAGGATGAAAACTGATGCAAGCCGAACTTCACTAGTTGTGCTATATTCAAAGACTTGAACTTTATGTATGTTCCTTCTAAGGAGCTGTCGAATGACATCTTTTTACAGCAAGACAGGCGCTTCAGGCTGTATGTTCAGAAATGTCAGCTGTAATTAAAAATAAATTTCACAGCTTATTTGTGGTGATAACTAAGCAACTTCCTTTGCCAAATGGTGCATGGATTGAGAAGAAAGGGGAGTTGCCATCTGAATGAAAGCACATATTAATATTAGTAGTAAAGATATCTGCAGTTTCTATAGTTTAAATGTAGATAGCACCATATCCTTCTCCTAAAAAAGCAAAGGTGCACACTTTCAATATAATAGCAATATGAATGAACAGTCTTTAAGTCTTCATAATGTATAAAATTTTAGATCTGTGACCTATGATCTTGAATAGACTTTCTGACCATAATGATTAGAACAGTGGGTAAGTAATCCCAGATTATCACTCATCTTCTTAGTGATAGCACTAATAAACTTTTATTGAAATGGGATATTCCATTTAAAATACTGTATTGATTACCCATTTTACCACCTTACTCTGGGAGATAAAGAATGTATATGCATTTCACTGTCAACATTTTTTTTTTTTTTTGTAAAGGACACACTGCTGTCAAAATGGGACAATTAAAAGTAGCATAGGAAGAACACTCAGATAATACAGTGGAATCATTTTCACTGTACATTTTTACAGAATGCTGCCATTTTTCCAATCACTTCCACCAGAATACAATTAGTAATGTTTATATTATTGTTCTGGAATTCTGACTGAAGGTTTTCATTTTATCATGGAGACAGACAATAGCTGAGATCCTGTATGGCAAAAGACAGTGTAATAGTCTCATATATAGAACTATACTAAATCTGACCCTTTGATACCCTCTGGGCTTACCATTGAACCACTGCAACTCCACCCCAAGCTATCCATGGCTGATGGAGAGTGGATGGGATTAGAGGACCATCTGGATATGTTACTATAGCCAGACGCAAAATGATTACATCCCTCATGTCCTCCGGAGGTCTAAGAGGGTGAGGTAATCATTTACCATTTGGCTACAGAAACATAGCCAAAAGGTGGTTGTTGGTTTTCCAGGCTTTGAGGCTGTGTTCTATTAGTATTTTCTCCTAACATTTCTCTTGCATCTGTGGCTGGCATCTTCAAAGGATCTGGTGGCATGGAAGTGAGACAGAGAATATATTTGTGTAGTCCCTGGGTGGGAGGAAGCAATTTGCACATGTTACAGTTGGCCTGTGTGATGGTCTGTTGTTACATGGGATATCCCATGTAACAATAGGCCATCACACAGACCAGCTGTAACATGAGCAAATTGCTTCCTCGCACCTGGGGACTACACAAGTATTGTTAGTCAGGGGATATGCATAATAGTGTGTTAAGTACATGGGCAACCCATTGTATTGTTCCCTGTAGAGGGACCTCCAGAGTCTGGGTGGTGTTCACTGGCATATTTTTGAGAGTCTTGATTTTAGTGGTCTTCAGTACTGGTAGCCAAATCTTGTTTACTGTCCGAGTTTCTTCTTTCTTGTTGAAATTGTCTGTGTATTTATGGATTTCAATGGCCTCTCTGTATAGTCTGACATAGTAGTTGTCAGAATGGTCCAGAATTTCTGTGCTTTCAAAAAGCATTCTGTGTCCAGGTTGGTTTACAACATGTTCTGCTACTGCTGATTTTTCTGGCTGGATCAGTCTACAGTGTCTTTCGTGTTCTTTAATTCGTGTTTGGATGTTGCGTTTTGTAGTCCCTATGTAGACCTGCCCACAACTGCAAGGTATGCGATAAACTCCAGCGTAGCCGAAAGGTTCTCTGACTGCCCCCTCCCACCACCTTTCCCCAAAGTACACAGCATGAGCTTTGGTCATTACAGAAGGTGGAGAGGAATACCAATCTCCAAAACAAGGTGTACACAGCTGTAACTTAGATGTATGCCTGTGCATGGCCTTAATACGATGCCATCCAATAATACGATGCCATCCAATTGCAGATGATATTCAAAGTCATAGAAGTTATTATCTGAGCTTTTGTATATATCATCATTTGCAGGATTCATATCATAATAGCGCAATTCCCAAGCCCGGCACCCTCCAGTTGTGTTTTTATTACAACCTCTTTGCCACCTGAAGCCTGACGTTAGTTGTAGTCCAATATGTCTGGAGAACACCAGAATTGGGAAGGCTATTGTAAAGTATGGCAACAGATATCCCATAATATGCTAGATGGAGCTAGATGGAACACAGGCAATGACAGGAGAAAATGATAAAAGAGCTCCCTATAAAGTTATCTCTTATTTTTACTGTAAGATCATTTTTCAGAGAGAAAAAAAGTTTAGCTTTTATTAGATATCATTTTTCAAAGTGAAAGATGGTGTCTATATATAATCTAACTTTAGCGATTTAAAAAATAGATGCTTATTGTATATACAATAAGGGGCTGCAGGTGGCCCCCCTGTTATTCCCTATTGCATACTTCATAGTGTTCAAAGGAGGAAAATTATTTGTTGTTATTCTATTTGTTTTACATGCTATTTTTTCCATGCAATTTTACATGCTATTTTTTCCATGCAATAGAATAAGCACTTAAACCACATGTGGAAGAAATGTAATCTATGGACTGTGTGGGTTCTCACCCTGTTTTTCAGAGAAAAAAAAGCTGCAGAACCACCCCAAAATATGGTAGTTGGGCTTTTTTTAAAAGCTCACAACCCACAGTGTCATCCCAAAAACAATTAGCCAAAAATTGGCCAAAAAGGGTAAAACAAAATGAGAAGCAGTTTTATTCTAGCTTTATTTTTTCATTGATGTGGGCCATTGATGGCTACAGCAGTAAAAATTAGCCTCTGCATAGTTGATCACCACTGACTTAAAGGTCCATATTGGACCCACCATTTAATGGGATGCTCATCTGCGAGAAGTTGAATAAAACACAGGAAATAGAACACCTACACACAGGGTCTAGCAAAAAAAAAAGTCATAAGCTTAGTATTCTTTTTAAAACATATGAAACAGCTTTACTTGAAGATTCTTGTGCATAGTCAAATACGTAGTCTAATGGAGGAAACCTAGCGGTAGGTCAGAGTGATGCAGGAACAGAGTGAGTGTGGTAAGACAAGTAGACAGAAAGTCATCATAATGCAAACTGTGAATTAGGGAATATACACATGGAAATACTAATGTTAACAAAATTTTCAGGCCTTTTGCTGCTATTCAAAGAGATCAGATTCATCTTATTTCATGCAGATGGAGAAACTGATCCCTGCTTTTTAGGCAACTGAGAATACTTGTGCTGGACACACAGCATAATTCTTCTTTCAGTGGGTGACTGTTCTTAATTGCCATGTATCATTTTGAAATCCCAAAGGAGAGATCAATTCTTGAGGACTGAGGAGGGGGAGCCCTCTTGTTCTATGTTTCAGATGCCACCTGCAGTGAATGAGAAGGATATACACAGTGAGGAGACCATTAACTTGCAAATGGATTTAGAGGAATTAGATCCACCTTTGCCCCCCAGTTCACAGTCATGGAGGAGGTAAAAGAGGGCAGCTCAGAAGGAAGCTGTTTTGCTGAGATTAAAGACACAGGATGCTAACTAAGAACACCTGTTCTCTCCTTAAGTCTGTCGGTGTGACTTGGGTTTTGCTTGTGGCAAATCGCTACTCAAGTTCCCACGGTCCTTGCATTCTGGCATTCTTTTTTTGTTTGTTTGTTAATGGATCTTTATTACAATATTCACATAGTAAATAACAGTTATTGTTTGGTTGCAGGTGACATCTACACAAATTATGAAGATAACAAAATGTAACAGAATATTATACTCAATACATATTGACAAAAAAAATAAATAAATACTGGATTAACTCCCGTAAAGATACAACTCCATCTTAAACTCAGTCTCTGAAGGCTAAGACAAATGTGTCCCTCCAGTTCTCCTCAAAATATATAATTAAGTTTTTCCATTGTTTTTTAAACTCATCTAGTGATTTATCTTTCCATAGCATTGTCAACTTTCCCAATGATTGTCAATTGTCAATGATAACATCTTCAGCATTTCCAATAATTCATATATATCCATAATCTATAAATCAATAGTAGGGGCTTCTTCTTCCTTCCAGACTTTAGCAAAAAGAAATCTGGCCTTAGTTATCAAATTTAATATAATTTTCTTATGTTTTTTCTCAGTGTAGCCCTCTACAGCATTAACATATTTAGCAGATACAATTTTGGTTTCATAGGAAAGCTTGTCTTGATAATTTTAGTGACTTCTGTATGCATGGCTTTCCAATATTTTTTTGCTTTTTTACAATTCTGCCAACAGTGATAGAATGAATCTTTTTCAGATTTGCATTTCCAACAGTTTTCATTCCCTCCTTTGTAAATCTTAGCAATTTTCACTGGAGTTAAATGCCATCTATCTAACATCTTATATAATTTTCTTTTAATGATTGATAGGCTGAAAAATTTAAGTCTTTCCAAGTCTGCAACCAGTGGTCTATCTGAAGAGGATATCCAATATCTTGTGCCCACTTTATCATGCTACTTTTAACAATCTCCTGCTCTAATTCCCATTATAAAAGAAGTTTATAGCATTCTGGCGTTCTTGATTTTCTTGGACTAACCTTGACTTTGGCTTCTGGTTCAGTGTTACTACTAGTTTGTTAGCTCTGGACACTCCCCACCTCCTCCTCCCCCTTGGCAAGCACTATCACTTTCCTTCCCTTGCTGGCTGATAAACATGGGCTGGGAGTTAAACTCTGACAGGCTGCCTACACATTTCCATTCTGAATTCAAACTGCCTGGGACCATGATACCTGAGTGAGCACCTCTCTCTCTCTCTCTCTCTCTCTATATATATATATACGTATGTATGTATATATATATCTATATTTGCCTGCCTGGAAATTGAGACCAACTGGAGGGTCCTCTTCTGTATCCCACCAGTAGGAGAAATGCATTGTGGGAGGACACAGGAGAGGACTTTTCTGTGGTAGCACTGTGGTTGTGGAATGCCCTCTGTCTGGAGAACCTGATTACTACCAATGTAAGAATTATTTTGGTACCAAGTTAAAACCTAGGTTTCTATTAACATTTTCAGGCCAATCTGATTTTATCCAGGCTGCACATGTTTTATAGTTATCTCATTCAATATCGTTTTAACTGGGTGAACTGTTTTAAACTGAAAAACGATTTAATATATTTTTAACATCTTAAACTTTTGTAATTATTTATTATTGTTAAGTTGATTTTATTGAAAGCCTCGCTGAGATCTTTGGATAAAGAGTGGGATATAAATATTTTCATAAATAAATAAATATCCTTTGCCTATATGCTGGTGAATAGAGATTCATATTGTTTGTGATGCTTGAATCAGGAGTTCACCATACTTGGCCCAGTTGACTAGAACTGTTTCTTTCTTTTCTGGAAATCCACTGCTGATCAGGAGTCAATAGCTTGCAGATTGGCACTGCTCCACAAACTACCACTTTGAGTAGCACTGCATTAGCGGAGTACATACACTTTGCTAGAGTTTGGAATTAGTAAGTTTTGTGACCAGAACTCCCAGAATCCTTCAGTCAGCCTGGTCAGTACTTTGTACATTAAACCTCCTAGCTTTGACAAGGAGGACATCCCACTACCTGAGGGCAACTCCACATATTAGATGGATCCACAAAGATATGATGAGCAGAACTGCCACATGTCAAAATGTTCCATGCCAGCCTATCCTGACAAGTGACTTGAGTCAATTAGCAGTTCCTTGCATCCTTTTTCCTTCTGTTCCCCAGTCTAGATTTTGCCCATCTTGTTTCATCTGTCCTCACATTCCAGTATCATACTTACCAGCTCATGGAAGCATGACCAGTGTTTATAAGCATCTGTCCCAGATTAAGTCATTCAAAGTATGAGCCGTCTTTGTGTGTTGTTCAGGGTATTGAGTTAAGCCCTGCTGTGCTGATTATGTCTGACCTAGTGCTTAGGAGGAGCTGATTGTCTTAAAAGGCTTGATCTAGCACCATTCATTCTGACACTGAGCTAGACATGTTTATTTTAAATAGACTGTCAAGCTTTAAAGTAGGCTTCTTGAAGCATGGTATGGCAGTAAACGAGGAAAAAGAGGGAGGAGTGTCTAGAAGGCAATCTGACAGGCTAAGCAGTGTAAACTAAATCCATTGCATTTGAACATTATTAAAGAGAGCTTGATGTGAGCTTGCTAGCCAGAGCAGGGAAGATGTGCTGTGTGCTGACAGAGGTAATAAAGGGAATAACACATTTTTATAGGGAAGGAGATTAATAATGTAATAGCTGACTATTACTAGGAGTTATCAACTTTTCCTAGGGGGATACTTGGCCCAGTTATTGAACAGAGCAGACAACTCTATTACTTTGCCCATAATTTATAGGTTATTGAAAATAAATTTGGGCTAGTACAAATCTGCCTTTACACTTACCCCTCAAAAAATATCAAAATAAAAATCCAGATGAAAATTAAAAAGAAAAGATTATATCTGCATATCTCTGGGAATGTTTTTGAAAAGAGACATTTGGAATGTTGACTTCAAAGTGGCAGCCTCTAGTGTGAAGTACTACAAGGACCATGGTCCACAAGCTGTAACACACACGGCCCTCCCTGGATTGGGTGGCCATGCAAGGTTCGAAGTACGAGATGCTGGGAGGCAAGAACCAAACCAGTCCTGGTCTTTGAGGATGCAGTTTACTAAGCAAAGAAGCGAAAAGAAAAACGAAAGGCACACAAGCATGCATATACTCTGACTCTGTCGGAAAGGCAAAGCAGGCAATGGAGCAGCATTCTCTTTGTTTCAACAGATTATATAGGCTTTTCATACATGAGTAGCAAAACAGGTTGTCCATCCATCAACCCGCCATGCTGAGATGGGCAGGGAGGGGGCTATCCCACCTCGAATGCCAATTACAGAGGCATCCATGGGCCAGGTGCATGATAGGCTCGTGGCCAAGTCTCATTACCTGCCTGAGATGGCGGCGGACGGTCCCTAATCAGGGCTTCACTCTCCTCTTCCTGTACTGGATGGTGCGGGGAGTGAAGTACCCCTCGTTAACACTCCTTAACTATTCTCACAGGTCTGCAGCATCCAGGGCAGCCTGACCTAGCAACGCAGTAGCATGAGCTAACCCCCCAAATACGCTCATGAGTGTGAAGGCAAGCTGAACTAAAATGTGCGAGTGTACAACACAAGGCCTGCCCAGAGGACCTCAGGCCCAACACAAGCAACCATGGAGATGGACACCTTTTGCAGTATTTGAGCCCTACTGTCTGACCATGATTTACAATAAACCATGAAGCAATTAATGTGTGCCATAGTGCTATGATATAATAAAGCATCTTTTAACTACTGCTTACACTTCATAAATCAAACAAAGAAACACTGGCTTAATTCCCCCACAGCCTTTGGATTTGATTTAGAGGACAAATGATTTTACAGCTATGGGAGGGGCATGCTGTCTTGTTCAGGAACAGCTGCAGACAGGAGTGACCTGATTTATATGTATGCTGACATGGCCCAGATTTTCCAGAGTGCAGGTTTGTATCAGGGATATACTCCAGTACCATGACTTTAGAGCTGGCCTAGAGACAAACATCCCATTTCACCAGGAATGTTTTCATCTCTCAGTAAGGAATAATCCCACAAAAAACATTTGCATCTGAGAAAAGAACCTTTTGCTTTGCCAGTGTTGTCAGCAGGCAGTTTAACTGATCCCAGTTTATACTGTTTGTTACTGCCACTTGCAAGGGAATCAGCAACATTACTAGGTGCACTGACATGGGAATGATTACGATGAATGAAATTATACTTCTAATGCCTCTTATGCTACTGCAGAGATACATACAGTAAGGAAAGGGTTTCTCTAAAAAATTGTTGCCTGCCTGCCTCAGCAATGCAAAAAGTGATTTGGATAATTAGAAGATGAATCTTATTAGGGCAAACCAACACAACAATATTCTGGCAAGACATGAAGGCAACCTTAAGTGGTAGTCAGGCAGCTGAAATCCACCTTCAGACCTCGAGGTTATGTCATGGCTTATGCCAACTGATACCACAATTTTGTTTAATATCACAAGGTACAGCCAGGAGAGAGAAAAAAACACTCCCATCTTATTCTAAGATACATATTCCTAAAATGTATTAGCCTTGCCTAATAGAGAGCCACCATAGTGTAATGGTTTGAGTTTTGGACATGACTCTGGAGACCAGAGTTCTATTCCCTACTTGGCCGTGGAAGCCCAGTGGGTGACCCTGGGTGTGTCACACACTCTCAGCTCCAGAAACCCCGATGATAGGTTTGCCTTAGGTTCACTATAAGTCAGAAATGACTTGAAGATACACAACAAGAACAACAACAACAGAGACATTTCAACTACCTTTTACTGAATCACCTTTTTTGCATATTTCCAAACTTTTCCTTTTGAGATGGGAGGAACACAACACAATAGACGGAGCTGCACACTGGAACTTTATTATTCTGAACATGCTATTTTCAAATGCTTAATGAACTCAAAAAAGAATTTGGCCTCTTCACTATCTTAGCACAATAAGTTAATATTCTTATTGGGACAGCCACCACAGTTTTCTTAGTTAGTCACTGACAGTTCAGACGCTGTAAGTGTTTATGTAGATAGAAAAAAAATCCTGTAACTATGGATAACTGAACTGACTGGTGTTGTGAAATGAGGTTTTATATGTATAATGTTAAGTCCAGGTAAATCTTATCATCATTCGTCTAGACTTTGGTTTAATTATTTTGTTTGCTTATTGATCTTTTGCTTGCTTGATTATCTTTTGCTCATTTTCTAATGCCTGGAAAATGCTTGTTCAATGGTGTTGGCTAGCTGGACACCACTGTTTGGGACCTTGTCTTCTCCATGCTGACTTTTTGTAATTTTGCACATCACTTTTTGTTCATAAGGAAACCAGCCTTTTGAAAATCTGCTTCTGAAATTTCTTACAGCCAAGGAAGTGGGAGTATGAAACAATATGTTTCTAATATGGAGACAATAAGCTAAAAACATCTTTAAAATAAGTTTCAAGTGTGAAAATGTACCAGATGATACTAATTATCTTTGACGGAGGATGCAACTTTGAGGATGACGTCTTGAAAAACTTTTCTTGAAACAGAATATATTTTTTGTGTCTGTGTATAAACGTCTTGTGAATACAGTATGTACTTGCCCGCCCACATGAAACAAAAATGAAACAAAACAAAAAAGCAGAACAGAACGGAATTGACACTTAAAGAGTTTTATACAAGCTTAGTAAAAGTTTAGATATATGAAAGCTTATCATCATGTTTTGACTGCACACATCTATAAGGATATGTGTTACGTCCTGTGTTGAATATTGAGGCCCATGAATCTTCAAATACTATATGAATTGTATTTATTTATGCATTTACTATTTTTTCCTACCTTCCTCTTTGCATAGAACCCAAGGAATCGGGGTACCTATCTCTCTCTGCCCTGGTGGCGCAGTGGTTAAATGCCAGTACTGCAACCACAAGGTTGTGAGTTCGATCCTGCCAGGCTCCAAGGTTGACTCAGCCTTCCATCCTTTTGCAGGTCGATAAAATGAGTACCCAGCTTGTTGGGGGCAATTAGCTAAAAATACATTGTAAACCGCTTAGATAACACTAGTTGATAGGTGGTATAGAAATAAATAAATGCTAATGCTCATATAAAAAGCTCCTGCTTATTTTGCGGGCAGGAAAATCTATGGTCCAGGCAAGCCTACACCCAGCTTACATCAACATAACACCTGCATAATTCAGAGATGATCCTATGGATTCCCAGCATAAAAGCTGATGAGAAAACATAAGTGCCTTTCACAATTCTGTCTTTTTGTCTGCAGCTTTCTGTCTGCAGCTCCGTTTTCCCCCTTCATTGGGGAAAGAACAATGATATGCTGAGTTCTGTATGTTCCTCCAGAGCCAGCATGGTGTAATGGTTTGAGCATTGGATTATGACTTTGGAGACCAGGGTTCAGATCCCCGCTCAATCATGGAAACCCTTGAGATGGCCTTGGACAAGTTATACTCTCACAGCCTCAGAAGAAGACAAAGGAAAAACCCACTCTGAATAAATCTTGCCAAGAAAACCCTATGATAAGTTCATTTTAGGGTTACCATAAATTGTGAATCACTTGAAGGCCCACAACAACAATATATTCTTCTATGTAGAATAGGAATACATGCATCCATGCACATATCATGTCACATTCAATACTATGTGCATTGAGTTCAATGTGACTTAATTGCAGGTAGGTGTGTGAAGGACTGCAGACACAGGACTAACCAACTGAAGTAGTCCAACTGCATCAATGGAAAGCTGATAAAACTTATGTAGGATCCCTTGATTAAGGACTATTCTAATTGATTAAGGTCTACTCTAATTGGGACTAACAATTGGGTGCAAGTCACAGTTGTATAGACTTTTTCTTGTCAACTTTGTATAATCTGAATGAGCTCATATGAAAATAAACTGCATAGAAGATTCAGTTCAGTGGAACATATATTAAAAATGTATGGTTGTGTACTGAGGTTGCAGAACACACAGTACTTCCCCTGTATCATCTATCATTACATTTAAAAGTCTTAAAATTCCCTCCAAAGAGAAAGTCAAAAGTAATGTATCCCCCAAGAGAGCACTGAAACTACAGGCCTTTCTGCTGGAAGAGAGTTGAAAAATTTCCTTGGGCCATCTGGACTATTTTAATGGAGTTATTCTTGCCTGCAGGTTCCTCTGCTCTGGTGTTCCTTGTATGTTCTTCTTTACAAATGTTGTCAACACACTATAAACTGGGTAATGTTTCAGATATTTAATGTACAGTCTGTTGTTATACATAATACTTATACATGGAGGGATCTGTGCAAAGATCAAGAGGGCTATTCTATAAACTTTACAGAATAATGCAATGGTTTCCAAATTTGGATCTCCAGATGTTTTGGATTTCAACTGCCAAAATCCCTGACTGTTGTTTGGCTGGGGATTCTAAGAAGCCAAGTCCAAAACATCCAGAGGACAAAAGTTTTGGAACCACTTGAATAAAGTTATTCTATAAAGTGTATAGAACAACTTTCTTGAATCCTACAGGAAAACATCTATATTTGTGCTCAAGTTAATATTATGACACTAATGGCTTACAAGAGCCTGTGGTCCTCCTTTCTGAAATGAAAAGAATATTTGGACAAACTTGTCTTGATCAAATGTAATTTATCATCCTTATCCTGTTCAGTTAGTTACTCATGGCCTCAGCCTGATTAATTGTACTTCTTAAAAGTAACTTTCTCAATTCTTCCTAAGATTCTACAAACAATTACATTGCTGCTTGAACTAAATCTTTCCTGAGTGTATCACAGATGGAGAGCAAAGAAACACAGGACAAAAATTCAGAGTCCCCTGATTATATAGTAGGCAGGGTGAGAGCTGTGTGCATTGGAATTTACCATCCAAAACATTGGCTGAAGGCCTCCAGTGGAGATTTAATTGCCTGTGCTGACATTTTCAAGAAGTGCTCTGAAACAGATTTACTGCTGTTGCAAGTAGGCACAAGTCCATTTATAGCAGCCTTTTAAAGGGGAAAAAACTTTAAAGTGGGTAAGATTGAGTAGAATCCATCTTGACATTAGTTCCATGACTTCTCATTCATAACAACTGAAGATATTATGCTTATATCACCCAAATAATTAGAAATATAATCCTCTTAAAATTTAAAGTGCCTGCAAGACTGAAGATCGAAGCACAGAAGCAGAATAATGCTTCTAATCCTTTCCTGGAAACTAGACAGATAACTCTCTAATAATTAAACATTTTCTGAAATTATCCATAAATATAACTTTAATGGAATGGTTAAATTTTTAAGAGAGCAGATGTGTCCTGACATTTATTGGAAGCATTGTACTTTATAAAGAGTTTATTTCTTTACAGCAATTTGCTAATGATTTGTGTTGGCATCTGCCAATGACAGTGGAATGTTTTTAAGGTAATAGAGTTTTTACGTGAATATTAGTGTAAGCTTCTTATCTGGGATATCTTCATTTTAGATTTTAGGGTTTATTTTTTGGAAAAAAAAAAGAATGCTGTCATTCAGTACTTATGAGATTGGGATTGAACTCAATGGCTTTTTAGGGGTCCCATTCAACTCAGTAATTCTTTATTGTAAAAGTAGAATATGCTATGGTGGTTGAACCACTGAGACTGCTGGGGTATATCTTTAATAGCCCTGGCAAAGCATCCAAGTATATTCTTGTTATTATGTTGATTGTTTTCAATGCCTTTTCTCTTCTGGAAGAAAAGAACTATTTTTGGAATTAGGGTTTGCTTTCCTCAATCCTCCTCCCAGTTGTGACAGGTGTTAATTTGGTCTGCAGGAATAAAGAAATTGGCTTGGTAGTTGTTGAAGGCAGGCATTTCTTTGAAGCTGAGAAGGTGCAATCTTCCCTAGAAATCTGACAACAAAGCAGTGTTTGTTGGAGTGTGTTTAAGCTGTGAACCCCCAACTGCACTCATGTGCTTGGAAAGTTCTTTTCAGAAGAGGAAAATATAATGACCTAGTGATGCTATCAATAACTGAGTGGTGGTAGGACAATGTTCCAGGGCCCCATTATAAAGCTTATGTTTAATAAAACTTGTTAATTCATGCTGTAAGATTCTTTGTTAGTTTTGCATGGAAGCAACTCCCATTGAAATTAGTAAACATCATTCTGACTAGACCCTGCATTGTAAATGCGACTAGCTCAGCCTTTAATAGTTCATGAGTTTGGAAATGTATACTTCAAAAACAGGGAGCAGTTAAGGATAAATTTGGTCTGCAGGAGTAAAGAAATTGGCTTGGTAGTTGTAAAAGGCAGGCATTTTTTTGAAGCTGAGAAGGTACAATCTTCCCTAGAACTCTGACATGTTTTTAGATGAATTCTTGTCAATGTGGACCATGTTGTGATTAATAAAAGGATTTCCAGACCTAAATACCCTAAAGGCACCATATCCTGTCTGAGGTCAGAAGCTAAGCGGGATCATTGCTGACTTATACTTGGATGAGAGATCTCCAACAAATACCAAGTGCTATAAGCTATATTTCAGAGGAAGCAACTGGCAAACTACTTCTGAGTATTCCTTCCCTAAGAAAATCCTATGAAATTCATGGGGCTGACAGGGGACTTGAAACTGACAGGGGACTTGAAGGCATACGTACACACACACACACACACACACACACACACGAGAGGATTTTATTGGACATTGTGAAAATCACATTCTAACATTTGTGGCATTATTTAAAATCCAAAATCATCTCTCAGCCTAGATGATTCCCAGTTTAGTGTAGATTATAGGTAGTAGCATCAATTTGGTGTATCAAAGACCAACATTTAGTAAATAATAAAACAGAACACTGTGAAATAGTCAGAAACCATTTTCAATTTATTACAGGCTATGAATAGAATGGAAATATTCTGATTTCATATTCAGTTTTAAAGGATTTAAGAATGTAGGCCATATAGCTTCACAGCACAATTTGCAGAGTATTTCAAAAGGTCCATTGCTACAATACATCCCATACTGAAAGCTTTGAAAGCTCTGTTCAAAAGCTCTCTTAGCACATAGCAGTATAGCTTGCAGTGTGCACGGCTGACCCAGTTTTGCTCTCTTTGGGGACAGCATAAAACAACCTTATGTTGCCCTGTCACTGACATGGAATGGACCCAGATCAACTGTTTTCATCAAAAGTAGTCTGCCAGTGTACTCAGGGAGCTGTAAGTGAACAGTTCCCCAGTGTGTTCAGTACAAAGCTGGACAGGTTTGACTATGCAGTGGTGTTGACATATGATGTTCAATGCAGTAATTGCCTATAAAGAAATGAGATGAATTATCCAATGCAGACTAGGGCCAAGGTTTCTGGGGCAGACCTCCCTAAGAGCTTTGAGCAGCTTCAAGAGTATGGATAGCCTCTTCTCTGCAATCTGCATGCAATGCACACTGTACAGATGACTACCTTTCCTCTTTATGTAGCTCCTGGAAGAAGCTTTCAGCAAAGGCAGACATGAACACAGTACATACTGTAGATGTGTATATAATAGTGTCCACAGCATTCACATTGCTACAAGCAAACTCACTAAGGACTGCTAACACAAGACAAAAGAAATTCTTTTCCATTTGTTCTCTGAAATGACTATTCACTACCTGCCTATTGCCCTTAGACTAGGGATGTAAAAAACTCTCAGGTGCCTTCCACACTTATAATAATAGCATTGCCATGGTACCATCCTACAGAACTCTAGTATTTTTGTTCAGTGAAGCTTTACAGTACCCTGTAGAGAATTTTTACTCACACAAAATGACAACTCCCAGGATTCCATAGGATGGAGTCATGGTAGTTACAGGGGTATCAAATTGCTATCATCGTGCAGTGTGATAGAGACCTCAGACTCCATTGTTTTGTATGTCTCCAAAGTCTGTCTGTATTTCCATTTCATCCGTAGTTCATACAGGTTCTAAGGATTTGGGTTTTTTTTTCCTTTCCTGCATTGGAACTGGTACAAATTTTCCATATACATTTTCCTAATGTATGCACTTTTCTATTTTCTCATTAACTAAAAATAGATCTTCATATTTTTCAGTTGTATGCATATATATCAGATTTTATATGTCTTCTATTTCTCCAGAACATACCACAACAACCCTTGCTAGTATACAGATTTCCAAGATAAGATAAGATTACTTTTGCAATGAGCCCTGGGAGGTGTCAAATAGATCCTTTAGTAAAGGTCTCAATTCCACCAAAATTCTTTTTCTCTCTCTACTTGAATTGTGCAGCAAAGCAAAATGTGCTTGTGGAGAACCAACCTTTATTTTTTTTAAAAAATCTCTCTACAACAGAAAACCCAAAGGGGAATAGGAATTTTAAAACATTCCAGTGATCAAAAGCTGCCTGGACAAAATGCCCAAGAGAACTATCTAAATATGTGCACGCGTGTACAAAACCAAAAGAACCACCCACAAAATGATAGGAAAGCCCAAAAGGGGAACAGGAAATTTTAAATATTCTAGTGATCAAAAGCTGCTTGAACAGAATATCCAAAAGCACTGCACTGTGTGACACTACACACAAAGCAGAGAGAACCACAACCTTTACATAAAATAAGGGAAAAAATAATTTTGAAATATTTCAGTTATGAAAAGCTGCCTATATAGAGCCACACAAATCATTAGCACTACATTAAAAAAAAAATCCTAAAAATGCCTAGAGATGAATCATACAAATTTCAAGAAAAATGTATTTACTTGAATAATTAATACCTTTCCTTTTACCCAAATGGGAGAAATAAATATTAAATAAATATTAAGGCAATTATAATAGAATAAGATGTTTTGGCACTGTGTGGGGCTGTAGTGCAAACAACCACTGTCCATCACCTTCCTCATTCCTGCACCAGCCTAGAATCTGTTCTCCAAAGGTCAATAATCTACAGTTCTCTCTTCCATCTGTCCCACACTTTGTGCCCTCTCAGTAAAGAATTATGCTTTTTGTGGTCATATCCATCTCCTATAAGATCATCCATGGAAAAGGAACAGAATATGACTTCTTTCCAGTATGCCACTGGATCACACCACTCAACGTTTTACAGATGAAAACTGGGACATGCTTGGCCAAGCAACATCAACATGTGGTCAAGATGACATAAGTTATTACTAAGGAAAAACACACAAGCTACAATAGGCTACAGTGGTTTGCTTCAGCCTGACTTTTCTGGAAAAGTTCCAACCCCACCTTTGAACTGCCCTCCCCAAATTAATTGAGTACAAACTACTTTTACATGTTGAACTTCATTTGCAGCAATTGAATTAAGTTGTGGAGAAAGGGAAAAAGTGGGGGGAGAAGTGGGAAGTTTAGGTATTTTAGAAGCAGCTGAACTGGTATGAGAAAGAATTAATTGGGACTGTCCCTCTTAAACTGGGGCAGTTTGAGGGTATTATGAATAAGTGACAATGTTTGTCATTCTGACTGTTCCTTACCCTGCATCCTCATTACTCTGCATCTCCCCTTCTACAACAACTCTTCCTCCCGTCCATGTGTCGTTGGCACACTACATATTCATTTCTCTTTTCACCCAACATGAGTACTGGGTTCTCAACTACCACATAGTGGTACAAAAGCCAGCCCAGGCAAAGTTTCCAAGCTGAGTCTCCCAATTTGATAAGCTGTAGTTTCCACACTGACTGCACTTACAGGTGGTATAGCCAACTTGAAGGCTACAGAGTTGAAGAACATAGGCTGGATCTTGCACCAGTCCAAATAAGCTGGGAATGTAGGACTCACATCAGACTCAGAGCAGTCACTTGTGGCAAACCAGAACAGAGGTGAGGGAACACAACCCAAGAGAGGTTTGCTGAATATATCTAGGTCCCATCTGGAGATAAACTATATATAACCCTGATTATGAAGTAATATGTTGTTGGTTTTTTTGTATCTGCTGAACCCAGGAAAGAAATTAATAGGATTGGTTCCTGAACCAGTTGCTGGTATATCTAATGAAAAAGCCAGAAAACTTAAGTTTATTGAGATCTGTGTGAGTGATTGAACCTCTCCCTGCGCTGGATTATTTCTAAAAAACAATACTGTCCACATGAAAGTCATAGTAATGAGATATGAAATACAACTACATTTTAAAGCAACACTTTTTTCAATCTGAGGAACTTCTATTTTCTATGTTTCTGCCATGGTTTCATAAGATCAAAACTGGTAAGATATATTTCACTTCCAAGATTGCACTGCCTTTATTTGTGGACCTCTGTTGCTTTTTGAATGAAAGGCAACAGAGCTTAGACTTCCCTGTTTTGCAAAATGCAGAATCTATTCTTCCCTTACAAGACATCAAGGAGTCCCTCTGTGAATCTGAGAGACTGTACAGGAGTCTAAAGATATAAAATTCAAATGACTGAGACTTCAAAATTGTCTCCACTGCATTTCTCAAAAACTCTCCTGCTGTATTTCTGTAGTAGTTAGTAACCTGACACCCACCTGGTAATTTTTGTTAATTATTTTTATCGTTATAGTGTATTTAGAAAGCCTGTGATCCTATCATTAACATACAAACATAATGGGAGCAGTGTGGGCTGTTCACTTCCAAATAGTAGGTTGTGGGTGAGTTAAAGCCTAAGAAAAACCATGGCATTGTACTGTTTCAATTGACAATAGAAATCTTGTAACAAATGACATCTATCACAACATTTCCCACAGTTGCCATTCCACTGCTTTGCCAAAAGCCTAAATTCTGGCCTAGAAACTATAATTTTGGGACATTAAATTACTATCCTGATGAAAATATCTGCTGTATTGTACTTTACAATAATGATACCAGTAAGTATCAAAATTGAAACTAAATCCATAATTATCTGTGGGTGTGTTGCACCATGCCCACTTACCTGCCTCTTTTTCTCACTTCTTCTAGTCTTTGGAAATAAACTCAGATCAAATTAGCCAGATATCCTTCCTACATCCATATATAAGGTCCCATCATTATGACATGAGACATTTTATTTGTGACCTTTGCATTGTACATTTCACTAGTTGAAGGATATTAGCAAATTATGGAAACAAGTCCAAAAAAAAAGAAAAAGAAAAAAAGGACAGCATCAGAGACAAAATAAAGGTATCCAACAGGATTTGGACCAAGGAAAACAATGGAAAAATCCACCCTCCAGATCTGCCACCAAAAATCTTAAGAATTAAACTGCTTTATCTTCAAAGACAACATTGATTTGTTTTCATTTGTTTCTGTTTGACTAATAAAGAGACCAACCCCTTAAAAAAGAAAAAAAACACAGTCTATTTCCAGTCACGAGCCAACCTTACCTTTTTTAAAAAATATTTTTTATTAAAACCAATAATACTTGAGACATCTCAACATTCTTACATCGTTACATTATCTACTTCATTAAAACTCCATATCCCCACAGAAGATTTATATTTTATCTCATTGCCCTTGCTACATTTCCAAAATATAGTATCCTTATCCCAATTTAAGTCTTTTGTGTGTGTGTGTGTGTGTGTGTATTCCCTCGCATTCATTTCCTGCCTTCTTTGACTTGGTTCTTTGAGTTACCTCTAGCATCTTACCCCTCAATTATTGTCATTGTTACTTGTTAACTGTCCTTTAATTGTTGCTTTAGCTTTCTTGACATTTCTTGCTTATTTCCAAATACAGTCCTAGCATTGAAAACAGTCCATCAGGTAGACTTAATCTGTGCAAAAACTAGGGATGTAATGTCTTTAGATTTCATTCTTAAAGTCAAGAATGAATAATTTTACTATTTCTCTAATGTAGCTTCTGAAAGACTATTCCAAAGCAGCTTCAGACTTATTCTGCCAAAAAAAAAAAAGTATTCTTTTTGCACAAAAATGGCATTTTCTGTAAAAGAAACATGTGCATTTTGTAATATACTCCACACTGTAAAGTGTCCTGAACATCTAGGATTTTCACCATCACAGTTTCCCAACAGTCAAAAAACCCATTTTTGACCATTTTCCCCATATATTTCAATATTCTTTCCAACTCAAGTGCAAATGTTCTGACACAATTATTGTGTCTTGTAGCTGGTGTTACAGATCACCTCAGGAACTGATCAGGAGCACTGGTTGGTTCTCCTGGTGCAGGAATGAAGAACAGCTCTGGCTGATAAATATCTCCTTCTGTCCACTACCATAGTACCTATCATCTGCACCTATAAAGCTAAAGAAGTTAGCCACAAGTTAATGGAGCTAGATTAGAATTTTGCCCACATATAGAACTTCTCCCAGCAGTACAGGCTGCTTGCCTTCCTCAAAGGAACACAATTAAATCATTCTCATTGCTTCCTGCTGTATTTCTGTCACAAATTATCCATATTTCTATTAGTACTTTATAACCAGATGAAGTATAGGCCTAGATTCCTCAATAGATGTAAATGGTGGCCAGGTCTCTCTGGGAGGCTCTCCTGAGGCATCTTGGGGTGTGGTTTCAAGATAGAAACAGAGGTGTATCAAGGATGGGCAACTGGAGTGCATGACCTGGGCGTTGATGCCAGGGGGCACAGAAAAGCTGGGGAAAAAAACCCATCTCCCATCCAGGCCTGGCACGTCACCTTTGTCCTTGTGCCCGCCAGGGTCATTCCTGGCTCAGCGTGTAGGTGACAGCAGCAGCAGCCCTCCTGCCTGGGCCTGGGCTTGGCCCACCACCCACTGCCCTCAGAAGGGTTGTTCCTGGCCTGGTGCAGAGACAGAGATTGCAGCAGCAGCCCTCTCCCCTAGGCCTGGCCCACTGCTGCCCCCCTCACCCCCACCAGGTTCTTGCTCAGCCCAGGGCAGTGGTGATGGCTGGAGAAGCAGCACCTAGAGGTGCAACTTCCATGCTTACTTTAGCTGCTGTTGAACCTAGATACACCAATGGATAGAAGACAAGGTTGACTGGCATGCCTCTGAGACACCCATGACACAGGCTGCCCACATTATCAGTTAATCCCTCCCACATCTGACCTGGGCTAGGATTGTGCTAGAGGACATCATTTGGGCTTCCTGGTATCTGAGCCCTTGCCATATGCCACAACAATTTCTTTGAATTATATCCACTGGAAATTATGGCCAGTTATGCCTGTGCATAATTGCTGTTTTACTAGTCTGTTTTGTTGAGAAAACTGTGGTATAGAGAAATACCCTATCATAATGCTTAAGTTGCAACACATCCTGTATGTCTTAAGTCCTCCTTTTCTGTGCCAGCAAAGACATACGTACAAAGTCTACTAGGGGCTCTCACTAGCAGTTCCACCAGTATTCATCCTTTACTTAATTCCATTTTTGTATTCTTGTAGAGGTTGCACTTAATGACAGAATAATGGCAACATTTTCTGGTAGAGCTTGAAAATTTTCTTTTTGTAGTAACAATGGCCAAAATTCTTCAGGCAGAATGTCCAACAACTACCATGGAAAAAAAATCTCAAACTGTAGTCCCAGATTTGCAAACTCTGTTGAGAACATTTACAAGTTCTGGAGGGAACCCGAAATGTGTAAGCTGAGACTTGTGTAGCACTGGGATGCCATACTCTCATAAGCATGAACAAAAATGTAGTTGTCAGGCATAGGTGTCATATATTCTTTCATAATGTAACTGGTGAATACAAAGTATTTATATATTAAGATATTTCATGAGGAAAAAGAGACAATTTTTAAATTTTGTAACCAACTGTGGGGAATCACATCAATAATTATTTCATAGTTTAACTAGCACTGCCACTAGTCAAACATCTTTAAAAAACCTACAATTGTGTTTATGTTTACAAGTGTTTTAATCCATCAGTTGTTCATTTATGGTAATTGACCAAATGAACGTTTTAATCAAAATTAATGCTAAAAGTATTTCTAACTAGGAAGGAGACAGAGCAGTTCTGAAGAGTCTATCTCCTTTTGCAATTTTTATGTATAGGCATATTTATACTTTCCTTTTCTGTAGTATTTGGTGTGAGGACCTCGTTCATGAATGTTTATTGTTTTGCAAAAGCAAAATGAAGCTTGACAAACCATGATGGCAAAGCAATAAAACTCACACATTACTGTCTGTCTGTTTGTTCTGGAAGAGCTAAACTCGAGCTGCACCTTGTAAATTGCAGCCATTTTTAAATTAAATACATATATTTTACTGGCAGTTTCCTAGGACACAAATGACCTTTGAAATGACACTTGCCAAAGATCAACAGATTCAGCAATGTTCGAACAGAGTTTTCTGATCTTTGATCTCAGTATATCTCTGCTGTCCTACCAATCATTGTTTAGGAAGGCTTAGTATTCTTTAACTGCATTAAAACCCTTGGTGTTGTACAATATTACCATAAAATTGTGATAATATTTTAAAATAGCATGTTTTGCTGTACGATACCATATTTATTTACACTATCTGTCTACAATTGCTTTTCAGCTACATTCCAGTGGAATTTGTTTTATCAGATGTTCTTCCATAAATATAGGACTCCAGCTCTCTTAAAACAATCAGTATTCGATGGCCTCTCTACTGCCTGTGAGCAGCTGCCCTATATTTTCCTAGAAAGGCTGTTTAGGGTCATTTAAACAGCTATCAGCAACTGCTTTCAGTTAGCAAAAAGTCTGTATTTTATTTTGTCATGTTTACCGTGGCAATAAATACATCACAGTTTATAAAGTTTTACACATCATTTGACTAGATATTATAGCTGTCTGTGCATATATGGCAACAAACTACATTAAAAATCCCATGCTGACGTAGAAATAAGTTCTAAATTTACTATTTCAGAACATATGAAGCTTTCTGAAATGAGTGCCCTGAGTGATTTTAGAATTTGTAGACATCTATTGCAACCAGCTTGAATAAACAATAGCATGGTAGATGCTGTTGCCTATGGACTCTGGATGTTTGTGACATTCATACATTGCTGTCTAATTTAACACAAAAGGATAATAGTGAACATGTGTTTCATGCTTTCAAGTGTTCAGAGCTCCTCACATGTATTATCCAACTGCAATCCTTTGAAAGTAAATGAGTATTATTATACCTCATATTTGAAATGAAGATACTGAAACTAAGAATGGCTGCCTTAAAGCCAACTAGTGAGATTCTGAAAGAGGTTAGAGTCAAACCACAACTTTCTGTTCATAGCTCAGTCTCTTAACCGCTATTGTACAATAGTTTTCTAACCAATGGGTATTATTTGCAAAATCAGACCATAATAACTGATTTGGAATCACAGGACTAAGTCCAATTGGGAGAAAGGTGGCATATAATTAAGTAAGTAAGTAAGTAAGTAATTGTTCGTCCCAATTAAAAGAGAACTGCTGTATCAATGAATACATCAACACTGATATAAATCAGCGAATCTACACTAGATGGGACTTAGAATTCAATTTATTCTTAAAGAAACATTTAATTAAAAGAAGAAACTTGTAAACCCTCTTCTGCAAAACTTTGTATTGATACTGGATTTGCTATGCTTAATACCATCTGAACAATTTCACAGAATTAATATTAATATAAGTTTTGTTGTTGTTGTTGTTGTGTATCTTAAAGTCAATTCTGACTTATGGCGACCCTAAAGCAGACCTATCATGGGTTTTTTATGGTAAGATTTGTTCACAGTGGGTTTGCCTTTGTCATTCTCTGAAGCTGAGGGAGTATAACTCGCCCAAGGTCACCCAAAGGGTTTACATGGCTGAGTGGGGATTCAAACCCTGGTCTTCAGAGTCATAATCCAGGGCTCAAACCATTAGATGACGTTGGATCTAAATATCATAGGATAACTGGACGAAAAAAAATAGAGAAAGAATGCTCTAAGACTCACGTATGAATGAGAAGGTGGTTAGCGGTGAGAAATCACAGATCAGAAATGGAATCCAACACATGGATATTTGTACTGGATAAGTACAAAGCTGCTTAAAATTAAATTAAAATTAAAACCCTGCCACTAAAAGTTAGTTGTGTCCTTTTATGTTGATCCTGACTTATGGTGACAATATCATAGGTTCTTCTTGGCAAAATTGATCCAAGGAAGCTTTGTCATTGTTTTCTCTAGAGCTAACAAAATGTGTGACTTGTCCAAGATTTACCTAGGGAGTTTCCACGGCTAAGCAGAGATTCTAACTTTGCTCTGCCAGAGTCCAAATCCTGTGCTCAATTCACTATACCACACTGGCTCCATAACATTCATGGTCAAAACCAGCCAGTCAATGCACCAAAACCATCAGGTGACAACAGATGAAAAGGCAGATGTTGGTTCATAGTCAGATAAACACCAATGTTAACAGCACAGGATTAAAGACAAATTTGCAGCTTACTTAAATATTGTAGCTGGAACAAATACTGAAGCTAATGGGCCTAAAATTTAAAACTGAGAACAGTAGGGGGAAGTATTTGTTTATATATGTTTTCCTTGAAGACATGAAGAATTTATCTGTTCTTCACAAAGGGCACCAAGTCTGGCAGAAAGTATTAGGTAACACAGTTCTTCTTTAGAGATAAGTTTAGCCTTTTCATTGTGCTCTGTAAGGTACTACACAGCTTGCAAGGCCAAGATGAAGTATGAAAGAAAAAACATCAAAGCTGATATATAAATAGACTATCAGTCTGAACACTTTATATAACAAGATTTATATAACTGAGAGGTTTCTAACATTTACAGAGCCCTATACACCCACTCATTGATTTTTATTTTTATTTTATTTCACTTTAAGCATGTATCGCTTATCCAAGCCTAAAGAAATCTCACCCACACATTTTGTCTGGTTCCACGATGATTAAAATGTTCAGAACTCCCAATACAATAGGTCTACAAAATTAAACATGGGTTTTTATTATCTGTAATAAAAACCAGTATTTCCAATTATATTATGATTTTTTAATCCTAAACCTCAAAGTTCTTGAAATGTTTTCAAACGTTTAGAAGCGAATAATTGCATCATCACACAAATCCTTCACTTTCTGGCAACTGTTATCTGTTACCCCATCAACCCAACCTGTTCCATCTCTAGATGTAGACTGAGGAATAGTTGGGCTACAAACTCATTCAGTTTTGAAAGTCTCATCCAACTGTGAGCCAGTTCATAACACCAATCACCATTTTTTTTATCTACTGGTAATCATCCTTCTCTATCAGACATTTTGCATCTACAGGTGAACCAACAAATGACATTACAATACGAGCCAGACAAAGTGTATTGTAGCTAAACCAATCCTATTATTTTGGCCCTGAGCCAGAAAATATCAGAAACACCTCGCTCTGTCCCTCATTAATAAAGATATTAATAATAATAAATGAAGTAACTACTCGTTTATAAAATCCAAAATCAACTGGCCAAGATAACCAAATTGTTTTGTTTAATGTTGCTATCAGTCTTGCTATAACTCTCTATCCCTTCTAAAGTTAAAAGAAATCCCTTTTAGACAAAATGTGTATATGATGCTAGTGAGAGAGAGGGACCAGCCACTTTCACAGACAAGGAAGATTTAGGTGGGAAAAAATGCTCCTTCAGAGAGGTGTTTTATGTCATAACCTGCACTTTGTATTGTGCCCAGATGCTGACTGGTAGCTAGTAAAGCTGCAGTAACAGCAGAGTTATATATATTCTATAATCAGCTGCAGTTGGGGCACAACATTTTGAATGTGCTGAAGTTTCCAAGCCCTAATATATTTTAGCCATCTTAGAAGACTATAACTAAAACATGTGTCACTACCCTGTAAGGTCAGACCAGACATCTCTGTGAATGGGCACAACTTGTGCGCTAGCTTTAACTATGTAAATAGACTACTGGACACTTCAGAATCATAGGCATCCAGTCTCAAGGCTGACTTGAGTAGGACACTTGAAATGCAAACTTAAAGTATCATCTGTATTTTGACTAAAAAAGAGCACCTCTGTCTTGTCTGGATTAAGTTTGTTTACTCTTACCCAATCCAGACATATCAAAAGCTGGTTTAGAACTGAATCAGCTTTCCCAGATGTAGGTCAGAAAAAGAAATAAAATTGGATGTAAAATAGCATAGAACAGAACCCTGAGAGACTACATAGGCCAATGGTCAAATTGTTTAATACAAATCCACCAGCACCACTTTCTGAGCTCATCCCTTCAGAAGAACACCTCAAAATCCTGTTCCACAGAGTCAGCCCAGAAGGATATTATAATGGAAAGTACTGAAAGCCATCAAGATTGTCCAGCAGAACAAATAAGGACTCACTTCCCCTGTGTAGTTTCAAGCATAAATCATCCCCGCAGGTGACTAAAACCATATCTGTTCCATAATCAATCTTAGATAATCAGTCTCATGAAAGAAACCACAGACCTGGAATACCATTCCACATTTCAGTACATTGCTAAAAAATAAGATACTAGAAACTGGCCTATAATTCCTATCTTGCTATAGAAAGGAATTGACCACTCACTTCAGCAACTCAGTCAATTCCTCTCCTTTTCGTTTTTATAATCTGGTGTTACCCTGTGAATTGGGGGTCCCAGAAGGGGCGCCCAAATAACCAAACAAACCTAGCAAGATGGGGAAAATTAGCTGGAGCACTCTCTTGGCTAACGAGAGGCAGGGTAATGCAGCAGGATCTTTTACCCTATGTCTACAGTGTCAGGTCAGTGAGGAGGCAAATAGTTCAAACAACTATTAGATTTATTAAACAGTTATTAAAGAAAAGCACAAACACACTCCTAACTAGAAAAGGAAAATAGAGTTCAAGGGGAATGGGTGATACGCCACCTGTCCTGCAGTCCTGGGGAAGCCTGATTGTTAGAAGAGGAAACCCGGCGTGGTGGCCGAGGGGAATCTGCTGAACCAAGCAGCAGCAAGGCAGAGTAGAAGTCCAAGCGATCCGGCGAGAGTTCTGAAGAGCTCTCAGAGCAGGGGATTTTTATAGGGGAAAGAACGACCGCAGGCTAGTCTGGTCTCGGGTGAAAACAATAAGTTTTGGGTTGGAGACAAAGCCTCCGAAAAGTCAAGATTTGCATGATTGAGTTAAAGTCTGAATTGACAATGGCTTGGCCGGTATGTAGATGCGGCTAGCTCGGCAGTTAAGTACCTAGCTTGCCAGGGTGTCCTCTCTGGGCAGAGGATCTCTTTGTGGTAGCGTGCATTTGTAATGAGGGTGTTTGTTTCGGGAGGTCCCCTAAAGCAAATCTGGCAATATCT
Source organism: Iguana delicatissima (assembly GCA_948472985.1). Taxonomy (NCBI): domain Eukaryota; kingdom Metazoa; phylum Chordata; class Lepidosauria; order Squamata; family Iguanidae; genus Iguana; species Iguana delicatissima. Next base: position 2,104 of record CAOKZL010002383.1, on the reverse strand, counting down.
GGCTTGGTTTGGTGGGAGCAGTAAGTAGTACTCATGCCTAGCTTCGTGCTTGTTCGGCGGGCCTCACAAACACTTGGTTGATGGCAGAGTAGGGCCGATTTGCGATATCAAAATTATATCTTTGGTTCACCAAAGGCCAGGCCAGTACACGGTGGTAACACTGAGAAGGGAAAGGGTCTAGCAAATGCATATTAGGCTTCAGCACTCCAGAGATCCTGCTCACAACTTTGGATTGTTCAAATTGGAAGGCATCCATGATCGAGTATACATAAGTGGAGGCAAAGTTACATCCACTGGCCTTGTGCCAACTATACATCTAAGAAATCTAAGAACTTTAATCTACTGTGGAAATTGTTTTCAAATTGCCTGCTGGATTGTTTCCACTCCATTCTCAGGGACTAGGCTATTATCAGCCCCAGCTAGACAGCTCTTCGCAGATGCAATGGTGACAAAGAAGAGAAAGTTTCATTTCCTGCCATGAAGAAAAGTTTGCATTTCCTTTGTCTCATTTTCTCTTTCAAACACAAAGGAAACTGAAATACCACAGGTTCCCCTGGCATGAAAGATGTTCCTCCCTGAATCATGTTTAGAAACTCTATTACAAAGTTTTTCCTATCTCTCATAAGCTAGCTGTAGCCTTCAACTGTTTAGTGTACAGTCATCCCTCCACATTCGCTAGGGTTAGGGGCACAGGATCCCTCTGAAAGTGAAAAAAACATGAATAGCTCTAGGCCCTCCTAAACCATATTTAACACACAAAAAAGTATGATCACCACATTTAACCCACCATGGATTCCTTTGAGGCATCACAGTTCTTTAATAAAGCAGAAGTGGGTGGCTGGCGGGGCTTACTGCCTCCTCCACTGCTGCCCCACTCCATTTTTAATAGAGACTTACAAGCCTTGTTCACATAGGGACTTTTTTAATAGGGACTTTTAATAGACTCTATTAAAAATGGCACAGAGAGGCAGCAGAGATGACAACAAATAATATGTGAATAATCAAATCTGCAAAAAGTGAAACCTGCAAATGTGGAGAGTTGATGGTAGTTATATGTCTTTCTCCACTGCTTCTATTTTCAAGGAAAACTTCACTATACATTATATTTTTGGGAATGGAGAGATGGGATTGATGCAAAGTAAACAGGATGTAATGAGAAAATAGGGATGGAAAGAATATTCAAAAATATTTAGAAAATTGTTGAGAAGCCCTGGTGAGAATTCTGGACTGTTGAGAATCTTCTGTAAGTTGCAAGTATTTATTTTGCACAAAAAGCAGACTTTTCTGCATAAGAACCAGCATTTTCTGCACGGAAAATCATATTTCTATGTGGAAATATTATTTTATATACAGAAAATACTGCTCCCTGCGCAGAAAAAAAAATCTGTTGTATGCGCAAAACAATTACATGCAAATTTTGCATGGAGTAAGTCAGAAATTAGAAATAGGCCCTGAAAACTGTGGTTTTTAAAAAGATTTTCTTGGAGTTGGGAGAAAATTTCTATTAATACTTATTGTGTCCTTCTGAAAAGAAATTTAGTGAAGAATTACATCCTTAAAGTAAACATTCCTCACTTGATTCCAGCTGAAAGGATCTAATCACAAATTTATTGACTGCAGCAAGGTTAGTTATATCAAGAAAATGGAAAATTCAATGAGATTTTCAAATAGAGGATTGGTTTAAAGAAGTGTGGAAAATTACCATTAATGATAAGTTAACATGTGGAATTAAGGTCAAAAAAGGAATAATGAAAGGGAATGATTTTGAAGCAATATAGAATATATTTGTGGAAAAGGTGTGAGGAAAAGAGGAAAGTGTTACACCTCTACAAGAAGAGTTACAATTTGGAAGGAGGAGTAATTCAAGGTATAATTGGCTCTGGGGATAGGGTACACTTAGCAATAGCAATAGGTTAAATTTAGTTTGAAAATGATAGAAAAAAGAATGAAATTACTAATAGTATTTTTTTAAATGTTAGGTATAGGAATAAATAAAACAATGGGTATAATGAGAACGACATTTATAGATATATATATAACCAAAATATATAATTAGTGTGATTTATAATATGTTGAATAAGTAATATTACGAAAATAGATTTAG
>CAOKZL010002382.1:0-203560 GCA_948472985.1 Iguana delicatissima | reverse complement strand
TCTTGGTTTCCAGCTGTAACCCGAGGTCCATTGACTGGATCGTGTCGCCAGGGACGCCACCACTCCCCCAACCAAACCTCTTCAACAAAAGGTCGAGGGCGCCCTAGGTTTTGTCAAGGGGGGGCCGCAATCCCTGACGTCCAAACATCCGTCAAGGGGGACAGAATAGCCCCTTCCCCCGTTTCCTGGCCAATGCACCAGAAATGTTGTGGCCAGAAAAGAGACGAAGACCAGGTTTCCAGGGAAAAATCAAAAAGCCATTTTTTATTGTTAACAATTTACTTGTGCAAGGACAACAGTTATCCCAGAACTGTTGTTCCAATCACTATATACCTTTTGCCTTCTATGTCAGCAATCAATCATTCATTTAGCCCGCCCATCACTGGAGAAAAAGATCTTTAGTTAACTTTCCCATTACATCACTGACTTAGCACAGAAGAGAACAAAGAGTTAGTTAGAAAATGATACAAAATGATGCATGTGGCCAGAATGAGGGAGTATGCTTACTCCCTCTTTGTTCCCAGATGCTTGAGTGAATGTTGCAAGGCCATTCCTAAAATCTGAGATAAGACAAAGACATCCGCTGTTCCACTCAGAGACACAATTCAATTTGCTTATTTTTTCCCTATTCAAGTAGCATTGGATTTAACCCCTTCATTTGGACTAAGTTATCTTCTGGACCCATGGACTGTAAAGTATAAGTAGAATTGTAAAGTACATTCACTTTTTTTTTTTTGCATCTGTGGAAAAGGATACATCTGAGACATCTTGTTGAAAAACAAGTCAACTGTTGAAAGATTTCCTCCTCTTTATGAGTGACCAAAGGCCCTTTCCGTGCATGGTTATTAAGGTGGACCAATGCGTCTTGCCACGGAGGTCTTCTGCATGTTGGAGCTGACTAGGTTCAGTTTATTTATTTAATATTAATGCACAAAAGCACAGAGTTTTTGTGTGTTTAACAAAGAGGCACGGATGGGGTGCTGCTTGAAAAAAAAAAGCTTGCTTCTTCATTGTAATGTGTAAATTCTACAACGTATGTAAAATGAGAGGTGCTAGAAATCTTGTTCATTTGTCTTTTCTTGCCCACAGAAGCATACCCTCCAACTGACCTGATTTAGCAGGAACAGTCCTGATTAATCCTCTGCCATCACACATTTTAAGATGCCTTTAAAATGTCCCACCTTCCGTCTCTTCCTCCCACTTTCCCTCTTTGTCCTTCTGCTTGCTTAGGTGCTGCAAACTTAGTTCAAAGTGCAAAGCAGTTTGCACTCCTCTTAGGTCCTTTCCGCACGTGGTTATTAAGGCAGGCCAATGTGTCTTGCCATAGAGGTCTTCTGCACCTTGGAGTGGACTAGTTTCAGTTTATTTACCTTCGTACTGCATGTAATTCCAACTCAATGTGCCCCCATGTGGTGGTAAAGCGTGCTATTTGAAAACTGGAAGAAATTGGTTTTCCAATTTTCCAAACAGATCCAATTCGTACTTTCACAGTGGTGCAGACATGTACATTTGCACCAATGCAAATTGGTGGTTGGGGAGGACTCCTTGGAGGGGCCAGGGGGTAGTATGGACTTTTGCACTTACACTCATATGCACGTACACAGTGATGTATTAAACCATGCAAAAAAAAAAAAGCCCAATCACAGCTGATGCAGCGGGGTGAGGGGAGTAGCGGGAGTGGCCATGGCGGAGGCAGTGTGGATTCATGAACTCGCACTCCTCCGGATCAGAATGGAACATACTCAGTAGCTGTGTGGAAGGAAATGAGGGAAAGTCCGCCTTATTTCGAGCCCAGAAAATCCGGTAAGAAATAGCACAAACCAATTCACCAGCCTCATGCGGAAAGGGCCAAAGACCAAGACTTCATCCGCAGTGGTAACAACAAAACCAGAACTTCAAGAAATTTTAACAAAAGAGTGCATTAAAATAAAATGAAAATGTTATATGCACTTTTAACTAGTGAGAAGAAATATTCTGAAAGAAGTAAAAGTTTACAGCTTTATTTCAGTTACCAACATGGAACAACACTGGAAAATCTTTAATAGGGCTAAGCAAATTTTCACTGGGATGAGACAGGAGGTTACACATCTCAAGTAGAAATATCTATAAGAGGGGGAAAAAAACACTTTCTGACAAATAATTTTGTATGGCTCTGCCAATGAACTACCAAAGATCAGTTCAGCATGTGTGAGCCTAGTGTCAACACTGTAAGCTCATCTTCTTGTTGACCCCCTTGTTACCATGCATGTTTACATCACAATATATTTCTCAACATTCATTTGCTATCTCATACTGCTGACAGAACATGAAATTTAAGGCTGCAGCTTGCAATCCTCGAGAAGCCTCATATATGCAATTTTGACTTTAAAAAGAAATATAGTAGCTTGGAAGTGAAAGTGATGTGTGCCAAAAAATGAAAATCTGGAAAAAGAAGAATCAAAGAGCTTGGTAAATTTGATCAGTGGACAGAACTCACTGAGACTTTGTGGACTGCATTGCCTTATTGTTTGCTGCTGTTGTTGTGTCACTTCAAGTCTTTTCTGACTTATGGTGACACTAAAAGTGAATCTATCATGGGGTTTTCTTAGCAAGATTTGTTACTGTGTGAGTATTTAGATCCTGCAACTCAACTCCTCCCTTATTATTATTATTATAGTCATCCCTCCACACTTGCTAGGGTTAGGGGAACAGGACCCCATGAAAGTGGGAAAAACTTGAATAACTCTAGGCCCTCTCAAACCATATTTAACACACAAAAAGTTATGATTACCATATTCAATCCACCATGGATTCCTTTGAGGCATCAGGGTTTCTTCACAGATCAGAAGTGGGTGGCTGGCGGAGCTTCCTGCCACCTCCATGGCTGCCCCACACCATTTTAACAGGGACTTATAAGCCTCATTCACAGTTTTTCAGTTTCACAAGGCTTGTAGTCCGAATTAAAAATGGCATAGTGAGGCAGCAGAGGCAACAGCAAGTAATCTGTGAATAATCAAATCCGCAAAAGTGAAACTCGCAAATATGGAGGGTTGACTGTATTATGATTATGATTATGATTATTATCCTACTTTTCTCCTTAGAAGGACTCAAAATGGCTTACAGCACTTTTTAAAAAAGAAAACATAGTTTAAAAATCATTGCAAAAGTTAAAACACAAACAGTCCAGCAAATAATTAAAACAGAGTTAAAGTATATATTTAAAAACGCAAACAATTAAGAATAGCCAGCATCATTTGTCAGCAGGCAATGAACACAGATTGAACACCCACTGAAATGAAAATGTCTTTATTTGTGTATGGAAAGAAGGGTGGCAGTCTGACTTCCTTGGGAAGGGAGTTCCAGAGCCTGGGAGCAGCGATTGAGAAGGCCCTCTCCCATGTTCCCACCAGACGCACCTGTGAAGGTGATGGGACAGAAAGAAGGGTGTCTCCAGTAGATCTCAAAGCCTGTGATGGTTCATAAGGAAGAACAATGTCCTTCAAATAACCCAGACCAGAGTCAGGTAGGCCTTTAAAGGTCATCACCAGCACCATGAATTATGCCCAGAAAAAGACCGACAGCCAGTGGAGGTATTGCCACAGGGGAGATTGTTTGATTCCTGTAGCCAGCCCTAGTTAACATAAAATCATGCATAAGCAAAGTGCAAAGGGGCAACTCTAAAGTTAGTAATAACTAAAACAGACATATTCAAATGAATGGAATGTCTTTTTCCTCACTTACATAAGTCGCATTGGCCTACATTGAGTTGATAGTCTTGACTAGACAACTTGAATCAATAGAGTTTTTCACAAATGTTGATTTGTTAAATTCCCATTGATTCCATCAGTCTACTCTACTTGAGATTAACATTGGATTTAGCCTGAAGGAAGGAGCTAAAGTACAAGTATAATCAATAATATTGGGTACAAAATCAACTCTGATTAAAAAACAGCAACAAAATGATGCAAAACAATCAGTTTATCTATTTGTTTGTGAACAAAATCTGATATAAGCTATTTTAAAAATGCTTCCAGTCAATCAGTCTTTTTCTTAAACAAGTATAAACAAATGCCTTCTTATTGAATTTTATTACAACATACATCAACCATTCCTGATGTCATATATTAAACATCTTGTGACAATGAAATATAATATAATATATTCTTATATATAATTTAGTACAGAACAATTCAGTATTAATATAGCTATACTTTACTTTACTGTCTTCTACATTCATAACTCATAACTTAACCTAAAATCTTTTGTTCCAAGTCTTTTAGCATGTTTAATTTATTTGAAGAAAAAAAACTATACTTTTCTATCTCCAGCCTCTATCTCTTTTTCAAAAGGAGCTATGTCCAAGTTATTCACAACTATTGAGAACAACAAAGTAAAAGTAAATTGCTACTAACCATTTATATAAGCTCCAGTGATTTATAGAGTTATGGAAAAAAACAATTTGTTTTTTGTTGTTGTTTTGTTTGTTTGTTTATTATGGTCTTATCCACAGTTTCCTGCAACACATTTAATTTCTCGGTTCTTTCCAGAACTACAATCCTTGTAAGTGTAGCACTATTGATTATTTGTAATGCTGGACCTCTTCCCCTCAAAAGATGAGTTTTGATTCCTTGCCTTCCATTCTTTCCCTATTTTCTTAATATCCTTGTTTCTAACTTTTGGCAATGCTATAGTGAACCTATCGCAGGCTTTTCTTGGCAACATTTGTTCAGAAAAGATTTGCCTTTGCTTTCCTCTGACGCTGAGTGTGATTTGCCCAAGGTACTGGGTTTCCATGGCTGACTGGGGATTCAAACCCTTGTTTCCAATGTCACAGTCCAACACTCAAACTACTTCACTTTGCTGTTCCTAGGGACAAGGATTGTGTTTTCTGAATTCCAAGTAAGAAAGTGATGATGTGAGATAAAACCTGACAAATGAGGTAACTCTCTGATGAAGTGGGCAGAAGTTCATGAAGCCATTTGAAGAGACCTCCATAGAATCCATGGTCATACATACCTATTGTGATGGTGAGATTCATTTCTCCTTGCCAACTTTTATTTGAAAAGCAGCAGTCTCTGATGATGAAAGAAGATACATACTGCTCAGGGCTTACTATTACCAGCTGGAACTATTAAAGCTCTACAGTGCCAACTCCTTAATGCAAGATGCTAACCAAGATTTATCACATCACTTCATTGAATCAAGGGATTAAGAGTCAAGCAGCTGAAATTACTGCTTCACTAAAGTCGAATTAGCATTTGTGTCTCATAGGGCAGTAGATGATCCTTGGGATTAGGTGATTAGGTTAAATTCTAGGTGACTAGTTCAAATCCAAACCCAATTCATTACGGTTGTACAAAGCAGCTATTTTCTGATGGCATTTAAGCAGCTTATATGAAAAATAATTGGTCATCTCATGCAGCTCCTAGTGGCCAAGTGCCTGGAAGCATGAAACTAAAAGCACAACTGGGAGGAATTTCATCTCTACTGGTACTCCTATCTTAGCAGAAGTAGAAAATAGGTCACGGAGTTAAAAACAGCCTTGTGTTTCAAACATGGCATGGAACGAAAATATAGTTTTCCAATAGGAGGTTGTCTAATGTGATGGTGGGGGGAAATTATTTGACCCATGCTGGTTATCCTAAGGATTCTCTCATGGTTTCATTTTGTCCCCAAAGAAAAAAAATGATATCTGCATGAAACCATCAATGGAAGTTGTCTGGAGATTTGTGTCTTCTGCTGATTACATGCTTATGACACCCAACTCTACCTGCTCTATCATTTTCCAGAAAGATAGTGGAATCCTTAAACAGATGTCTGTGACAGTGATGGAATAGATGTGGCTATACGAATGAGAACTTAATACTGATAAGGGTAGAAGAACTTGTGTTCAACAGAAAAGCTAATTTTAGATAGTTGTGATCAGTTCTATACTAAGATGCAACTCCCCCTTCAGGAACAGCTTCATTCTGTGGGTATGCTGTTGAAGTCAGCCTTTCAGTATGATGGCAGCTATGGTTAGAAACCCTTGGAAATGTTAGTTGGAAACTGTTTGGAAACTAATAATAATGAACATGGCACCAACAGCTAAGGCTAACAGCCCAGTTCAAAGTGCTGGTCCTAAGTGGGAACAAGCTACTTAAAAGGACATCTTCACAATGTTGCTGCCTACTCAGTGAAGGCCCAGTGCCAGCACAGAAAGACAGAGGTGGTTGTGCCAGCATTTGTTGACTATGTCAACAACTGACACAAGCCAAAGAACTATTAATAAAAGAAAGAATAAGAAGTAAAAAACGAAATATAATGGTGACTCAGAGTCTGAGTCCAAATGAGAATGACACAGATAAATCTGCTCTCATCTACAAAAGCACAGGTTTAATAAATATTAAATGCGTAGGTTTAATAAATAACAGCTCTAATTATCAGTGGTTGCCTAACATTACAGCAAAGGACTGGAGAAAACAGAAATGATTTCACTGACTAAAAAAATCTTGCTGTGTAAATAGTGATATTGCAGATCACTGGTGAGATTCTTGCCTCAGATTGAGAGTTAGAGCTGTTAGACCTGTCCATCATCAAACTGTAGCCCCATCCAACCCTTCCCATTCATAGTAAGCTGACATTTTTATTACATGGTCCTATTGCAGATACACTGTCTAGTTTTTCCTCTCTTCTTTTTCATGCCTGAATCTCTGAATCAGTCCACATCAATTTGTTTACATGCTTGAATCTCTGAATCAGTCCTCATTGCTTTGGACCACAGATTTAATCCAGAACTGATCCCAATCAGTCTGAATCTATCCCTTTTAGTTCATAATTTGGAATTTGGCTATATCAGTTGCATGGCCTTAACAAATAGCATTTGTGGCTGCGTGTTTTGTTGGGGAATATCCATGAAATCTGTCACTAGAAGTATCTCTGTTAAAACATTAACACAAATGCTTAACTTTTGAAGATGTTATCATGTCATTACTTGTCTCATAAATTGTTCATCTGGATATTTGCAGAAGGTACATTTGAAAGCTGCGGCACAGCAACTATCAGGATTCATGAATAAGATATAACCTATTTCATATTTTATAAGCTATAAGCATGCTTTCTATAGTGACGAGAGAAAGAGAAAATTGGATTCTGCAATTGTTAACAGAACATTCTTGTTTGTATAAGGTCAATTCTACACATGATATTTGGAAGACATGAGATACTGTGTTGGTTGTAGCAAACCTGCTCTAGGACCCCTATTGACTTAACCATTTAAAATGATGAGAATGGCAAAGCAATTTTAGAAATATCAATATTTTAATCCTGTGCTATTATTGAGCAGGGACTTACAGTATTATCAGTGTCCACTGCCTGAAACACAGGCACATGGAAACTACATAACTCAGAGCAATGCCTTTTTAACACCATGTCCCCAGGGCGCTTAAGTGAAAGCTTTATCTTTGTAGAAATTTTAGCTCAGAGAATTAGCCTTGTCATTTCCTTTCTCAGGTTGGTGGCTCTAAATTAATCACTCATAAAAGGGGAGGTAAAGCAGCTGTGCTTAGTGTGACTCAGAAAGACCAATAACACCTTCTCATCTCTGCTCTGTTTTTTACCATCTCTTCTTGAATAAGTGATCTATCTCCCACATTAGACCTATCATCACCATCCTTCCAGCTTTATGTTCTTCTGATATTGGTTACAGTTTCTCATATTGGCTGCAATTTTGCTTCTCTCTGTGGAATATAAAGCTCTGCCAAGCATATCTCCTTCTACCTCCACCACATGCACAGATAACCTATCAGCTACTGAAGCATGACCTGTGGCGATTTAATGGTTTGCCTTTAGTATCAAAAAAGGCTAAGTAGCATTCAACTGTGTTCGAGGGAACATCATCCTTGGGATCTCCTGGAGATCTCTTGTATTTCTGACATCTCCTTTCTGCTTCTTCATTCTACAAGACATCGTACCTCCTTCCACAATGACCTTTAAAAAAATGCACAGGTGTAATTAGAGTTCACACTTGCCAAATATCAGCAACAGATTTATCAACCAATATGTTGTGTGTTGTGCCTGTATTCTTATGGTGGTTAGCTTTTGAAGACACTTTTGAAAATACCTTCACATTAGCCAATTATAGTACAGCTGCTATATGTGAAACTTGATTTCCGAACCAAATGTTGTTTTCTACTATTTTATGCACAAAATGTCATTTTCTGCACACACACACACAAATTGCAAAAGAAACTCACACTAAATAAGTTCTGAATTGCAAACATGCTTGCCCATCTGGGTTCTTCCTAATCAGGATTTTCCATCTCTTGAAAAATCTATTTTTCAACCATTTTTCAAATATTTTGGAATATTTTCTCCATCACTGAAATGTGTACAAGCTGGTATGAATTTGAAGTTAGAAATCAAAGAAACACAAAGCAGTTTGCTTAATTTCACGTTCCTATTCATGGCAACCATGTAAAAGAAAGTTGGTGTTACTCAATATTTAACAAATTATGAAATCACACTTTTTTTTATGAAATCACACTTTTTGACATTCCTATATGCTATCTAACTCAATGACTGTCCTAATGTTCTCAATCATTCCAGGCCTTCAAACATAGTTGAGTGTATTAATCATATTTATAACTTCTTTTTGTGTTTTCATGAACTTGGTAGTATAAAGGATGGAAACAACACACAGTTTTAATATATCACAGGACCATTAAATTGACTTTCAGTGTGAAGTTCCTATGTATTAGGGAGATGTGATTTAATATTGCCTTTATTTGTGACAGGGCTTTGTTATCATTCTTCCTTGGGATACTTCTACATGTGTCTGATGTTCAGCAGTCCTTTCAGGAACATGAATAAATGGGCATAATTTAATTCAAATGTGGTGAGGAATACATGAGGAACCTGTAGCCTGTACCCCTGATATAGTTGGTATGCCTGGTTTGTAGTTGGGAGTATGTCCTCATACAATGGCATGCTGAGGTGGAATCTCTGCTTAGGCCATAGGGCACCAGTGAATGGTAGAGTATCAGAGTCCAAATCCCTGCCTGTGTGTCTCTGCCAGCAAAGAAGGGGAGACGAAGGTACTTGCCCTAGAAGGAAGAGGAGGCAGTGGGGAGTCTCTAACACAAACAACTAATGGAAACACTGAGCTGAGCTCAGTCAAGGTCTAATCCAAAAGGTGCAGAAAGCTGGAAGTCCATCCAGAGGGGTCAAGGGAGCTGGAGCACAAGGGTCAAGAGGCTTGCACAGTAATTTGCTACAAGCAAACAGCAAGCCACACTAGCAGACTTAAATAGCCACTGAAAACAAGTGTCACTTGTCATTGTTTCCTTAATCTAGCCAACACAGCTTCCCTCTGAGCTGCCCGTTTCAGCCTCCTCCGTGACTGATTGCTGAGGGGCACAGGTGACTGTAATTCCTCCAAATCACTGCTTGTTCCCTCTCCCTCTGGAGCTGGCTGGGGCAATTCTGCCTTCACTTGTCTTTCAACTGATGGAGATGTTTGCAAGCTGGTTTGGTCAATCACTGGCTCTGTTCCTGGCACAATCAGTTGCTCATCAACCTGAGAGCCATCATCTATCACAGACTGCAATTCCCATAGCCACTCACCATTGGTTCTTCTGGCCAAGGTTAATGAGAATTGTTGTCCAACAACATCTAGATAGCCACAGTTTGCCCATCTCTGTGCTAGCAGTACATTGGAACTCTGGCTGTATCCTTCATCTTCATTCATTCTTCATTCTGAACTGCTGTCAATCTGGTACACCCATCCCAAAAATAAGCAATTTTTAGAAATACAAACAAACTCCTAAGCTTGGATTGTTTAAAATAAGTAGTCAAGTGCTTTTATAAACTGTTTCAGGAACAACAAAAATGATATTAGAGTTTTTCCAGATATTTAATTTCACTGAGAGAGTAAATCAAATTAAGGTAATGATCAATGCTTCATAGGTAGTCCCTGCTCCAATGGACACATAACAGTAGATAAATCCAACATAATAGCAGCTTATCAAAGTACAGTACGGACATCACTGGTCTTGAATTTTTCAAAAATGCAATGCCTTCCTTGGAAAAGAAGTACTGTGCTGAAGAAGTACTCTTTCCATACATTTCAAGAGTATAATATCCTGACAATGTGCAAATGCTGATTATCTTATCCTCATGAATTAGTCAATGATTCCGATACAACCCCTTTACCCTGCAAATAAGTGTTATTTTATCTATGTAAAGGTGTAAATTTTATGCCTACTTTTATCTCTCTTTCAAAGCTAACCTATATGATTCTCATGCCTCAAAGTCATAAGCTGATTGATTAACTTCTCAAGAAGATATTAAACAGTCCAGTTTGTTGCTTGCTCACTTTTCACCTCCATTATCTCTCACAAATATAAGCCACTGAAATCTGAAATTCCCAGCTGTCTAAAGCTAACGGCTTTGAGTAACTAATGTGTTTAATAATAGAGTATTCATGTAGGTCTAGAAACTAAGGTGAAAAAGGTGATTAACCAAAACTGTTGGAGAATGGCTTCCAGAGGGACAATCAAATCTCTTCCACTTCTACTATCAGACGTTAGTGGATGGATAATACAGAGTGCAATTCATTAGCTACAACATGCCATTAATATATGGGTAGATTAATAAAGAAAGGAAAGGGAGCAAAAGGATCTGTGCCCCAAACAGCTTACAGTTTCCATTTGCAACCTTTTTGTTTATTTTGCCCTCCTCCTCTGACTATAATAGCAGTCTAACAATTGTTCAGTCAATAAATTAATTAATCAATCAAACAAACAAACAAACATAAAGCACCTAAAATGTTCCACATACTACATCATGCTTTTGATCCTGTCCCAATTAGTGCTCCATAACAATGGTACTATCTTTAAGATCAACAGGGACTTCATTTGAACTAAGATAGCTAAATTCACAAGGGAACTGAAATCACCATTTAATGGGAATGAAGAATTGGTTTTTGAGGAGTAAATGGAGTGTGCTGGATGACCTGATTAAGAAACATCTGTGAGATCTTCCCTCTGGCTATTGCTGTGAAGAGATGAGGACAATAGCCATTGAAGGTGCTTAGACACAGATAGCATCTGGCTTTTACTTTTTGTCTTCAGTTTCTCTTCTTCAAAGAAAGGGAGTTCACCCATCCTGAACTGATTTGTGCCTGCGTGTGTGCTGAACCACCACATTAATGATAACCTTTCTCTAATTAGTTTTAAAGGCATGCTTGAAAGTTAGAAAAGCTTGGAATGCTATTCAAAAAGGAGATAATACAAGTTCTTGCCAAGTCTTATGATATGTAAGCAAGCATGTGAATAAGCTACAGTCCTCCCTTCACATTCACAGGTTTGATCTTTGTGAATTTGATTATTTGTGAGGCATATGCTTGCCTCTCCTTCCATCCCTTGCACTCCTCACCCCAGGTTTGCAAGGCTTGTGTTTAAAATGGGTGGGTTTTTTTCCTTTTTGATGCACAAAGCCCCTTCCCACTGTTGAAGGCGTGGCCTCTTTGCCATGTGGTTCCACATTCTGCTGTGTATTGGCTGCCGATTGGTCAGGTACTTTCTTTCCTCTTACCCCTCCTTTTTCAAGATGGCCACTGGCAGTAATTAGAACTTCAAAACTCCCATCTTCTCTGTCTGAGGGGGTAGTATCGGTAGGCCTTTTAGCTTGTCCGTTTTTCTCCCCACCCCCCTTCCCCACTGGGGCCTGAGGTAAAGGAATGGGAGGGGAAACTCCAGAGGAGAATGGTAGGAGAATCACAAGGGGGAGTTATTCACAGATTTTCCACTGGGGCTACTGTGCCATAAATTTGAGACTGAATATTTTGATTATCATGCCTAAAGAAGGAGCTATTGCCAGTATTGCAACTAGTGTCGTCTTATGCTGTTGTGCTTTGGGACAGCAACTGGTTCTGCAACTGCTGATTGATTGATTGATTGATTGATTGATTGATTGATATTTATTTATTTATTTATCAGAGAAATGAAGCTGATGCTAGAAGTACTGAAGCAGGCTGGACCAACTTCTTTTTTTCTTCTTGTTAGCTAACAACTGTAATGATGGACCAGAGTGTCCATCACGCTGAATTGAGTTCATGGGCTATATTAATACAGTGAACTGAACTGGGTGCTGAAGGAAACAAGTTTTTTATTGGATCTTATGTCCAATACAGAATGGTGGCCTATGGAAGAATATATCTGGCAAGGTTTTTCATCCTAATACCATCACAGCAGAAAAATGTAAATGCAGTCATCCGTAATTTGATATTCCTTACAGATCACTGTAGGAAATTGGCAGTGCTCTACCAATGCATTAAAATAAATAGACCTTGTCCAGATATGTCACTACACTAGCACAAGGCCCATTGCAGTATTGGTGGTTGTGCATTTTCAAAATTAGCAGCCCAGTACAGTTTTTTATTGCTTAAATTTGTTGCCCAACTGCACAACCTCTTGTTCAACTCCTTTATACAACCTTATGCAAAAGGGTATTATCAAGTGCAAAGGCACTGAGTGGCATTTTTATACTGTTTCACTTATGTTGATTGTGCCAAAGACACCAGATATAATAACTTAACCCTGAATATTTGAAGCTGCAAACAGGACCCACCCCTGTGTTGACCTGTCTTTTGGATGATCAAATGATGAAGGCCACATGCTGCCTTCCCAAGGGAAGGCCTTGGAACTCTGCTTGTTGCCATTTGAGTGAACCACCACCATCACACTTATTTTTAAAGCACCAAAAAAGGCAGTCAGAGAAGCTGCATGAAATAAAAGGACTTCCTATTGTGAGGTGCAAATATCTGCCCAAAGTTTCCTCAAACCCTTAAGGATATCTGAGACAAAGGTTTTCTCTTATCAACCACTACACCTCTCCCTTGGGGTGAACTTACCAAAACCTTAGGAATGTGAAACTCCCTGTAGGTTCCAGAAAACCCTGTACCTTGAGCAAAGAAAAAAAAAAAAACTGACTATTGGACTTTAATAATAGATTCAAAATCATCTAGGTACGTGGTAAAAGGCAAAATGCCAACCTGACTTCACATTTCGCCAATTCAGCACCCATGCTCTTGCCTTTAAGCCTCTTTCACAGCCACATCAAATGAAGTTTGGTGGGAATAGCAACCTTTTGGATTATACAAATGTTGAGTAATCCTGGAGCTTTCTTTGGCACAACAACCAGATACACCTTTATGTTGTAAACAGGCTGAAAGGAAGGGGCAAACTACTCTCCCTTCTGATACGTTCTTCCGAATATTTCCCCAACTACATGCTCCAAGCCTACAACCAATTTTAAATTCTTAGACATATAAGAATGAATAACTCCCTGAAGTGCAATTTTAAAACCTACCCTAAACCCTTCCATTAAATAATGTGCCACTACCTGATCCTAGTAATCACAGAAAAAAACCATAATCTCTGAAAATTAATGAGTCTGGGCCCTGGAATAGGGAAGCATTTCCTACCCCATTCTTATCCAGTTGCTGGTCCCTGCCACTACCTAGTTGACCTCTTCCTTTGGGACAGCTCCCCCACAGACCAAACATTTGTTTTTTAAACTTACACAGACACTATGCGAGCACATCCTGAACAGTGAATGCCCAGCAAAATAACCTCTGCTGCTGTTCTTGGGTACCCTGAGACCACAGTGATGAACGGTCTTGGACCTTCTACACAATGTGACCACTGTGTGACTGCTCCCCCTTAGACACTCATTCAGGGATCATAATTTGCATCCACAACAGGGATTACATTTGGTCCCATATAAGGGCAAAGTTAATCATCATCTTCATATGGAAAGCCTCATCTTGAAGCAGGTCCAGAAAAAAAAATCTAGGTAAATAATAATATTGATATACTGAATCAAGGAAAAGCCCACAAAGGCTGTGCCCTCAAAATATTCTCCGTATATATAAAGAATCCAGGCTACCAATTTGTCTAGGTCCTATCAACTTTACGTTTCCTTAGTTTCTCTCTTTCCTTGTCATCCATCTCCTCCTTGTCCTTCTTGTCCAACTCACAATAAAGCAGAGGACACACGTGCAGGTATTCATACAATAATATCATCCCTTATGGATTGAAGCAGATGATCACCAAAAAGAAATGTCTGCTCACCATAAGCAATGGCCATATAAGGAGCCACATTATAAACCTCATTGGACACAAGGGACATAGCTCCCCAATCCCTGCCCTGTCATGTCTGAGCTGCTTCCCTAGGGGTCTAACTGAATCAAGGAGTCCATTGTGGGTTGAGCCCATGTCCATGTAAGTTGTATAATTAGCCCCGTCCCTAAAGCTGGACTACTACTGATGCCCTGCATATTAGGATTTCCAATAGGAGCACTCCAAGATCCCCAGGGCAAGCTATAACCTCCTGGATTCCACTAATCCCACCAATCCCAACAAAGACACTGAGGTCTCTGCTGATCCACCACGATCACTCAATAAAGCTGCAAACTCTGAATCATCATTATCATCAGCTGCAATAGGTCCTGAAGGCTTCTCCTGTCTCATGAGGACATCAAGACAAGACAAGATTTGGTTAGTGACCTTCATTTTATTAGATACCTTAGGTACCTTTTTGGAGAGGTAGATGTGAGTGCTTAGGGGAGGTCTGAGCTCTCTCTAAGGCCTAATCAAAATAGTCACCAAAGTACCATCCTCCCCCTCATCCTCAGATGCGGAAGATACCTCCAGAGGTAGACACTTTAATGTTTGTCTCTTTACTGGACCTTTACCTTTTGATCCACGACTACTTTACTTGGGCACCATAGAAAAATCTACACCAGGACAATAGCTCTAATCTAACCACACAGGGACTACCTGCTTATTTAGCTATGTAGCTCAGCTAAGTCTGGGGACAAGTCAAACTGAGCCGTGCAGCCTAAGTAAAGCCCAGTTGGACTAACTGGCCTAAACCAGGTTTATTTTGGCCTCAAAGGTTTACTGGCCTAACTGGGACCTGAACACAAGGGCCTGTGGGTCCTACCCATGGTGCAACTATTGCCTATGTCCCTTCACTGCCTTCCACTTTACTGCTCTCTTACAACTCCACTACTCTTCCATCAGCTTATTTTCACTCTCCTCCAACCACTCACATGCTCTACAATCCTCAATCAGTTTGCTTGTGCTCTTAAGTTGCTCTGACAATATCTAGCCCAAGGAGGAGAGGAAGGGATGGCAGGACCTTATAAAACCTTCATCTCCATTCCCTACACTCTCCATCATAGCACACTGCACTGTGACATGTTTACACTGGCCTTTTTCGCAGTTGAGACCAGCAAAAGCATAATCCTGCATGAAACAATGCATTATGCAGCAGATGAACCAAATTCATAAGGGAATATATAGGATCAGGGCAACTTCGATCATCTTTGCATCATCCCAATTTAGATTTGGGCCTGAAAGATGAAAGAAATCTGCTGGTACATCATGCGTACATGCTAAGAAAGAAAAAATTTGACACTATTACTGTTTTGAGCACATGACTATTAAGACATTAGGCTTAGCCTAAAGTTTTCTAGGTTTGTGGAACATGAGCTAACATGGGATAAATATGGGCCTAAATGAGCAGGTGTCTGAATGTTAAATATACATAGACTTGGGAGAAGTTCAATGGAATAACAAACTGTGCGGCCACATTTTTTAAAAACTTTGTGTACTCTTCAGCATGAAGAAGAATCTGATTGGATGTATTAAATAAAAGGATTTCTAGTTAAACATCAGCTAATGATTAGGTTCCCTACTGAAGCTGGCTTTTTGCAATGTGTTCATCACCCAACAGTATCCTACTGTGACACTTATGATTGGTTTTTCAAAGAGTCTGGCCTCAGTTGGGTGTACTGCCCTACTTTTAAGAATCTGTTACTTGTTTTGATGCATTAATTGGAGCTGAGGTATTCAAAACATACATATGCACACACACCAAAAAGCCCACCGGATCCTACTGTGAATAACAAGACTTTGAATTATTTGTGAATCGTGACTTATATGAGCATAGATATGGCCATGCTTTCATTTTTTGTTTTGGACAAATAATGGTTTAGTTTAAATTAATTATGCTGTTATAACCTGGGGTGATGATAGCTACTGGAATTCTGTAGTATTGTTTGCAAACTTCTTGTTTCCTGATACTGTGTAGTTCATACTGTGCAATGCAGCCTACTAGCATAAATAATAAATAATCAGAAAAACATCCAGAACAACTTTTTAAAGATGTTCTTTACTTCACATACAAAATAACCAATTCATAAATTATTTGAAAACAACATTTTAAGTGTTAAATAAGCATGTTTTTAAAGTCATGACTATAAATCAAATTAACCACTTCTTATACTATAAAATAATAGGGATGTAATTCTTTGCTAATTTTGTTCTCAAATGAAGCAAAAGTGATTTTAGCAATTTTTCCCCTCCATGAGAAAGTCTCCAAAAAAATGAGAAGTTTTCTGTTCTGGAAAAACTATTCACTGTTCGTGTCTTATTCCATGCAAACTTCACACCTTTTTTGCACTGAGAACAGTATTTCTAAAAAGAAAATAATAAAATGATATTTTATGTCCAAAAAGTGCAGATTTTGCACAGAATAAGTCCCAAAATGTGAAGATCATCACTGACCCAGGTTTGTCTTGATTAAATTTTCCTAGAGTTAGAAAGAGCTGTGAGAGTGGAGTAACCTAGTAAGATCTTTCCACCTATGTTTACTGTGTCTCACGCAGGGAAGAACCAACCGGAGATCCCAAATAAGCTAAACTGTGTGTTATTAAGGGAATTGGCAATCACACTCAAGACACAAGGACTCATCCAATCACAAAAGGCTAGCTAAAGGAGAGACAGAGGAAAGTTATAGATAGCAAGGTTTTAAGGGCAATGAGGGGAATATTTACTGACCCAGAAGAGCAGCAAAGAAACAACAGTGTGGTTTAGACTTGTGCCTAAGGACAGTACACAAATTGAAAATCAGAGTAGCAAAGTGGTGACCAGCAATTGGTGTACTTTGAGACAGACTAAAACTGGATTTTTTTAATAAACAATTTCTGCTTGTAGGGCAAGGGTGTGAATGGCTCTCCAGCCAAGTAAACAATGGAATTTGCAGAGTGGAGAATGAGATCTGGAATGGGCTAATGATCTTAGCATTAGGTGACAAAGGTTTAATAGACATTGTGATAACTCTGTAATGGTTGGACAGCTGTGGGGACAATAGAGGCATTCACAAGTTGGTGGGAAGAGGAGTTGAAGAAATCAGCAGCTTGGTGGGAACTCCCCTGTCACTATTGTCCAAAACCAGAGTTGTTACAGCTGGCTTAAGCTATTATCTCTGGAGTTACCTGGTGATTTCCTATGACCTGGCTATGCCTAGAGGGGATCTCTGACCTACTTTGCAGTGCTCGTGTTCAGCCAGTGTCTTCCTCTTGTTCAGCTTTGCCATACAGTTACTTTCAGGTACATTTTATATCAATGCCAATTAATACATCTTGCCAATTAAGTCATATTTCATCAATCAAACCATATTGAAGTGTGGAAGTTTACCACTTGGTAACAAGAGAGCAAGAGAATTCTAACTTCTGCAACATTAGTAATAACAAAAGGCATATGCAAATGTAAGTTGAACTCACATCTGTACAGATCACTAAGAGGATGCCAGCCCATTCATCTTAAATGGGATACAAGACTCTTTCTTCTTTTCCTGTTATATTGAAACAGGCTAACATGGCTTGTTCTTTGAAATTTAATGTTGTCTTAATTTGGACTTAGAGTAAGCACAAAATGGTATTTCCTGTGCATGCACATTTTACATGATGAAACATCCACCATGTTTCTGCATGTTTAAATGGTGATTGTTTTCAACCGAGCAGATGTGACAACAGCTGATCAGACAGATTACTCTGTAATTTTTAGGTAGAATATAATAACATATTACACACACTGGATGAGATCATTTATCGGGGTTGCACAGGATAAATGCAGAATTATGTGTTGATTGTGTTGTGCAACCCTTGTATTGAATGGCAGTGCTATACAATGGAATATGGAATATGCATCTACATCTGAATGCATCTAACAGCATCACATATGTAACATCATCACATACTGAAAGAAATCAGTTAGTCTTAAAGGCAGTGCTAGATTCCTTCTCTGCTATCTTTCCTTTTAATGCTGTAACAGCCTAACACTGCTATTTCTTTGAAAACAAGCTTCACTTGTGCAATTTCAATTCTGAGATCTTAAACTGAATGTCAACATTGTGCATCAGACAAAAATGCCCAACAATTTCTATAAAGGAACTTATGCATGCATAAAATGTCAGGGTTGGCAGGATCTGTCTCCTCTGAGCATGAGCAGAGTGCCATCTGTGAAGCAAGGCTTCACCACAGCAGAGGGTCCCAATGAAGCAGAAAGAATTCCAGAGGCTCATTAAGTAAGACATAGAGGCAGAATTTATTGCTGCACTCTAAGATAAAGCAAAACATGGGAAAACATTCCGACAGCAATTAAGTAGTAAGAATAACAAGAGATAACAGAGGATAAAACGGGCAGTATCTCACCCTCACAGCAGGTAAACTGTCAGCAGCATGACAGGTCCAGGTAGGCAATCCTGAATGGCAGCTGGTCAAGGCAAACACCAGGCTTTTTAATGCCTCTCTGTCACCCTGAAACAAGTGGAGTGACCCAATCAGTGCTCTGGCATGTGGCCTTCTCTAGTACGCAAGTCATAGCCTAAACAATCCTGCTTACCTTGCACCTGTTTGTCTGGCCACATCACCTCTTCCTCTGCTGTCCAGTCAGAGGAAACCTTGCCTGCCCAGAAATAACCTTGACAATATAAGTAATATGTTCCATGACACTCTTCAACAAGATGTGTGTGCAACATCTCTCAAAAAAATACTTCAGAAAGGCACACTAATGAATAACTTAGATTCATAACTTAGCAAATGATATATGAATTATGTCATGATTATTTTACCCATCACAATGTATGGATGCTGCTATCTTGCTTCCTTTCAAATGGCAACCCCCATTTTGGATTCCTCTCACTATCCCTTTGGGCTGGAATGTTGATCCCCTTTCCGCACTTTATGATCGTTAAGTCAAACCCCACATGTCTCTGAAGTGTTGTGTGGGACCTTGGTCCCTATATAGAAGTAATGGACAATGGTAAAAAGCAGCTGTATTTAAAAATTATGTGGCGATGTTTTAACAGAGTTTTGGTACTTTGCTTTTAACTTCATTGGTAAACATAGAGCTACAAAAGGCTGTTTGGTGATAATTTTGTGAGCTTTAGATTTAAATAGTAAAACTAATTTATGTAAAAGCCCATTATGCCCTGTTATGCCATTTTAAATATTTATGCAGCTAAAGGTTTTTCTTCCTGCCTCACTAAACAACATTCCATATCTTTAGTGCCATCCAGCTATCTCTCCTGGCTGCTGGCCTATTTTATTACACTTATTTTGTATTTAATGTTACTTGAGGTGTTTGTATGTCATAAACCTTGTCCAGTTAAACAGTAAAAGCTTTCAGATTGTTTTATGTGAACAAGAGTCACTTTTATATGCGCAAAGTAGAATGGGGGTGGGCGGGAATTCTTTCTTGTTGTTTAAGTAGCTAGATTTGTTTAACCAAAAACTTTGATAAAAAGGTTTCTGCTTTTTGAAACTACCAGAGATGTCATATGCCATAAATTCAGGTGAGACTCTATCTAACCTACACAGATATCTAATATCATGGTGTTGACTATCTTTCCTTTTAAAAAAATACTTCAAATTTTACACTTTTGCTTTCAATTTAGTTCATCAGGACAACCTTTTACATGTATATTATTTATTTGTTTACTTAATATTTTGGGTTTATCCCCAAACTAGGAATTAAGGCAGCTGCTTACTTAGAAGAAAATCTCATTGTATTTGACTTGGCTTATTCCTATCTAACTATTCATGGGATTGCAGCATCATTTATCCCATTAAAATCATTTTAATCTTAAGCTGAGTTGAGTACACATTTCCTCCCAGAGACTGTGGGAGATTCTAACAATATTTTTCTCCTGCAATATTCTGTAATGGTTACTTAGTTTTTATATATGTATGACTAAGTATCATGTCCTGGCTGGTCCCTCCTGGTCTACCTTAACAGCCAGCAGCCAAACTGGGTGAAGGAAGTTTGTACAGCTGGTGTTTGGGGCTCAAAGAATTTCACATTTCTGATCTCTTCCCACCAGTGAGTTAAACTGCAAAAATCAGAAGCAGGAACTCTGTCACAAGTCCTTGGCCATTTCCACACTAGACTTTGAGGCCCCTCCCTAAACTGCAAACCCCAGCATTCCATAGGATGTTGAAAGTGGAATAGCATTATCACAGTCTAGTGTGGAAATGATTCCAGTCACATCCTTACTCACTGGTGGAGGAGGTTGGAAACATCATCTTCCTTGTGTCCTGATCACCAGCCAAACAGATCTCCTTCAGCTGATCCAGGGACTGGATGTTAAGGTGGGTAAAGAGGTGGTATTTATGTAATTTTACAGTAGGAATCTGCAGTCTTAATACAGAGCAGTTATAGATCCATAATTCAAGGTTACACCATCTGAAACTGCAGTGCAGAATGCCAGCAGGGGTCTCTAAATGTTGCTGAAAGTTTTTTGTTTTTTTTTTTGACACTTGCCATTTCTTTTGCCATGCCCTAGAGCAGTGGTTCTCAACCTGTGGGTCCCCAGATGTTTGTGGACTTCAGCTCCCAGAAGCCCCAGCCACTACGGTCAATGCTCAGGGCTTCTGGGAGCTGAAGTCTAGAAACATCTGGGGACCCACAGGTTGAGAACCACTGCCCTAGAGTTATACTTCAAGGCTGGTGGGGAACAGAAGATGGTGATCAGGATGGTGACAGGCATCTTCTATGTCAGTTGGATGGTGAATCAGTTCCAGATTATATTCTCAACCTTTAAACAGTTGTCAAAGTTGTGGTCCATTCTGGGGATTCAGCACCTTGAACTGCTCTTTTAATCTCAGGAGTAAAGCCTAGAACATATTCACCATCCTACTGACATGGAAGCCACATCACTCATAGACAGGTTACCAAAACAGGAACTCTATCACTTGTGTTTTTATTGTTTGTTGCATCACTAAAAAGTAGAGAGCTGCCACTACTAAAAGTAATACTCACTCTCACATATACCCTTCCCAGAAGTGGCTATATAGTTTTGGCTGATTGGAAGATTATTCAGCAACAACTGTTGTCCTTTTCATTCCCTTCAGATAAATTGCAACAAGCCATTTTTACTCAGTTCTAACTTGTTTCTCTTTATTTGAACATTAGAGAGGAAGTGGTGGGATTTGAACCCCTTGTTATATGCAGTTCTTGTTCCCTGGCTGATGTAAAAAATACACACTAGAAAATTCCCTGGATGTATTCACGGCTGCAGCTCTGTATGAGTCTATTTGTTCTGCTAAAGAACACTTGCAAAACTGTTGTTTCAATCTAATCCTTCCACAAGATTCAGCTGAATCACTTTCTTATTGGTTACTACAACCTTGAAGTATAATACTTTGTTAGTCTTTCTAGAGGTTGATTAACATGAGAATGGGATGATTGACCCAAATGCAGTGGTAACTGTAAATAGACTAAAAAGATCATGTCTTGATATTATTACAGGATTTGCATTGTCAGCTAAAGCATTTCTGTCTCACACAGCTTTTTCACATAAGAAGAGTGCTGGTATTAGTTCAGTAATTTCCCCTATGATTTCTAAGAACAAATTTATATGTTATCTATTTAGCTGTAGGTAAGCCTACAAAGTGCACATTGCATGGATGGGTAAGGATAATTGAGAAATGTTTTGGATTTCAGCTTCCATAATCCCTCACATCCACCATATGGCCAGGAACTAACAAAACTCAAAGTCTGAAATATCTGGAGATCTATTTTCTGCCAAATCCTTGCTGATACATCCTGCTTTTGCCACAGATGTTTCCTCCAAGGTAGCCACTGATGTTTGAATATTTAGGGTAATGACAAAAACACATAGCAGAGAAGACACATAAATGTAAGCACACAAGCATCTACACACATATGTGTATGGATTAAAGGCAGTAAAATGGTACAAATTTTCATCCAAGATTGCTCTTAAAAAATAAGAATGTTTAAAAAGTCACAGATGGATATGAAAATAGGATGGGAAAGAGAATGAGTCCTTTATTTCTACTGATGAACCCTCCCTAGTTCACCTAAGTATAGCCAGTGTGGTGTGCTAGTTTAACCATTGGGCCAGGACACTGAGGGACTGGGACTGAAACTCCCACTCAGGCACAAAAACCAGCTAGGTGACCTTGGGTTAATCACACTGTCTCATGCTCAGAAGAAGGGAACGACAAATCTCCTCTCTGCAAATCTTCTCAAGAAAACCCTGTGATGGGTTTACCTTAGAGTTGCCGTAAGTTGAAATGACTTGGAGGCACACATCAACAACAAATCAACAGCAGCATCATTTTTCTCTCACAACGTTGAAAGAGAGACACCCTAAAAAGCCTGAGAGAAGGTGGTGTGTAAATAATCTCTGATTCTTTTCTGCCATGGCCTGCTTCTCTCCTTCTCCCCTGCCAATCTCTTTCCCAACATGTCACCAAACTTATACATGATTTAGGCTGAACTGAACTTAGAGATGAGGCTGTCACATCTGGTTGAACCTCATGCAAACAGATACGTCCAGGTCTGTCAGTCTCAAAAGGTCATAAAGTAATTGCTACTCTTGTTATAGCTCTTTTACATTGCCAAAGCAATGCCAAGTGGCTTTAATGCAAAGTATCTAGAGACTTTTTCCCCATATATTTCTTATTTTCTTTTTAGACTAAGTGCTTTAGGGGCTACAAACACCACGGCAAACTGTGAAGCATAGGAAACAATATTCCTTTGATCTCTGTACGTTGCCGTTACTAATGGGCTGCTTGTTTTCTTTCGGAAAAAGAAAGGCCAATTATTTTTTCTGGCTATCAGTCATCATAATCTATACAAGCTAATAAGATTTCCACTTACAGAGTAAACCGTCCATTCATCGGCTATTCATTTAACATGTCTTATCATTGATCCCATATCCAGTTTTATTTGAAGCTATGGTTCTCCCTTGTAGTGGAGAAAATCTCTTTGAGAGTTTTATTTTTCATTGGAGACAATTGCTTGAGCTTAATACTGAGTGAGATCATATCTAGACTGTATTTAATAAGAGAACCTTCAGAGATTAGGAAATAGAAGGTCATTCATGTGGACTGGGAAAGTTTATTCTTCTTGATACAAAAACATAACCTAACAGAATTATTTCATTTTTTAACAATAGGATGGAGACAGGCTGAGTGGAACAGAGATCAGGCAAGACTAGTGGACAGTAGATTTTGATTTTGGAAAACTGGTGGGAGGTGAACCATGGGTTCATAAATCCTTCAACCATCATTGCTACTGGCATGCTCAGAGACTCTTTACTTTGGATGCCCGCAGGTGATGACCGTCAGTGATGTCTATGTCTACATATGTTTGAGAATTCAGCTGTACAAGATGAACACATATTTTGGGTCTTCAACCTGTTGTGAAGATCAGGATGCTCAGGTAGGAAAAGCAGTAGAATCAAAAGCAGCATAATTCTCCCACTCCTCCTTGAGGAAATATTAGAGTAATCAAATACATATCTCTTACATAAATATATGCACAAATCTTAGGTAGAACATGCAGCTATATGGTCTATAGTGTGGAGAAGACTGAAGAAAAAGAACTTATCCTACCTGTCAGTGGCAAGGATGAAAATCTGAATTAGATGAAAAGTATAGTAGGGATATAATTCTTCACTAAATTTCTTCTCAAAGGAAGCAGTGATTAATTTTAGCTATTTTCTTCCCACTATGATAAAGTTGGAAAACACCAGGGACTGAGGAACAGTTTTTGAAGATTATTCACAATCTGGGACTTCTTCTGTGCAAAAATTCCACATGGTTATGTTGCACAGAAAACAATATTTTCTGCATAGGAAATGATATTTCTGCACAAAAAATATTAATTCATGGACAGAAAAAGCTGTTTCCTTTGCCAAAAAAGGATGCTTTCTATGCAAATCATCCATGTATGAATTTTGCACAGAAGTCCTCGAGTACAGAATTTTCTGCATAGGAAAGAGTTGCTTTCTTCACAGGAAATAATGTTTATGTGTATAAATATCACTTTCTGCACAAGAAATACTGTTTCCTGAACAGAAAGGGTTGAGTTTTGTGTAGAATATGTCCTGAACAGCAAAGATGCAGTTTGTTAATTGTATGCTTGTTAAAGAGAAAGAACTGCTCAAGGGAGGGAGGGAATCAAAAAAAAAGAAAACTCTTACCCTCTCCCCCCCAGATAGGAATGGAAAGAATAGTCAAAAGTATTCACAAAATGGTTGGAATACATGTTTCTGAGTGCTGAGAAATTCTCATGAGAAGAATCCTGGACCAATTAGAATCTTCCCATTTCAGGATGCCTTCGGGATAAAACTCACACATGATTGGTTTATGCATAAAACAGCATTTTCTGTGCAGGAAATAATATTTCTACTTAGTAATATTGGCTGGAATTCATTAAAGCAGTCATGAATGTGGGACCACTTTAGTTCTGTATGTACCTTCATAGTGTCTCTTTGCCTGATCCCCCAATCAAATCCTCACTTACTGGGTAGGAGCCACTTTCATTAATGGAGATCTGTTCCCCTGTGGATCTAGAAGCAGCTGACAGATGTTCCTATATTTTTCTATGAGCAATCTCAAGTGCAATAGATAGAAGCAGAGTCCCTGTCACAATTATTCCTTGTGTTGAGGATTGCTCACATTGCAGCACGGGGGGGGGGGTGTATCAGTCAGCTGCTTCCTGATTAATAGGGGAACAAATCCACCATGTTGCAGCAGCTGCTATCCTATAAGCGGGGAAATGGAGACTTTCGTGGTTTCTATATATCCCCTAAACTAGGAAATATATAGGGAATGTAAATACAAACAAGTCACAAACGTGTAATTCTAGATTACACATTCAAAACTGCCCTTGCAAATTCTGGACATTATTATCTGTGGAGAAAGTGCTGTTTTCTGGGCAGGGAACGCTTTTTTTCTGTGCAAAACAACCAAATGCAAATTTCGCACAAAATAAATCCTGAATTACAAATAAGCTTCAAAAACCATGTGGTTTTCACAGATGTTGACTGCTTTCAGAAACTTGGAGGCTACTGGGAGAACCAGTTCAGACCCTCTGCTCAAGGAGACCCTACCACATCTGGAGGAGATGGACTCTGAGAAGAGGTTGTTTTCATTTGTAGAATGATGTCAAAACAAACTTGAGTTCAGAAAGAGACAATACCTCTTACAGAGTGTTTCATAAAAAGTGCTGAACCAAAGTCAAGCACTTATAAATCTTTCAGCAGCAGGGGGACTTCCTGTTGCAGACAACTATTCATCAAACTGGTGTATGCTTTCATGTGCTCTCAGATTAGTTCAGTTCCTGACCTCTGGACTGGATTTAAGATGTACATCTTGTCATCTTCTCTTTTCAGTTTTCATTACCTTGACTGTTTGTTCCCAGTGATTGACTTTGGAATAGCTGAGACCATGTTACTATGTCTCCCTACAGTTTTGAAGACTCTTCTTGACTATACAGGTATAAGCTGGACTGGACTGGCTTACCCATGATTACCTCACACTACTAGGTTCTGATTCCTCTCTCACTTGCTGATCCTAGATGCATAACAGACTGCCATTAAAACCAGGTGAGCCTGTTAGTGGGAAATTTGGGCTTCCAAGCTGAACAGCCATATCAAAGTCATGAGCCCTGTGTTGGGATTTCAGCATAGATCAACATGATCAACATTCTCAAGCAAGCCCCTGATCAGCTTCAGTTGCTGTCCCATTAAGGAGGAATAATAATATCTCACTACCTACCTCACAAGAATGTAATGAAGATTAATGAGATGGTTGTTAAGTCCTTTGCAGATGTAAAGTGATACACTGATGATAACTATTATTAGAGAGACATGTTGCCGTTCACTTTGCAATACATAGCAAGGCCAACTTACCTGGAGACAAGGGCTGGGTTTATGAAGAGTAAATTGTCTGCAATTAGCTTTTGAAATGTGAGTATAACATCAGGCAATTGTTCTCTTTAATAGCTATTAAGAGGTGTTAATTGGCTGCTCGAGACCATTGATGGTGAAAACTTTATTCAAGTTATCCAAATACCTATCTAATGCTAATGAACTCAGTACTGAAGTTATGTTACAAATATTATAAATACATGAATTTTCCTTTCAGTACATAAACCACTAGTGCTAGTCATCAATGGCCATTTCCGCACTAGACTGTTATAGCGCGATGATTCCACTTTCAACATCCTATGGAATCTTGGGGTTTGTAGTTCAGGGAGGGGCATTTAGAATTCTCAGCCAAAGAGTTCTTTGGCCTCAGGAAACTACACTCCCCAGAATTCCACAGGAGGTTGAAAGTGGAATAGTAGCACTATAACAGTGTAGTGCGGAAATGGCCTAAGTTTGTTCACATTCACACATACACAATCTATCATCCATCTGCTATATATATATTCATCAAAATCGGTAGGAATAATTTAGTGTCCATCATTTTTTTAAAGACTGCAGTGGAGATATGAGGAGAGGAAATAGGTTAAGAATATTAAGAACTAATACCAAGCATATACAATATATTATCCCCAGTAAAGAATTTCTACAGATGTTTGAGTACTAATAGATAACAGCCTCAATTTTGCATGGCATGGAGTAGAATAATAGTTCTGCATGTGGAGTTATGCTATATAGAGCCATTTACAAACTGCTGAAGCTCCTCCATCTCAGCCAGTCCATGCCTGGTAGACAGTTGGATCATGGAAACATCTGACCATGTCTCTGCAAAGTGATTACATCACCCACTGAAGTCTACTGGGGCCCTCTGGAGGTCTTAGTGGCTGATGTAATAGTTTTGCATCTCATTAAAGGGACATAGCCGGATACGTCTGCAAACCTCCTTCCACCAAACACAGAATGACCAGGGGGAGGCTTCCACAGCTCTATAATAAGTCTAGGGGACTACTGTAGGTTCTATAGAACTATTGTAGAACTGGGGGAGGTATGGAGGGAAGGAGAAAGTACCCACTTCCACAGAAACCAAAAGAAAGACATACACAAGAATAAGCCAGTAACAGGATACCAGCCAATGTTGGCCGATAGGATTACATAGTAGTGTTTTTCTTCCAAAAATGGACACTACCTGTAACAAATTGTATTTTTATACTACACGGGAATGAAGCAAGGGGAGGTTTTGTGTGTGCATGTATATGTGCCTGCATATAGCTAATCCACATTTTGTAGATGCAAACTATCCTTTGCTACCAGTTTAAAAGATCATATGAATATAAATTGATAGAATTGCTTCCCTTTCTCTCATCTCTCCACCAATAAGCAGTGGCAGAAATAGCAGTCCATCACAGAGCTCAACACTGATGGGCACACACATTACTAATCACCCTTTGTATTCTACCCCCACCATTTAATGTAAATGCATTTATGGTGGTGTCTATAAGGAGATGTTCAAAGCATGTCCATAGATATACATTTAAGCTTCCACAACATTGCTACCAAAGAAGGTGGCTCCAGACAGTAGCACTGGAGGATTCCTGGGGTGCCACAATGTTTCCTCCTGTCTCCAATGTTGTTTAATGTGGGAGACACTGGGTGGGGCCATTAAGGGCTTGGGAGAATACTTGTCATCAGCATACTGATAACCCTAAATCTCTTTTGTCTTGCCAGTTCACTGGGATAGCCTGGATACTGTAAGAAACTGTATCCCAGTAAAAGGAACTGTGTGGATTGGTGGTTCCTTGGTCTGAGGACTGCGGCAGGACCTATCCTGGATGAAGTTGCATTCCTTCTGCAGGAGCAGGTGCACAATTTGGAAATATTCTTGTTTCCTTCTCTATCATTTGTCCAAGCAGATTCTAAGACTCAGAGTTCACAGGGCCAGTTTCAACTGGTTCACCAGCTATGGTCTTTCCAGACATGCATGCTTTGGAAAGACCATATCTGGTAAACCAGTTGATGGACTTGTAACTTCTGTGTGGAGCTGCCCTTGAAGACTATTTGGAAGTTGCAACTAGTGGAAAAGACAGCATCTAGACTACTGTACAGAATATCATATAGAAACCATAGGATATTGGTTTTAGAGGAATTGCACTGGCTGCTGGTACACTTCTAGTTTAAATTGAAAGTAGTAGTGATGAAATTTAAAGACCTAAACAGTTCAAGCCCTCAATACTCGAAGGAGCATCTTGCCCTATATACACGTGACTGAGGTCTATTGGAGTGGCCTTCTTCTGTGTCATAACAGAGGGAGCAATACATGGTGTAAGGACAAAGAAATGGTGCTCCTCTACTATAGCTCCACAGTTGTGGAATGCCTTGGAGGTGCAATGACTCTGGATTCATTTCATCAAGTGAAAAAATTGCTTTCTGTTATAGCTTTTAGAGTCTAATGATTTCATCCAAATTTGTCCATGGGTGTGCTTTTATACTGATCTAACTTGTTTTAACTTGTTAAATTATTTCATACGCTTTTCATTGGTACAAAATGTCTTTCACTGTTATGAGTTTTAAATTATTTTAAATTGTTTAGAATTGTACAGTACCCTGACATCACATCATATATGGTGTTATGTAAATATTATAATGGATACAAAAAAAATTATAAAATAAAATCAATACAGGCTTGCAGTCACACAGAACTTCATATCCATAACAATTTTACTGTAGGAAATATTGTGTTTCCATGTATGTACAGAAAGCAAACTGCAGTTTTCATTTGCTTGATTCAGTACAATAAACATCATCTTCCATCACTTAGATTTATATTGTAAATACTAACAATTTAAATAAATATAAGATGTTATACCAAAGAAAGAAGAGTTTACATGAATGCATGAATCCAATTGCCACCAACATGATCAGCTGTTCAGGGTAAAAAGGACAATTAAATCCCACCTCCCCACCCCATGCAGTTCTCCTCCAAAGCAGCTTAACTGATATAATTACCAGTTTCCTTTTGAAGGCTACCTGTGAACAGCCCCACCTTCTAAAATGAGCTAAGAAAGTCTTATACATGCAGCAGTAGGTGGTACATGAAGTTCATCTTTCAGCTAAAGAGAAATCTCCTTATTCATTGTATTCCACTAAACATATTCAGGATGTCAAAATTGCATGATGATATGTAAAGAAACAGACAAATTGAAAAGAGCATTTTTCCTACCATATATCAAATACACATAAACAGCTAGTTCTGAAATAGCACCTAGGTCACTCTGTTTTTAGATCTTCAGCTTATTCCCATTTGATTAATATAATCCTATGGCAGAGGACTGATTTATAAAACCTTGATGTGGTGTGAAGTTGACGTGATAACATAACCTTGTGTTACTATTATTACAAGCAAAAAAGCAAGGGACATAGGCATAAGCTTGTGTTGTTAATGACATTTGAGTCAGTGGCAACTTCTTTTTCCTCGTTCTTATACCTGTTCTTTATTTTTCTCTGTGAAATACCTTGTAATGGGAAGTGAATAAGCCATTATTACTAACAACAGTGCAGCAGTCACAGCTAATGGAAGGAAGAGGTTTAATTTGATATGACAAAGATAAAAAAGCATTCTGCATTTATCTCAGTGTTTTGTTGTTTTACTGGGGTAAATAAATCTCTGTCACAGCATCAGAAGGAGTTACCTGACCTTCATTCTTCAAGCACAGTTTTTGTTAAGAAAGCAGCTCTGCAACTGATTGGGTTTGGGGCTTTTGGTTTTTTTTGGAAAAACACAGATTTTTTTTAATAGATATTTTTAATGCTTCTCATATACCCTCAATTTATTGTGATATTAAATTTCTATTCTATGTATAAAAATGCTTGAGTTGATTTTCAGGAGCTTTGTCTGTATCTGGCTACAATAAATGCACTGATAAATTAAACTGACAAAGAAAGCAGGAAAGAGGTGCACACTTTGGTAAACTATTAATAAATTTTTCTCTATTGTGAAATGGAAAGGACCATGGCAATTGTATAATACAAAGCAACGTGCATGCAATCCCATTAAAATTATAGGGTTTAAGTGTTAGGTATAAAAGCATATCCTATCCAATAATAGCCAAAACTGCTTGCTTGGAGTATTCACTAAATTAGTCTAAGCAGAGTCATTTTGTGGAAGAGGAACTGTTTTGTATTAGATTTAGAAATATGCTAACTGTTACTTTTATTAATCTGCTGTGAGGAAGGGATGAGGGGATATGGATGCAAACCAGACATTGCCAGTTCCTTAAGGACATCCTGCTTTTGTGCAACAGGCAGGATCGTGTTCATGAGCTGGGTCATGTAGACCTGATAAGGAATGGCTTAGCCCCCTCTCCTGGGAGCCATACACTAA
This sequence comes from Iguana delicatissima, assembly GCA_948472985.1. Lineage (NCBI taxonomy): Eukaryota > Metazoa > Chordata > Lepidosauria > Squamata > Iguanidae > Iguana > Iguana delicatissima. The sequence goes on along the minus strand of CAOKZL010002382.1, from coordinate 173,130 downwards.
TGAGTCTTTGTTTAGAGTTTAGCCATATGCAGATTCTAAACCCCAAATTGCCTGGAAATACCTGTTTTTTCCTCCCCTCTGCCTCCTTCCTACTTTGTTGAACCTCCTGGACCTCTTTACCCATCTCTCATTTCTGCCCTGGCCCCAGCCCTCATAGTGCTTGATCTGTCAAAACACCCTCATGTTCAATTATAATCTTCTCACAATCTTCACCTCTCTTGCAGCCCCAGGTACAGCCTCCCTTCTGTTCGGTCTCCTGCACCTGACCACTCCCCCCCTGTATTGTCACTGTCATGGACCCAGGGCCCTTCTCCCACTGAATGCTGATTTCTGCCCTTGAATAGAAGATGGAAACTCCCTAGGTTCGTTTAATTAAATGCTGCCACCATCCACTGAATTGAATCAAAATCCCTGTCTTCATAGCACAGTGGGATGCCACCAGGGAGCCAACAGTCTCTAAGGTTAGAGATCCCTTTCCTCCCCTCACCCCCTCTGGGAAAGAGGAATCCTATCTAAGCATGTCGCTGACATGCATGTGGAAAATAGAGAGCAGGGAGTTCTTTAAAGGAAAACATTTATTCTAAAAATAGGCAATGTAAATACAGAAGATATCACTGTACATGGAAGGCTTCTTCCCCACCCCCAGGTGCACTTAAAAGTTACGGGTGACAAATGCTTACATCATATCAGCCAGAGCTTTCAAAAGAACAGAAATCCTGATGCAGCTATCTAAGAAGCATCCTTGCTACTCACATCATTGATCTAGTGCCAAGGTGGTGTGCAGAGGCAGAGCTGAGAGACTAGCTGGGCCTCCCTGAAACTGGTGATATGCCTGCCTCTGGTTGATGCCCTTTGTTCTTCTCTTGCCTCATGGTCCCCTGAGGGTTTTAAAAGCTTCTTCACCAAAGCATGGCCAAGATTCTCACCATTCTCAAAGGTTCTCGCCTTTCTTCCACTGATTGGGCAATTATCTCTTGTGACCTGTGATGTTTCTGTGATGCTGACCCACAATAAGATGTAACCGAACGCTGCACTCATTAACCCTTTGTATGCCTAGAGGGAGAACTATCTCCCTCCAGCACTGTTACCTGGATAATGGGAACCCCCATTATCACAGTCACCTGCTCCTTTCACTACACTCTCTGTTGACATGCCTATTCTGGTTTCCACTCTAATGTTCTCACATAAGTCCCATTTTCCCAGAACTGGCCCTTGTGGGAATATTGGCAACAACACGGACAAGCCCAGTAGCTACTCAAGACCCCCTCTGAAAGCCAGCTCTTAGCTTTCTGATAGGAATTGACAAGTCTGTGAGAATCAACCTTTCTTTGGAAGAGGTATTAGATGTGATTGCTGTGAGGACAGAGCCTTTTTTTCATCCCAGCCCCTGCCCCCTTCCCTGTACCTGAGCCTCCTCCTCTGCAAAAGTATAACTTGAGATCTTGAAGAGGGCTTGATGGCTGCATCCCTTGTGGGATCAGGCAGGTGGGCTCCTGGGTGGTAACCAAACCCCTTGTAAACCCCAGCTGACAATGGGGCAGTGGGAAGCCTTTTTTCCCCCACTACATGCCTGGTGTAGGGACTTAAGATTTGAAAGCATTGTGATGGACACAAATCTGACTGAACATTGATCGTGGCTGGAGTGGGTTTTGTAGGAGTGGGTGAAGTTGCAATGTCTTTTGCTACAGAGCCCTGTGTTGTTGCAGAGCTTTGTGTACAAGTTATGATCTGACATATACAGATGTGGAACAACTGTTGGAGTGTATGTTGGCCAAAGAAGAGAGGGGTTGTTCTGGATATCAGAGTGACAGTAGGATGAGGAAGTGGAAGCCTGGATCCAGTGGAATCAAAATGAGGAGAAGGTGGCAGCACATTTGGCTGAGGGACAACCCTGGAGCCATGAGCAGAGAGCATTGTTGGTAGCCAATAGGGCTGACATGTTTTATTCATAAAAGAGAACAATGAGACTCTCAGGCAGTTTTGGTGTTGCTTTCTTGAAAAAGTCAAACAACATACCAACTGGGATGCAGAAAAGGTTGGGGATCAGGAAGCTTTGGCTAAATGCTTTGTCAACCAATCCCTTTTATTAATCAGTGATTATTGTAAAATGGTCTGGGAAACCATTGGAGGAGATACTGGGAATTGCCAATCAGGAACTAGAGAAGGAAAATAAAGAGACTCAGAAAGAAAATAAACATATAAAGAAGATGGCTGAGGTAGTGAAAGTGGCAGGTGTGTTTCATGCTGGCAGAGGTCATGAGGATGGCAACATGCAGAGTGCTGTCAGAGAAAGAGGTAGATAATGTGATGGTGAGCAGTGTAGAGGCAGCATCAATGATAGACAGAAGAACAGACAGGACCAAACTTGTTTTTTGTTGTGGCCAACCAGGACACTTTTGCAGGGAGTGTGCACAGGGTATGGCGGAACAAGTAGGATTTGATCAGGGAGATTTTGCTCAGCTGGCCATTCCAGTAGGGCCCCCATCATGCTCCACAAACCTGGACATCTCTTGGGAGGAAGGTGCACTGAGCAGCTACGATGATGGTGCCCTGAGGACAAAGCCAAATCTGGGTCTGGACTGCTTGCTGCAATGTTTCTTGTTGCCTTTCTACTGAATACTAAGGAGCCTCTTGTTTCTGCTTCTATTGAAGGGTATTCCTTGCTCTTTGACACTGGTGTTACTTTTTCCCTATTAAATGATATCCCTCCCTAGTGGTTATCCACCAAAACCCAAACAGCAGGGGGAATGGGTAGAAAACCTGTATTGTTGAATTTTGCTGTTGCTGTCCAGGTTGAATTTCAGTCTCTCTCTCTCTAAAGCATCAATTTCTGGTTTATTCTAAAATTCTCTCCATGGGTAGATACTTCTTACCTGAGAGTAGCCTAAGCTGCACTCCTGACAGTGTGGGTCTGTTGTTAACTTTCCATATGAAACTCTCCCTGATAGCAAGCCTCATAGTTCATGCTTTCCTCCGGATATTTGATATTTGTCTGTGTCCCTGTGAGGTACTGCAGACACTAATGTTGGACTTTTGTTGTCAGCTGAACCCATAAAAATTCAAGTCAAGGTGTCCCTTCCTCCTCCCTCCGTACCCCAGTGCTACTTTCATTAGAGGTGAAGAAGGCACTCACTATATCACAGAGGGATTTATTAAACAAGTACTTGTTCCCCAATGGACCCTCTGTAACACTCCCATCCAGCTAGTGAAAAAATTACCCAGGAAGGAAAGGGACCCTGTGAAGAGGAGGTTTCTACATGACTTAGGGACAATCAATCAGTGTCATTCCATTCCATCCCCTTGTACCAGATCCTGTCACAATTATCAATCAGCTACCTTGGAGTGCTCAATAGCTCTTGATTATTGATTTAATGTCTGGTTGTTGTTTTTTTCATTTCTGTCCCTCCGGATAGCTGGTACCTGTTCAGATGCATGTGGGAGGGGCAATCTTATCTTTGGGCCAAATTGTCCATGAGATTCAAGGACTCACCAATGATCTTCTCACAGTGCCTCAAAATAGTGCTACAAGTGTTCCACTCCACATGAGGTTCCACCATGGTGCTTTGCTTAGATGACATCCTGATGGCAAACTGGGCTACTGAATTTCTTCATGATGATGATAAGGATCTTCTTTGCTATTTACACTCCAGAGGACATAAGGATGACCTAAGAAAATCCAGTGACTTTCCTGGAGGGTTTATTTTGACAAAAGACAAATAGACCCAGCATGGATGCAAGTCATCATTCAATGTTCCCTTTCCCCCCACCTCCCACCAAAAGTGAGGCTTCCTAGGTCTCATCAGGTTTGCCCAACCATGGCTATCTAGAGACAGGAAACTGTCTAAACCTTCACATGTCCTCACTGCCAAGATGACCCCTGATCCCATAGTATAGACTGATGACAATGAACAGGCCTCCAAGCTGCTCAAACAAAGTATGGACAACTCCTTCTCTCTTAAACCTCCAAATTACAGTAAGCTGTTTTGTCTGTGCACAAACATGCTGGAGCTGGGTCCTTACAAGAAAGCTGGGACCAGGCTACCACTCCATTGCTTTTTTCTCACAGTAAATTGACCGGGTGGCTGAGGGCACCCCTCATGCCAAAATTTTCACTTTGGGACATGAAACTACTCTTTGGACTTCTCATGAACTCACACCTCTTTTATGTAAGGGCACTACATAGATCTTTTCAGCATGTTGACAGTGAAAGCTCAAGTCAGAACTCCTGACTGAACTGAATACCACCTTCTGTTCCTGAGGCCCCCTCAACCTAGCTACTCTGATTCCAGATCTGTCCATACCAGGTAACTCACACAGCTTCCTGGAGGGACCACAGCAAGGCTGCGATTTCAGTACTGCACAACACACACTAGAGAGCAGCCAAAGATTAAACATATACAATCCCTATTATAAATTTCTCCAAACAAAAATAACAGTACAATGAGTAAAGGCCCTTTCCACATGGGGGGGTAGCAAAACGGGGGGAAATGGGGTGGCGCACGTGGGGACGGAGCTTACCTTGCAGCGGGAGGCTCCGTCCCCATGGGGAACAGCATGTGTTCACCACTGTAAACGTCAGTGGCAGCTGGTGGCGGCTAGCGGCGGCTAGCAGCACACAAAATGGCAGCCGGTGGCTTCCGGCGGCGCTCCACCAATCAGGGCAGCGCGCCAGCTGGAAGCCCGCCCCCGGGCAGCTCTGCAGGGATGCGCTAGCGTTTCCCTGCAGTTCTTAATGGGGTGCTGCGACTGGCTAGCGCACGCGAGTTTTAAAAAGACCACTTGAAAAGTCATCTTTATAAAACATGGAGCGCCAACCCCGCGGCCACGCGAAGGCGGTTTGAGGTGTAGAACCTCACCTTTTTTCACTGCCCTAGCACACCCCGCGGCGTAGACGACCTCCGTGTGAGGTCGTCCCAGGGCGGGGTTTTACCCCCGTGTGGAAATGGTCTAAGACTTATTTTTTACAATAATGGTATCAGGATCTGTACATCCACAGAAGTTTTGTGAAAACTTACAATATTTCAACAAGTCACTTTATAAAGCCTTGGCTATCTATTCTGCTTCCCCACCTACTATGGTTCCATCATAGCTACAGCATCCTTATTGCTCCACATACAGTCCCTGCCACTCTTTTATTTTATTTTAATTTGTTTTAACTTAACTTAATTTAATTTTAATTTTTTTTGGTGTCTAGAAACATAAAGAATCATGTCAAGATGGTTGCCCTACATAAAATATATCCTCTTCAAAGCAGTCTCTCTATTAGTTTGAATAGCATATTCAAAAGTTTCTTTAGGGGCAGGGGCTCTTTGAAAGAAGCCCTTATACCACTGTGTTAGAATGATTTTTTTTTTTTTTTTACTTTAAACACAATCAAACTTTATTTTACGGTCCATAGACCCAACATAGCAAACCATCCAATGGTACGGTATAGAGAAAATACACCAACTAAAAATAGGATACAAATATATAAGTAGAATAGATGATAAATAGGTTATAAGAGCACAAAATAGGACACAAATGCATAAAATAGTATAAAAATACATGAAGTAAACTAAAATAATAGACAATATAGATTATTAGGTAAAATATAAATAGGTGTTCATTAATTCCCTCTCATTAAAACAATAGAATTGGATTTATCTTAAGCCATTTCGGTACTAGAGTGGAGGAGCGTTTCACCACATGTCATGAGCGGTGTTTTTTACTCTGACTTATCCTGATTCCTATTTGCACACCCTCCGGTTTCTATTGAAGTAAAGTGGAGAAATTCGTTTGTAGCTTCTGCATTGTCAATTCTCACGGAATTCCTATTCCCCTCCCTTGCTCCACCCTGCCACCGCTGATTGGTCAATTTAAAAAAAAAAGTTGCAGAAACCATTGCTATGTTTTAGCACAAGTGATGTGAATCCATGTAATGCTTCTGCATGCAGGAAAAAAAGCAGCAGAAAAGGTTTGGGTGGTTTACATCAGAGTTTTTTCCATTTTCACAATACATTGGTTTCACATCGATGTTAAATGCGGTAAGACCTCAACTCGTGCGGAACCACGGAGGACAGAATGACATCAAATTGGTTTAACATGCAGATGAAAAAGCAACAATGCGATGCTTCTGCAATGTATCAGCCTTATATGGAAAGGGCCTTAAAGTGCATTGCCAGTATCTCGACATAGTTTTGATTCTTCTCTCTCTCTGATCTTAATATCTGGTGACAGAAATTTAGCAACTGATAGAGTTACGTTCAGACATATGTCCTCCAACAGGATTTTTACATAGAGGTTTTCTTAATGGTCTGGCATAGAGCTAAATAAAGGAAAGATCAAATGATGGTGACTCTGACTATAGAAAACACAGGATAGCAAAATATACAACATTGATTCAATATCTTCTGACTTGCAAGGACAAATCCTTGAGAAAGTGGGCAACCCAGCAAATCTGCAAAAAGTAATTCTGAGGGAAAAGCATTGCCTCTGGCCTTAGTAAATAATATGCAATAGTTTGGCACAGTCAAGTTATTTAAATAAGTAGCCTGATGGAAGAATCCCACATACTGAATATTTAAAGCACTGGAAGAACAGGAAACATATTCCCCAACTTTCAAATTTTCTCAGAAACCTTCTGCACGCTTTATTTTGTCTTTCCCCTTTTCGCCTTCTCTGAGCACTCATTTGAATGTGATACAATATTCTTCCTAAAAGTTTTTGGTGCAGCACTACAAATTCTCTTCATGTTAGTGAAGTCATTAATAGTATTATCACACAGCAGGATCAACTCATGCTATGTTACCTCCATACTGTCTCGTTTGCATAAAAAATGACCCCCCTCAAACATACTAAACTTGCTGAATTCCATCCATGCTTACAAATATTGTCTTGCCCACATTCTGCTAATCATTCTTTCATTCTTATCCCCATTGCTATCTACCACTCACAGCTGGTTCCTTCCCTCATTCAGTTGAAGTGTTTTATCTCAAAGATACATTGCTAAGATCTTCACCTTTGTTGGCCATCTCAGTAACCTTTCAATTAGGTTCCATGAAAAAGAATGATTTGTGCACAGAAAATGTTTAATTCATACTTGGAAACTGACCCAGCTGAAACCTCAACCGATAATTTATAGTGCCTTTTTACAAGGAAAAAAAAGTTATAGCTTAGATTTACAAAATCGTAAGTTTCACACTGAGTTGCCGGTATTAAATCAATTTTCCTCCCCAATCTACTCCCATCTTAAATACAAAGAAATTTAGTTGAGTAAAGAGTGTTGGTAAATATGGGCCTAATATAAAAACATTAGAAGTATCTGAAGAATGGGATATGAAGAAGAGCATAAAGAACTGTCAGTAGCACAAAATAATGCAATAAAAGCTGTCACCATAAATACTTGTTATTTTTCATGCTCAAGGGCATAAATAACCAAATGTTACTCTAGACAACCTGAGAATGCAAACTAGCAAGGGCATCATTTGAGACAAGCATAGATAGCACTTAATTTTCAAATTGGTGCTCAGTTTTCAATGGCCGTTTTAATGAGGAATACAAACAAAAATTAGTTTTCTCAGAGTACATTATATGTTGCAAAAGAACTATAACTTTGTGTTAGAACATAAGCTTTATGTCTGTGATGAAGATATATCTTTAATGGTTGCATTCTTGTGATAATAGCATCTTGCCCTTATCTTGATAAAGGCAACACAGCTGTATAAGTGTTGGCTAATTTCCAGGTAACCCAAAAGCTAACACTGAGATTCAGAAATAGTATTATGCATAATCTCCAGAAGACTGCCAGCTGCAATCTGGAACCCTGTTTGAGCAAATGTATGAAACCTTCCCAGTCTTTGAAGTAAGAAGTTTTATAAGAACAGCACTTAAAGGCAAAAAAGGGCTTCCAAAAGATGAGGAAATGAGCAGGGGTGTTTGCCTACGTTGCTATGTCTTTGGGAAACATGGTTGATACTAGATAAATGATCCAGACACCCACTTCCCATATAGAGATCAGAAGACCAGGCTGACAATTTTAACATGAGCATTCTCTGTGTTAACATGATGTGATACCATGCATCTCGCATGTAGCTACCCTTGCTGAGCTACCAAGTTCAAAGGGATCAGGGGTTCCTACCTGCTCCAAAAGCTACAAGGCACACAGGCCTAAAAATGGCACACAACCACGTGGAATGGGTTCTGAGGACCTAGCCTTACTTTCCTCTGCAACCTTAAGTGCTTTGCTGGTGTGTGTATATTCCTGACAAGTTCTGCCCTAATGCTTCAGATCCCACACCACTAGCCCCAAGTCAGGGAGTGCTTCCCAGGGCAGTCATATACAAGGCCCTTGCAATCCAATGTAGCTCATGGACATGTGGCCAGATAGGTGTGGCTGTCAAAATACAGACCAAGATAGAAAGGGAGACAGATTCTCAACCCAACAGTAGCTCTTTGGCTCAACCACATAGATTCATACTCATGCATATTCCAACAGATTTGGCAAGGACTCCTACTGTTCCCTAGGTCTGTTTACTGAACCACATGTGTTGACTCACAGGACAGAAAAACAGGGTTTTACACATGTTATTCCACCAATCTTGTTACCCCAAAATGTGGGTGTCTCAGGGGACCACCTGTGATGCCACTGCCTCTGTTCAAAGATGGAGAATAAATTAGCTCAAATTAGGAGGTATGTGAGAGGGAAATAACCTAACAAGACCTTTCCACCAATATTTATGGGTCTTGCAGGAAAGAACTAACTAGAAATTCCAAAATAAGCTAAAATGTGTTTTATTGAAAGTTTAATCACACACAGAAAAGACACAAACATTCATACACTCACACAAGAACTAACTGAAGGATAAAGAGAAGAAAGTTGTGGATAGAGGAGTTTTCTTGGAATGGGCAATAATTACCAATCCAGAGAGCAGAGAAGAAAGCAGTGATGTGACCTAGTCTCGCACCTATAAAGCATACTTGGTCAGAAATCAGAGCAACAACATGGCACTCAGCAAGTGAGATACTGCATCAAACTGCTTAAAATGGAGGGTTTTTATACCCAAAATCTATCTGGAAGGCATGGGTGTGAATGGCTTTCTGGCTGAGCAAACAATGGAGGTTGCCACATGGACATTGAGATCTGGATGAAGTTAATGGCCTTAGTGTTAGATGATAAAGCATGAATGGCTGTTGCAATAGCTCTGTAATTAGGGTCAGGTAAGGGAACAATATAAGGGAACATCTAGGTGCAAGGAAGCAGGGCTGAAACAATCAGCTTTTTGGTGGGAACTTCCCTTTGCTATTGGGTGAAATCAGAGATATTGTAGCTTCAGTTTAAGCCTATTATCTCTAGAGTTGCCTGGTAATCTGTCTGACAATGACCTTAGTTATGCCTAGAGGGGATCTTCTGACCTGCTTTGCAATCACATGTGTTGTCAGTAATTTTCCTCTCCCCAACTTGGCCTTCCAGTCACCCCAAGATCCATTTTATATTAATGCCAATTAATGTACTTTGCCAATTAAGTTATTCATCAATTAAACCATATCAGATCTAGGGGGCATGTGGGCCGGTAACAGTGGTTTCTCAGCTTCAGGGGTTCCTGGATAAGGTAGATTACCTAGATCCATTTCAGCCTGTTTTCAGGCATGGTTATGAGACAGAGACAGATTTAGTCACCTTGGTGGATGACCTACTCAGGGAACTGGACAGAGGGAGTGTGTCCTTGTTGGTTCTGCTGGACCTCTCAGCAACTTTTGATACATCAACTATGGTATCCTTCTGAATCACCTCTCTGGGATGGAGCTAATTGTACAGTGGTTCCATTCTTTCTTGGAAGGACACTGGGAAGGTGGTGCTGGGGGACTCCTGCTCCATTTCACGTCCATTAGCTTGTGGAGTCCTTCACGGTTCAGTCTTGCCCCTTATATTATTTAACATACACATGAAAATGCTTGGAGAGGTTGTCTGGAATTTTGGGGCCAGGTGTCACCAATATGCTGAAGATACCCAGCACTGTTTCTCCTTCCCAAGTCAAAATACTTTTATGCTGTAAAGCTTTTACAAATTGACTAGGGCTGGGATTTTAATGTTGGGTGGTGCTGTTTTTAAGGTTTATTTATAGTCTTTTAATGACTCAGTCCAGAGATTTTTTGCTGTTAGTATTCCAGAACAGAAAGCTGAGCTGCAAATGAAACTTAAATTCAGACACCAATAATTGTATTAATTTTCCAAGACATTTATTGGCCAGCAGTAAGGCAAGCTGAGCTTAATAAAATCAAGAAAGCATTACAATGTAATATTTATTGATTATTAGTCTTATTCACTACATCTTTCTCCCTGTATATGTTGATTATATAGTTTTTTATCCTATCTTGCCTAAAGATTTCAAATTATGTTTTACACTGAAAAAAAAGCAGCATTTAATGGTTCTCTAATACATGGCTTCTTATTTTGAAGAGCCTGACTGCTGTAATATACACACGTAGTTTGAAAATCTGTATTCTCAGTACAATGCCATGTACTGAATAAACTCTATAGAACTCTGGCCCAGGCTATATGAAGGACTTTATTATCCAATATATGTCTACCTGGGCTCTAAGATCTTCAGGGAAGAGGCTTCTCTCTGTCCCTCCACCTTCACAGGCTCTTTTGGTGGGAACAAGAGAGAGGGCCTTCTCAGCGGCTGCTCCCATACTTTGGAACTCCCTCCCGTGAGAGGCAAGGATGGCCACTTCCATCAGCAAGTCAAAACATTTTTGTGCAGTCAGGTTTTTATAACCTGACTAGGTTTCAGCTTTCATTGCTGTGTGGTGCTATTTTCAAGATTTGCATATAGTCTTTTAATGAATTTTAATATTTTTTAATAGCTAATGTTTTACATTTTTAAATTCTATATTTGTTTTTTAAATGTTATGTTTATACTTTTCTTAATACTTTTGTATGGTTTTTACTTTGTGTTGTTTTAAATATGTTGTTAGCTGTCTCAGGTCCCATTATTGGGAGAAAAGTAGGATATAAATGATGATGATGATGATGATGATGATGATTGAATTTTATACAGGATGAATTGCCAATTATAGCAATTTTTCCACAGGAAACAGCATTTTCTATACAGGAAATAATATTTCTGTGTTCAAATATTGGTCAAGGTTCTCAATCAGCTGCTTAGTTAACTACTGGTTGACACCTTAGCCCACCCACACAAAATGCCAGGTAGAATTTGCTGCCAGTGACAGGGATATGTTCTCCTCTCAGTTAGGCCACAGCAAACTGACATTTCCACCCTTCCTGTGAGCGTTCTTCAGTGTGTCAATCAGCAGGAGGATTCTTGTTGCAATTTCTCCTCCCACCGAAGATCACTCATGGGAAAGGGTTTGGAACATCAGTCTACCATGTTTTGATTGACAAGAAAATAGACTTGCATTGCTAGTAGCAGCTGGTGCCCAGTAAATCAGTATTGGAAAACTTTTACAATCCCTATGTATTCCCTGGGGATCTTAAAAGTCTTCCAGCACCAACTTACTAGGTAGCAGCTACAGTGACCAATGGAGATCTTTTATAATTCCTATGTATTCCCTAGAGCCAGTGTGGTTTAGTGGTCTGAGTGTCGGACTACAATCCTAGAGAATTTGATTCCCCACCTGGTCATGGAAACCCATCGGACAACGTTGGGTGCATCACACTCTTAGCCCCTGTGATAGGTTCACCATAAGTCAGAAATGACTTAAAGGCAGACAACAACAATGTATTCCTTGCACTATTTGAATACATAGGGATCATGAATGTGAGTGAGTTGTGAATGTGTAACTCTTAAGTTTTCTCCACACAATAAACACATGCAAATTTTGCACAGAATAAATCTTGAATTGCAAGGATTATCATCAGTCTAGGATTCTTCTTGCCAGAGTTTCTAATTGGTCAAAAACATTTTTTTAATGTTTTCACATTTTTCATCTCTAATCTATCTAGCCTTTAGCTTGTTTTAGTTTATAAGAGGTCATTGGGAGGGCTTAATTTGCAAGTCTGATTGCTGAGTTATGAATATCTGAGGGAGTCTTGACAATCTCTTAATGTCTGATTAGGCAGAGGAGTCTAGGGAGGATTTCTGTAGGATAGGACCACAGTAGGATCCCTGATTGCTTCATCTAGGCAGTTTTGCCTTCCATTGTATGTGGGTGTGCATATAGCCTGAGGTCTTGAAAGGATTATCACAAAAATTATCACATTAGCACTGGGTTTTCTCACCTAATCCTCTTTGAATTTATGACTTGACCATGTCTGAGGTCATTCTGACCTGGCAATATGCTTTTGGCTAGCACACTTTCAAACATGTTTTTCAGCCATAAATATGTTCAGTTATGAAAATAGCATATCCTACATGGTGGCGGGGGAGAGGGTAAGGTATAACAATATTGAGTCAACATGCAGGTAAATTCTATTGATTCAATGGGCCTACAGTTGTGTATAACAAGAATTAAAGCCTATTCAGGCTGGACTGTGCTGCAGAGGGCTGGGTCTATTCCTACCATATTAAAGATAGAACTGATCCATTAGATGTCTATGTAATTCCAAAACACTAGGTAAAATGATGTGATTTCATGGAAGATCTGTGCCTTCAGTCAGAATAGTCCATTTTAAGTACTTCCTTGTTCTGAAGCCAAACAGTAATATGATTCCTTGAAATGTCACAGTAGCAATATCTCTTTAGATATGGTACTGGAGAGGTGATATTGAGACAGTCATTACTTCTGATTTGGACATAAGAGGAAGCAATCAGAGGGAATTTAGAACATGTTCCTTGTCAAATAGTTGTCATCTTACTGTGTCAAAATAGTCTTGGAAACTGGCCCCAAGAACATATTCTACTAACAACATACACTGAAATAGCAATATAAAGGAACAGTCTTGAAAGTCACATTACACATTGATCCCAGCTTGAGTTCTGGTTCTGAGACAAACATGGGAAAGCTGGAAAATTTTAAGGGCAGCTTATGATTTGTTCAAATCCAGCATTCACATTTCTGTCCCTTTACTTAAAAAAATCCTCCTTTGAAACAAATACTCTCTTTTTTGCACTTTGTCATTGCATGCAAATCCCACTCTGGTTCTACCCATCAAGTTTGCCCTTGTCAAGACCTACACAGTCATTGCTGTATTTTTTTTTCAAGGTGAAGGGAGCAAAATTAGAGGCAGTATTCCCGTTAATGGTATGACATTGTTTAGTACAAGGTCACTGAATGAATAATATTTCAGCATTTTGCTACCTTATTTCACAGTTCCCAGACAGACAATTTCTTCTTTTTTAATCTGCCTTTCCAGATAATTTGAATTAAACCAATTAAGATCTAGACAAAGACAAGCCTGGTCTACACTGCTTGTATCTAGATGCATATTTAAACTGCCCACAGTTATCTGAGGGGTACTGAAGTGTGTGCTTGTCCCCTGTCTTATCACATGGCTTGTAAACAGCTGCAGGGCTGGATTGAGAACTGATTTTTGGAATGAGTCTGAAACATGCTCAGACCTTGGGAGTACTTAACATTTGATGCACTTTAACTTTTATTAAGAGCAAATGTCTATTTCATTTACTTTTACAAGTATCTATATATCCAGGCATAGCAGGAATCTCTGTAACCAAATACCATGGAGGATACTATATCAGCAAAGTGGGTCAGCGAGAATGTAGATGTGTGCGCAGGTGTGTGTGTCTGAGTGCATGGGTGCATTCGAATCACCCAGACAGTAACAAAGACAGGAATAAGGAATGCGGTGGTGTAAAAGAGAATAGATATGTAGCCCAGCCAACACACAAAACTGGGGAGTTCCAAATACATTTTACCTAGCTGGGAATTCTGGAGAGAAATTGTGAGCCTCTCTGAAGTTTGAGCTCATACTTTGGAGTCCAATTAAGCATCCTTGCCTTTATCAATGACTTAGCAGTAGCTAAGAATGACTGCTAATAAGAACAACTGTTAAAGTCTTAAGTCCTGCAGCAGCAATAAATACACCAAAATACACACGAGACGCTATAGTTTCTAGGGATACTGTCCCTTAATCAAAACAACAGCACTTCTCTTTACTGCCACAAGCAAGTTGGGGGAGAGGGGGGTTCAGCCTGGGGGGTTGAGTTTGCCAGTCTTTTCATGACCTTCAGCAGGAGCAAGGGGCAGCGGCAGCCCCCATATCAATGGAGTAGTGAATCTACTATGGGTTCTAGTCTGAATTAGCTATCTGAAGTGCAGAAGGTGTTTAGAGCAGTGGTTCTCAACCTGTGGGTCCCCAGATGTTTTTGGACTTCAGCTCCCAGAAGCCCTGAGCATTGACCATAGTGGCTGGGGCTTATGGGACCTGAAGTCCACAAACATCTGGGAACCCACAGGTTGAAAACCACTGGTTTAGAGGATAGGACCCAGCACTTTGGGTATATTATTTAAAGCAATGAATTAAAGTCAGGAAATAATATACAAAGCTGATACAGATATCTGTATCTATACAAATAAAGCTAGCTAAATAGATAAAAGATAGTATAAATAGTAAAAACATACTTAAGATAAATCTACATAAGCTGTTAGTTTCTGTCATGCATTTCTTCTTTTTCTTCCTCTTCTTCTTTGATCTTTTACAGTTCCTGAGTGGATTGACAATTTTATAGGGACTGCAGAGGAAAACTAAGGTATTTGGGCTTCTTGTGTTTAAGAGGTGCGCCTTTTGACTGGTATATGTATGTTGCGGGGAAATGACCCCTTGCTGCCATCAAGCGGTCCGCTCCTGCTGTAATCAATGAAGCACATTCACAGTAAGCTGTCAATTAATGTCTCCATTAATGATTCCACCCAACAAAAATGTTATAATATGGCAGATAATGATGATGATGATGATGATTTAAAAAGAATCTGCATGGAATCAGCACAAAATGGACTTGGGGGTGAGAAAGGACAGCTGCAAAAACAGACTTGACAGATATCCTAATTCCAGTTCAAATTATTTCCCACTTTCTTCATACCCTACTTTTTCCTGGGACTTCAGGCAGTAAAAAGAAATTTAAATTAAAAACACATATCGTTAAAAACACAAATCTCTCTCTCATCCAATTTAAACTGTTAGCTAAAACCATGCAACTTTTATTATTTGCTTTTAAATCAATATCTTGCATTGAAAGCAAGGAATAAAAGTATGGCAAACTAAGAGCCCAAAATAGCATTAAAGTGTTGACTAAAATCATACGAAATAGTTGATTTAAAAGCAAAGTATCAAAGTAGTACAGCACACTAGGAAAAGCCATTATCTTGTAAATCAAACAGTTCCCAAAAGCCTACTGGATTAAAGTGGTCTTCACCTTCTAAAAAGGTACAGTAAAAAAGGAGGAACCCTTGGCTTCCTGGGAAGGGAATTCCAATGTACAGGAGCAGCCATAAAGAATGCTATCTTTCTCGTTGAGAAAAGTGTCTCCCATAACGATCTTGAAGATTGGGCATATAGGAAGAATTTTGGACAGCTTCATGCAACCTTTCAGAAAGCCTGGATTTAGGCCATATAGGGATTTATAGGTCATAAAAATCATATAGAAATCATATAAGTATGTCAGAGGCATGTTAGAGAAACAAGAACATCGCATTTCATGCACCTACATAGAGTTTTTCTAAATATTTCTGATATGGTCATTTTTTGCTTTTAAGAAGCATGCTTGTATTACAACTAGTTGTATTGCAAGTATGCTTTTCAAATGTAGAAAATCTTGTTTGAGTGTTTCCATGTAAATATTTGGGCAACTTTGAACAACTTGAATCCAGCTCTCCTGCAGAGGTAGAGCTATTTTAATTATAAATAGCTTGCTTTCTGTGAAGTTCAAAATGGTGCTCAGCTCTTGGCAAAATGTCTGTTGTCTCCAGTTTTATTTGATTTGGCTCGGCAATCTTTAGATATTGTAATCAAAAAAAATTAAAACAGTGTTATCTTAAATGTGGAGCTGAAAGGCAGTGAATGTATACCTAAAGATGTCAAGCTTAAAGCTACACAGACTGATCAAGAGTCACTTCAATTAGTATGAAAGAATTCAAGCTATCAGTTTAATTGTACTAATAATCATAGTTTCTGCCAATCATTGTGTTTGTTTTTTTCTTCTGTGCTACATATTTGCACTATTATCAATGGGTGCATTTGGAAAGAAAAAGAGAAAGGGAGAAGTGGTGTGGCAGGTATATAGCTAGCAGCACACTATTTGCTATATTCACTCAGAAGGCAGTATGTTAAATGGGACATAGCTCCAGGTACGTATAGGAAAAGAGCCAGTGTTGCTATGAGTTATGGGTAAATATTAACCGAAAGTAGACTGTGATGCATCAGGAAGGGAGATTCCTCTTGCCACAGTCTGCACATGTGCAGGGTAGGGCAATATGCAAATGCTTGGATCCCCATGTCCATCTTGGAGAAGTCAGGCCTCATTTGAAAATACAAGCTGGAACTTTTCCACCAACACCTCTCCTCTGCTGACAAGGAAGTGGCTCATTGATGTGTTTGTGAGAACATCAGTACTTAACTGACTTGTTCGCTTCCACTGAATCGAAGCTCTGCAAAACTGGTGCAGACTGGTATAACTCCCATTACAAGGTAATGTGCATTGTTCAGAGACATTGGGAAATGCCACCCAGATTTGAAAGAGAACAAATGACTCTATCAGCCTGGCTTTGTCCTATGTGCACAGAATCTATTGTTTGCATCTCTTCTTCCTACTTAAGAGTCATTACTGGTACCCAGATGCTAATGAACAGAGGTCATATTCAAATCTAAACTTTTGAAATTCCAGAGTATAACATTAAGGTTATGCTGGACCATACCAGAAGGCATCCTCTTGAATCCAGGTGACAGGTCCCAAGTTCGGAAAGTGTTAAATACAGTCACACACAGACTTGGAAAGGTGCTTCCTTCCCCTAGGAGAAGAAAAGAGCCTGCTTACATACACAGATTTGACGATTTGCATCCCAGATAGAAATAGGCTGAAAAAAGGATCCTGGAAGAATGGCAGAGGAGAAACTTTGTAGGAACAGACCAGAAAGAGACTGGAAGTATCACAGAGATACTTCTGCTGCCTGGTTCTTCAGCCAGCCAAGCAACTGGACTCTTCTTTCAATTGGAGGCTGAGAAAATCCATGTGTATGTCTTAGTCTGCAGTCCCTAAAGCTTAGCTGCACACCTCTAGCCCCCTTAGTTTGTTCAGGAATAGGATTTTTAGCAGCTGTGGCATTCTCTTCACTTTCCTTTCGAGAAATGGCTTATGTTGAACTTACGGTCTCCCTTCTGCCTTGACAAATTTGATTATTTGTAGGGTGCCCACTTGCCTCCCCACATTCTCCACCTCCCATTCCCACTCATTCAGTACTTGGCAATGTACTGAGAATACAGATTCTCAAGCCATGCATGCATTTTACAGTAGCCGGAGATTCCTGGAAATAAGGAGGCACATATTGCAAAATCATTAAATGCTACTTTTTTTCCAATGTAAAACCTCATTTGAAATTTCTAGGCAAGATAGGATAAAACACTAAATAATCAACATATATAGCAAGAAAAATACACTGAAAAAGACTAATACTCAATAAATATCACATTGTAATGCTTTCTTGATTTTATTAAGCTCAGCTTGCCTTACTGCTAACCAATAAATGTCTTGGAAAATTAATACAATTATTGGTGTCTGAATTTAAGTATCATTTGCAGCTCTGCTTTCTTAGCTGGAATACTAACATCAAGAAATCTTTGGACTGTGGTTAAGTGTATTTCATCCCATTAAACACTGGCCCTGATTTTATCTGACACTTAATTCAGTGTGGGCACTAAGAGCTCTATAACTCACATGATAAGTTCAGCTGTAAATATCTGAAGAGAGGAAATTGCCATGATTCACCAGAAAGAGATATTATATTCTTCAAGGGACATACACAGATTGCCAACACAGTAGGATCAATGACCAAATGGTTTGATGACAAAATTATACTGGCAATATTTTTCTCCAAAAACAAGTTCATTAGCCTAGTCATGCCTGTGGGACATTTACCTAGTGTCTAGGTGAACATATGTAAGGTAAACTGTAGAATTGTGGGGTGGAAACATAACTATAGACTAACAGAGGATAGAGACAGAATCAGATTTTTAATGTTTGCTATTATATATTGATAGATAGATCAATAGATACATGCATAGATATTGCTAACACAAGGGGGATGGGTTAGGTTGCTATTCCTAAGTTTGGGTTTTAAAAATACTTACCTAAAAATATCATTTTATTTATTTATTTAAAAATATTTTTTTAAAAAGAAAATTACCACCCTAACTGTACCTGGTAGTAAAACTGACCACTGCACATGCTAAAATTCTCCAGCCTTGTTCCTATACAGGTAAAGATCAAAATATCTAAGACACTGAGAGAATAGTATATTTTCCCTCTAGCAATGCAGTTCTTTCAGAGGTTTGTGCCTGAGCAATCAGAAATGGCAAATGAAGCCTATAGTTACTTCCTGATGACCAGTCTGACTGAGTGTGCATGCAGCAGCTAGCTAATACGAACAAAGAGCATTGACATCAATGGCTACCGAAAATACTAACATTTTATTATAGGAACTCCATCAGAAATAGGAAAAATCTTTAAGCATACTAGGCTAAGCTAAGCCAGGGGAAGAATAGAATGACTGACTTAGCTTGATTTTTGGAACAAGAGAAAAACCAAAAAGAAGAGAGAAAAGGTGGAATAATGTGTAAGAATATGAGTCCGTACCTCAGAGAAGTTAAAATCCTACTTTAAAACAAAAAGTTTTTAAAAAAATGATGCAGCACCTCATGTCACGACAAGGCTTGACATGAGGAGATTTTAGCTCACTAAAAGGCTTATTAACCACATCACTCTTGTTCTCTCTAAGACACATTTAACTCTTTAAACATAGAGTGTTACATTTCCTACATAATCAACAAACAGAGCAAGATAATTAGTAAGATATAGAGGTAAGAAAAGCTTGTGCTGTACCAAACAGACTTTTCATACCACTGTTTCTAAATGAGTTGCCGGTCATCTTGTCTAGTTTGATCCTAAATCTATCCGACTCTGTTTTGATTGGTGACTCTCACCTTGGTTGTTTAAACCATAGTAGGGTACTGTTTCAAAACTCATGAGTTGCAAAATATGACTTACTTTAGTCTATCCTGTATTTGGATGAATCTTGCAAATCTGAATTGTTTTGCTTTAAGCACTCTGGAAAGACACAGAACAGAGTAAGTCATGAGCAACACAACCATTCAGTATACTATGCTCTGCCTTCATATACGTATTTGCACAAAGTGTAGTGATATCACAAGATGCAGTGATAACGATCAACTTGGCTGGTTGAGGGATCAACTTGGATTGAATGAAAGCATAGAGGATAAAGCTATCTGTATGACCAGAAAGATACTATTGTACTCATGATGTGCTTGTACATTGCTCCCAGACATCTGATTGGCCATTATAATGCGTCAAAGTTTTCCGTGTTATCCTGTCTGAACGTTCATGAGCCCAAATACATCTCCAGTCAGCCTGACCCTAATTATGTTCTCCAGTCATTAATAAGTCCAATTTATGAAAATCACATATCTTGGGGGGGAGTAGTAGAGTATGGTGACACCTCTTTTCCTCATATAACAAAACATAGCTCTGTAGAGATTGGAGAAAGGGTTGTGATTCTTAATTCTTTTTTTCTTTCACTGCCAATTAAAGAAATTAAAGAAATCTTCCCTGCTAAAAAAAGATTTTTCTGCAGTTTTTTTTTCCTGCCTCAGTTTCCATGTATGTAAATCCAAATTTGGAACATCTCTTTCTATGTGCAGCATTAAAGCTACAAAAGCTGCTGCTTTGACACATATACTATTAAAAACTGGAAAGAATGGATGGGTTGTCTGGTATCATTGTGAGCAATCACTCTGCCCTTCTGTGCTTGCTTTATATGCATTTCCATTCATGAAGGGAAAGATGATAGAGATACTTTGCACAATTTATTTAAAAATGGGGCAGGAAAAAGTACTTGGCACTTTGCTCTTTCAGTGAAGAGTTGAATCTCCTGATCCATCAGAAGGCTAGCTAATCCTCAATGGGATAATTCAGGCTAACAGGCTAGCAGCCTTTAGGGATGGCAGTTTCCATAGCAGTTCAAGTAACAAATCCACTCAATTTCCATTCACTCAATTTACTCCTGTCCAGCTTGAAGGAGTCTCTGGAAGCTGCACATCCCTGGACTGAAGAGCAGTGAACAACAGCTATGTTATGGAAAAAGCTTTTGCAGGGTTCTCAGTTTGCCAACTATAGTTTCCCTCATGCACACCTTGGGACTCCATCATTTCTCATAAATGGGTGGAGGTCAAGAATGTATTTTAAAAAGGCACTGTTTTGCCAACAATTTCAGTAATCAGAACCGGGTGGAAAATAGTATTGATGATGAGTTTTTGCCTTTTATCAGTTTTGCAAGAGCAATTTAACTGATCTGTATCAGCTAAATGACAATATCTATAACAGAAACATTTCTTACAATCCAGATTTGACGCTGCAGCTTTAAGTGCATGCGACACCCCCTTAAAAAAATTTTAATTGTTTTTTTATTATTGAAAAAAGAAAAAAGAACAATACAAATAAAAATACAATACAAAACCAAACACATAAAATTTATAAAATGACAGAGGTGATTCCAACAATAAATTGTGAATTAAAATATTCTTTTTCTCTTTGTCTGTCTATTTCTGTTATTTTCTGTTATTTCATTGTCTGTCTATTTCTGTTATTACCACAGACATTAGCAGCAATCATGTAGTCCCAAGAAGCCACCCTTCCATCTTCCTCCTTTCCCTTTTTCTTGTTCCTCCCTGCTATTCTACATAGTTTTACCTTGCTTATATTTTCTATGGAATGTCTATAACCTATTAGCTTATTTACATTAACTTGATTTCAAAAGTAATATAGAATTCTATCAGTTATACATAATCATGTGGTAAGATAGATGGTCGTAACCTTGATAGATCTATAGGTGACCTCAAGGCTCTCTCTTTATATAAAAAATTATCCTTCTACTGTATATAATTATAATACTAAAGACATTATTTGAGGCCATCTAAGTATCCAGACCAAAAATTTATACACACACACACACACACACACACATTACCAGTATCTATAAATAAACATGACATATGTAGGGATCACAAGAATAAATAGAGAATTGGACTATTTAATTCTGACTAATCAATGGCCATCAATTTTAACATCCATAACTAGAATGGCCATAGATTTCTGACTATGTCTTATACAGAAAAAGTGGTCTTTTGGATACATTGCTCATCACATCTATTCAAGAAATGACTTTTTAAATAAGCAAATTGTTGTACATGTTAATTTATTAATGCTTCCTTAACATATACATTTTGGAGTTTTGTCCCATAGTAGCTACATCTTGAGAGGAAGTAATCACATGAGTAAATCTGATTTTGCAAAGTTCCTTGACATTCACAGACAAAAATATTATTTTGAATTATTTATCTGCTTCTTGGAAATGACCAACAGAATTTTTTTCACCCTTTTGACTACTAAAAGATTGCTAACTTGTTGCTGGAAGGACAATTTGTCTCCACCTATGATCCAATGGATAGAATCTCACATTTGAAAGAATGATGTATAGACAAAATTTACAAATGGATTTATATGTGGACATTTGATCTGCTCTTATAGAAACTTATGACTAATATGGTTATTTTCCCTCTTTTCATGTTTTTATTTTCCTGCTTTTGTTATACTGGAACATTATTACATGTAACTGAAATTTAAAAATTATAAAATTAAGAATGTATGGTTCCACTCTCAACCTCCACATAGACTTTAGAACTCTGTTCCCACCACTGAGACTAGAACTGCTTGCTGACCTTTCATAGGCAGGCAAAGCCATTACATCATCATCATCATCATCATCATCGTCATCATTATTGGCCAGTGTTAAATCTGTGAAGAGAAAGGACCAGCTATGGGAGAGCTCCTATGTTTTTACATCTAGACAAAGAGTTTTAAAGGAAACCTAGACTACAGAATTTAACCTTGTTGTACAAAATCCCTAATCATATTTCTTAATGTATGTCAAACCCACAAAATATTCAAAGTAGTATTAGTCATGTTAATCCAACTCATATTTTCCTGATTCAGTTCTATCATGGCTAACAGGTTTTTTTCAACTTTAAAATTATTTTCTTTTGTTCACAGTAAAATCTGGAGAAAGACAGTGAGTGGTTAGATGAATTTATTTTGAATTTAAAAGACACATCATTTAAGCCAATATTTTGTGCTAAGTCATCTGTTAGAAATATGCTAATCCAATGTGTTCAAAATCAGTGTCAAAGACACACCACATTATTCTATTCTGGTAGATAAAAGACTCATCATATAAACTTTGTAGTCTGATGTAAGGACAATATAATTGAACGCTGTCCCCTAAACTAAATTAAAATAAAACTTGCTAGAGGAAAAACCATTGCAGAATAAAAGACATCTTTCTATCAGCTTGGGTGTACGAAGAGGTAATTTGCTTTCTGACAGGACCAGTTGCATATTGGAGGCAATCAAATATAAGCATTTGGAAAGGCTATTACAAACTCACACTTGAAACAAGATAAAGAAATAGTTTTTTAAAAATTTACATTTTTCCCAAGGCTGAAAGGTAAGGCAAATATTATATAAGGCTGCCACATTTCTTCAAGGTGTTATGTTGTGGGGAAGGAGAGACCAGGACACTTTTAAAGAATGCTACTTTTTCAAAGTATTTTTTAAATTCATTGTTTTAGTATGCTTCAATAAACTTTTTTGAAAACTGAACAAATTCTTCAAATCCAGCAAAACAAAGCTGAAAGTTACAGTCTGCAATTTACTTGATCATGATGAGCACTCTGTATGGTTTACAGCAGGCTCCTCTTATCTGCAATTTCACTTTCCACAGTTTCAGATCCCCACAATCAACCTCAGTCCAAAAATATTAAATGGAAAATTCCAGAAATAAACAATTCATAATTTTTAGTTGTGTGCCATTCTATGTAGCATGATGAAATCTCATGCATATTGCTATGTCCTGTCCAGGACATGAATCATCCCTTTGTCTAGCATATCCATATTGTATATGCTATGTGCCCCTAAGTCATTTAGCCATTATGATTATCATAGCATTGCAGTACTTACGTTTAAATAACTCTTATCTTACTTAATAATGCCCCCAAAGTGCAATAGCTTTTTTCATAGGTATGCATGTATAGGAAAAACAATGCTAGAGCCAAAACCAGTCCCATACTATCCGTGGTTTCAGGCATCCCTTAGGGTTCTTGGACATATCCTTCTTGGAAAAGGGGTGAACAACTGAATTGTTTTCCATGTGAATACCATGTGTATTTGAATCTTTTTTGGGGGGTGGGGGAGATTACCCAGCAGTGGTAGCACTAATAAACTACTTTATTCATACTATATTTATTTATTTTACTTAATGTATTATTGTTGTGGTTGTTGTTGTTGTGTGCCTTCAAGTTGTTTCCAACTTATGGCAACCTTAAGATGGACCCATCATAGGGTTTCCTGGGGGATTAGAGTGTGTGACACTCCCAAGGGCACCTAGTGAGTTTCCATGGCCTAGCAGGGAATCAAACCCTGGTCTCCAAGGTCATAGTCCAATGCTCTAATCACTACACACACTGGATCTCACTTAATTTATACTTCAATTGTTTATGCAAAATTGTGGCTCAAGGTAATGTACAATTTAAAGCAAATACAATATCGCTAAACATACAAAGGTCAAAGTTAAAATTGAATTAATCTAGTCAGAGTATTAAAACAATTTAAAACATACAACTAAATGTGATTAAAAAAACACTTAAAAACAGTTCAGCTAAAACAGAACAGCTTCCTCTGAAGTCCTTTCTCTAAAAACCCTGAGTTCTAAAAAGCTGTTGAAACAGATGTGATTCTGTGCCTATGGTAAGTCAGCAAGGAGAGGACCACTTTGACCTCTCTGGAAAGGGAATTCCAGAGTTGGAATGGAGGTACAGAGAGGTAAATTCTTGACCTCCACTTATTTATGAAAAATGAAAGAGCTCCTTCATGTCCATGAGAGAAATTAGTATTAGCAAACTGATAAGTCTAGAAAAGCTTCTAGCATAATAAATATGTTCATTAAGTTGCCACTGTTCATTCTTTAGTCCAGGGGCCCTACACAAATATAACATTATAGCTCCATCAGATGGAATCCTATGATTTGCCATCTATTATTTGCCGTCTATTTGCCGGCTTTTTAAGTTCTCAACCAGAAAGCTCTAGTGCCTCATCAAAATACAAATTCTAGGATTCCATAAGATGCAGCCATCGCAGTTAAAGTGAGATCACTGTGCAGTGTGAAAGCACCTAGACATAAAAACTAATAGGAATAACTGATTCAGGCATGCATGGGCACATGTATATGCAACACATACACACATATCCATCCACCCACTCACATATTCAGAAGCCTGCCTGCCACTAGAAGAGCCCAGAAGCCTTCCACAGACCAGGCTACAGTTATGTGGAGTCATTTGGAAAGAATCTTTAGCTGTCTATGATAGGCTGACCAACCACAGAACCCTGTCACTAGATCATCTTTCTGACTTATGTCACTGTAGCTGCCATGCCCCATGTCCGGCCCTCGAGCTCTTGTAGATACATGCCTGCTTCTGCTTGTTCCTACCTGCCACTGCATTTCTCTCTCAGTCTTTTGGATAGCAGAATGAAAACAAGAGACTGGAGCAGGATGGAATACCCAGAAGTTCAGAGGCTGACCATGGGGAACAGCAGCAAGAACATTTTTCAAATGGCACGATACCACTCTGGCTGCCACAACCTGTTGTCATTCTCCAAAAACCTGCATATTCCTGCTTGCAGATCACTTCTCCATACCACTCCTGACTGTTTTTTTTTTCTAAGAGCAAGGATAAGACAGGTGTGTTTCCACAAAGTATTGCTAGACCCATTATATTACACCATTGAACTGCTTGGCAATTTTGCAAATAAGACAGATGGTGGGAAATCTCTCAAATAGCATAATTGAATTAACAAAACAGAAGCTGAACAACAACCAATCCCATGCCCACATGGTCCAGAAAAGAATTAATGAATATCATTTAAAAATATATATAAAAGTGTCCTAGAATATTTGTGTATAGTCAAATATATAGTGCAATGGAGGAAAGAGAGAGATGCAGGAGGTTAGAGTGACGCAGGAAGAAAACGTCCAGTGCTCCCTCTGCTCATATGATCTCTGCATGCATGAATAAGAGATGGCATGAAGCCTTGTGTCCAAGTATCATTAATGGACATGATAGGTGCATGACCACATCAGCGTGAGTGTGCACATGTTGCATCCATTGATTGTAATGGGATGGAGCATACATGTTTTTGTTTTAGGTGAGGGTTCCTGAAATGGAACCTCTATATATATTGAGGGTGCACTGCATGGTAAAACAAACAAATAGGAAATCTGCAAACATGCAGACTAGCAATTAGTGAGTATATGCATGCAGTTTGCTAGATAGGTGCAAGCCAAAAACATCTGACAAGCCACATGTTACCCACTCCTAGACATAAGATACACACAGGTGTTCAGATGTCAAATAGTGCAAGGGGCAAAGTATACAAGAGAAAGAGATCAGTCAGGAAAGAGTTGTGCCAAAAGACAGATACAAAGGCTTCTCAAACTGTATGTAGTTTAGTTTCTTATCTTAGAGCACAGAGAACTAGACTTCTGTTATTGCTGTAGATAAACCCTTTCCCGGGGTCTGCAATTTAATATCAAAAATATCTCCACATGCTTGAGAGAAATATCTCCACGTGCTTGAAAGGTCCCCTGAACGAGCGTGTAGGCAGGCACGGTCGAATGGCGGAAAACAGGAAAAACCCAGTCAGGCCAGTAAACCCATAGTCACATAGCCCCAGGAGACCTCCAGACATGTAAAACATAAAATACACAAAGGGTCCTCAGCCCCAAGGAGCCGGCTTGAAGGGATTAACATTAACACATCTGACAAACAGCCCATCAAGCGAGGACAATTTGCATACAGCCGAGGCTTTGACAACCCTGGCAAAGCCAATCATGCAAAGGACATTGACATATTGGAGCTTTGTTCTAGCTCCTCCACCTATTGTTCTCCCCAGGAAAGGATTAGCCTGTGATAACTGAAGCCCCTGTCAGAACTGCTGCTGATGAGCAGCAGCTGTTGGTCCCTGTGGCTCTGGCTGGAGATGAGTCCTGCAGCTCAAGAGCTCCCCAGGCTGCCATGGACCAAGCAGGCTTGGACATACCTCTGCCTGCTCCTTTAGGGCAACAGGGATCCAGCTGTGATCCCAAGAATGCCCTGGAGCCTGCGTCAATCAGCCCACAAACAAGGTGGAGACTCAAGAGAGCTGAGCAAAAGGAGGCTTCCCTGATTAAGTTCAAGAAGCGGTGACTGGCCACACCTGTGCCTGAGCTATATAACTGCCTGCCTGGAAGCTTTCCTTTGCTTGTGGCAAACTTTCTACAAGCCCTCTCTTTGCTTCCAGCACCTGGCTCCTGATCCCTGGATTCTGGACTTTCACTTGTTGCTCAGGCTTAGGTAAATGGACTGCCTATGAATAATTGCTTGTTTTGACTCCTCTCAGTGGGACTCTGCTATCTCTCCCTTCTCTGGGCTGGCTCACTGCCTGGGTCTCTGACCTTGACATAGCCCTCCAGGTACCTTTTCCCCCATAAATAGACCTGGTTTTTGAGTGGCTGTTTGGATTGCTCCTGGCTTCCCAGAAGACCATCACTCCATCTGTTGAGCTATCCCCTCAGCCCTCCACATGCTGAGTCTCATCTCTCTCTCCACTGCTGTCTTGGACCTCTGGACTTCAGGACCCGGTGCAGTATTCCCCAGCTGTAACCCTCCAAAGCCCCCTATCCAATTTCCTCTCTTTTTATTCCTTGCTAGGTCGTGAGTGAGTGAGTACGTAAGTGCATGCATGTGCAAGTCTTTATTTTTAAAAAATCATTTATTGGACATTTTTGTTTGGTTTTTGGCTTGGCCGGACCCCGTAAAAACTAGGTAAAAAGACCCTGCTAGGTTACCTTGCCTCTCACATTGCTATTGCTTGTGCTTTGGCTAGTTTCCATTTCTCATCATGTGGAGCACATTGAGGTGTCCCCCATGGGGCCCCAGAAATCAGGGTAACACTTCTCTACTTTCCTCTCTAGTTGATATTCTCCCTAAGTCCTCTTAAATGCACAAGCATCATGCATCAGAGAATCTTGCCAGGTTATCCCTTCCTGTATCAGTTCCAATAGAACTTACACTTCCTACAGTTTTGCCAAGAACACAAAGGAGATGGGCATTCATTCCAGTGTAATGACCTGACAGTGAGGGGCACGTTTATTATTGTTAAATCATGTACACAGAAGACTCCAGGCTACCAAGCCATAGATTTTTAAGCTGAGCGCTGTACGAGGAGTCTGGCACACTCTGGTGCAGGTTTATTAAGGAAAGCTTGAAACCTATCTCCCTGCATGTATCTAGTAAGCGTTACTTTTTTTGCCTCTAGCTACTTGATTAGTGTTCACAATCATAGTGTTGAGAGCCCAGGCGAATATGATTTGCTCTTGTTGTATTTCAACTAAAGGTTCAATTTGGTCCCACAAAAGTATGTCTGCCCTCCAGAAATTGTACCCCCTGCCGTTTCATATTTTCCATGCATAATGCACCTCTGACTACAGTGGAAATTGGATCAGGTGTTTTTTTTTTAACTGTAATACAAGAAAATGACCTCAAAAGTAATGTAATACATTTTGCAAAACTTACTTCTTAGCAGAAATGTACCAAGCCACCTGAAAGTAATTTGGAAAGTCAGCAAACATGGTTATCTACCCGTTCTTTGATATCATTTCATACTTTTACATTCTCTTCACTTCTGCAAATGCTGCAGCCAATTTGTATCAAGTTAAGTGAGATTTTCTACTGTTCCATTGAAGATAGCAATAAGAGAAAATGGGGGAATTGGAAAGTGTAGAGAGCCTTTCGAGGCTCAGATTCTTATCCAAACCCTCATATTATTTATAGGAATCTTTAAAAAAAAGAAAGAAATAGATTAAACTTCCTCTTAGCTTCAACATTTATATTTATAACAGCTAATAGTATTAATAAAAGAGCACATGTTGCTACGTTTTTATCGTTAAGATCTTAACGATAATTCTGCACACATAGAAGTTCCTCAGCTTATGACCAGTTCTCTGCAACAGAGTAAATTTGCAAACAATCAGACATATATTAGTACTTGCATGTGTTGCAGCTAGACAAAGGACATTTCCACACAGTGTTGCTAAAACAAAATACCTGCAAGTTGGAGTCATTTCAGGGGCTGCGATTCCACATGAAGTCATAACCATCCAGAAGCCAGCCTATCCCTAAATGTAGCTAAGACGCTGTATTTCAACTCCAGAGTTTTTCCAGAGTTGAAATATAGTGTTCTAGCAATGCTTCTGGACAGGCTGGCTACTGGCTGGCTATGATATCATGTGGAATCACAGCTCCTGAAACTACTACAACCCACAGGTGTCACATTTTAGCAATGCCATGCAGAAATGGCCTCAATGTCAGTACCTGGCACACTGGGGCATAAGTCAGACTCCATGTTGTTTTCATAAGAGTTTTTTCATTGTCTGACTTCCCAGAATCCACCAACACTTGGCCAATCAGTGGCTATGCTGCTCCAGTTCACTTCTCCCTGACCCATCACTGGTAAGCCAGTTTGCAAGAAACAGAGAGACAGCTCCAATGATCCCCATCTCTCCCCACACACACATACAAAAATAAATCTAAAATCAGGGATTTTCTAAATTATTTGTCTGAAATTCATCAGACTTCTGTGTTTGTCTAACTGCATGAAGAGACACTTATTAGTCAGGGCATAGGGAACTGCACACTTGCAAATATTCTCATCTGTCATTACTCACCCACTGGAATCTGAAGCAGAGGAGTAAAATTGCAAGCAGTTTCTGGATCCAGAGGGCAGCTCACTCCCTGAATCAAATAAGCTGGTGGCTGAAGTAGCCCAGCAAGAATTTATGAACAGTAAAAGGATACTCACCACCTTTAAAGTCTGGCAAAGCAAAAAGGAACAGTGTCACAGAAATCAACATCTGTTAAATATGAAATTCTAACTAATCAAGTGTCTGGTGCCCTGAGTCAGCCAGCTGGGAGTCCTCATTGCTTCCAGCTATTCAATCCGCCCCACTGTAAGTGCTGTCAGTACTCATGTATTTCTTGAGATTTTTGATGTCTGGACTGGCTACATTTAACATCTCCTTCTGTTATCCTTTTTGAATTTGTTATCTGGACTACTATCTTCAAGTAATGACTTCTAGAACAACTGAAACCTTGTCCCCAAACCTCCCTTCCTCTTCCATGAACTTCTTGGATTACCTGGGCATGACCTAAACAACCTCAATTTACTTGTAGCTGCTTCTCCCTTGATAAAATGTGCCTCTGGGTACTTGTTGCAAGTAAGTATAGAAGATTATCCTAAATAAGCAAGGGTTCCTTGACACTCTGAATCCCCTGTTGCAAAAACAGTCAGCCACCAAAAGATTTTTTTTTTTCACACTTCTGGAATTTTTAAAAAATGAACATTTGTTTTCAAATACACAGTTACACTCACAAACCCAAGCTTCCTCATCTGCTGGTGCAACTCACCTTGACAATTGTCTCTCAGCTTGGAGGTCCAGAGAAAAATAGCAATTCCTGACACTTCAGTCATTACTCTGAGAGCTGGCAACCCCATGTGACATACATTTAAAAATACTGTCCAAATACCATTACAAGTCATCAAAGAAAACTTGTTCAAAATAACCAATTTGAAAATCAGATATCCAGACTACCAGCAATCATTAGTGCTTAAAAGCAAAGTTGAGAGAGAGAGCTTGACTCTTGCTTTTGCCCTAGCTTTAGTCATCAGTCTTGGTTCTGCTGATGGTGGTGGTGGTCAAGAGAGGAAAATGTGGAAAGATTAGAGGAACAAGTGAACATCCTAGAAAGATTCTGTCGCATTGTCCTGCAGAAAAAAAGCAGACTGATTAGGTGATTATAGATTATTGTAGTTGCTCTGGATGGATGCAAACCAATTTTCCCCAATTTATCAAAAACGGGAAAGAAATCTTCAACAACCTAATATAAATACGGTAAACGAAACCCTTCCATTGAAAAAAGTTATTGAAATTTGATTGCTCATTCCCTGGGTGGTGGGGAAGTGAACAGATTTCCCACATATACATATATTTTCAGAGAGGAGAGTGTTATTACCGTTTACTAGCCTTACTTTGGAAGATATTAGATATCGTTTGATATCATAATTCGGTCCCATTTTGCCACCCTCGGCCAAGTGTTTGTGAGGCCCCCGAACAAGCACAGAAGTAAGCATGGCCCTTAATTTCTGAACATTCCTTTCTCCACCTAGGCAAGCCAGACTCAGCCAGATCTTGCTTTAGGAGACCTCCCTAGACAAACACCTCATTAAAGATGCATGCTAATACAAAGAGCCCCCTGCCCTGAGCAGGTAACTTGAT
Organism: Iguana delicatissima; assembly: GCA_948472985.1. Taxonomy (NCBI): domain Eukaryota; kingdom Metazoa; phylum Chordata; class Lepidosauria; order Squamata; family Iguanidae; genus Iguana; species Iguana delicatissima. The sequence continues at coordinate 142,518 of CAOKZL010002382.1, read as the reverse complement.
GAGCTAGAAGCTTAACCACCACACGAGCTGCATCTGTGTACCGGCCATTCCATTGTCAATTCAGACTTAACTCAATCATGTTAAATTCTGACCTTTCGGAGACGCTGTCTCATGCCCAAACCTCATTGTTCTTCTCAAAGTACAGACTGGCCTACGGTCATATTTTCCCTATAAAAACCCCCAGTTCTGAGAGCTTCGTTGGATTGCTCTGTACTTCCCCCCGCCTTGCTGCCACTGCGTCCGCCGTCCGAGACTGTGCATCTACAGACCTCTTCATTGATCTACCCCAGGCTTCGGACAGGTGTAGTGTCTCAACAATCCCTCTCAAAATCCCTCTATACCACTAACACCTTTATTTTCTATAGTTACTTGTGTGAGTGTGTTGCATACACTGTTTGCCTGTATTTAATAAAATTCAAAGTTATTATTTCACAATTGGTGTGCTTCTTGGTGTGGCCTGACCCTGTAGACATTGGGTAAAAGATTTCGCTGTGTTGCCCTGCCTCTTGTTTTACTAACTTGTGCTCTGAGCTAATTTTCCTCACCAGTATTGGAGCACGACTGGAGTCCCTCACAGGACCCCCAGTAAACAGGGTAACAGAGAGGATGGACTGTTCCATAAAAGGAGTTGGGGACATTACGATACACTTTTTAAAGAAACAGTGACAAACATGAGGTTTCTGCAGTAGCCAGAAAACAATTTTCTCCTAATCCTAGAAAACACTCAGATTCATACATTTTTAAAAAATGTTTGTAGCCCTGATAGTTATTTGCATTAGCCCAATGTAAGATATAGTTTTTCAGATAAAGTTTTCGCAGCTTTAGGGAGGATGACAGGGTTGGACATGCACAGATTGTCCATCCCTCTGGAGATCATGGATTCAGGGTCCAGATAGTTCATGTTTATGATCAAGGTCGAAAGTAAAGGGGCCACATGTGTTACCGCAGCTTCTAGCCAGACTTGGGGGGCACCAGATATCATTTTGATATCAATAATTCGGCCTTCCTTACCCATTCTTTCCCATGTGCTTGCGAGGCCCCTGGACAAGCATGCAAACAGGCTCAGTCGCTAATCGTTGGAATATTCAAAAATACAGGCTGGCCAGAAATAGCCAAACTGCCGCTTCAGGAGACCTCACGGCAAGTACCCTCATTATGTATGCATGCTACCTACAAAGAACTCCCTGCCCTGAGCAGGCAGCTTGATGAGCCGGATACTCAACTGTCAAGCACTCTGCGTTTGCATCCTGGCTACTCTATTGACAATTCGGACCTAACTCAATCATGCTAAATTCTGACCTTTCGGAGGCTTTGTCTCCAGCCCAAAACTCATTGTTTTCCCCAAGAACAGACTAGCCTACGGCCACAATTTCCCCTATAAGAACCCCTGACTTGGAGCACTTCTTTGGATTGCTCAGATTGCTCAAATTGCTGGATCGCTCCCAACTTCCATACTGCCTTACTGCTGCTTTGCTTGGCGAGCCTTCCCCTCACTCCCATGTACTGAGAACCTTCATATCCATGAACTCTATCTTCAGACTACCTGGGCTTCAGGACAGGTGCAGTATTTCCCATACCAAACCTCCTCTTAAAATCCCTCTGTCTCACTCCAACCTTTATTTCTATAGTTATCTGTGTGAGTGTGTTGCACGCACGTATTTTACTGTATTTTAATAAAACACCAATTATTATTTCACTTCTGTTTACTCCTTGACTTGGCCTGACCCCGTAGACGCTGGGTAAAAGATCTCGCTACGTTACCCTGTCTCTCGCATTGCTAATTTGTGCTCTTCGACTAATTTCCCCAACTTATAATTTGGAAAGCATTTAGGTGTCCCTCACAGGATCCCCAGAAATCAGGGTAACACATGATTGTACACATGAAGGTGTTTGCTCACCTATATAAGTGTGTCTATATGTGTAGGTACAAGTTAGAGGGACCACTACTTTCAAAACTTCAGTTTTTTCCATTTTCCTTGCAAAACTAAGAGTGGAGGAAAACACCATAGTAAAAAAAGGCCCTGTGCTTCACTCTAGAGTGGGGTAAGCAAAGTGAAGCCCTCCAGGACCACCCCCCTGCTCAAAAACTTTTTTGACCCCAAATGCCTTCTCGGGACAGACAGCATTTTGCCACATTTTTTGCTCCCTAGGCCAGTTTATGCCCAAGTCTTTTAAAAAACCCAGAGAACAAAGAAGAAGTGACTTGTCAGTTCTGGTCACTTCCATTTGCTAATAAAAGGCCCGTCCTGGGTCTTAAATGGGCTGGGGTAGCTTATAACATGCAAATGCACACACTTCCCCTAAAGATGACTTGGGGCATTTGAGTACATTTTTTTTAATTTTTTTGTTTGGCCTTCCAAGGTCTCCTGGGTGGCTAATGAGGCCCCTAGCCTCCCAGACATGGCTATCTCTGATCTAGAGGGGAAATCACTTCTCATGCAATTACATCACTTCTTAATTTTGACCAAAAACAGAAGGAAAGATGTTAACAAAGAGGAGCCCAGGCAGTAGTGGCTTGCATGTCAGTCAGCTGGTAAATCCACTGTGAGTTTTAGTTCAGATTTTAAAGGAGCTTCCCATATTAGGTTCAGCATCTTGAATAGCATATGTAATGTTCAGATTGAAATCAAGGCCATTTCTGCATCTTATCCTTTTCCATTGTGGTCCTGGTGTGATCACTGCAGTGCCTTTGCTGGGATGGGAGAATGTCCCCAACACTTTCCTCCAAACCCATCCAGCTGCCTGTGGATGGAAGCACAAGTGACACATGCCTTCTTTCTGCACTGCAGCCAGCCTTTTCCAATGCTGCACAGGAGAAGGAAGTGCCTAGATCACAATTCCACCCATTCTGCATGGCCACCGGCAATGGGAGCATCACATGATCGTGGGCCATTAATAGATTTTTCTTCATTAATGGAATATCCTGCCATCGCAACAGCTGGGGACATGCTGACAGTGGCACTATGATGTTGCCATGCAAACGCACAATTCATGGACCACTGGCAACGTATCCCCATTGCAGGACAGCAACACCATCCAGAAGTGGCCCAAGAGTGGATTCACCATTCTATTTACAAAGGAGGCACTAGCTATTACTAGGCCTAGTAATGCAAAAATAGCTTTGAAAGACCATGTGAAGCTCACAGGTTTGCATGATCTCTATCTCTGCTCTTCAGGCAGGCATCTAAATGCATAAACCACTTCTGAACACAGAAACCAAATCTGTGGGTGCCAGTGAACTTGGCAAATATATGCACTGTTATTGGAGATGAGGCTCATGAACATGTAAGTCATTAAAGTTTAGGCTGGAATTCTCACCTCTGTACTAAAGTGAAAGAGCTAAAGTGACCCTCTTATGTAATAAAGACCAGTTCAGAGCACCTACAGAGTGAGTTTCCTCCCTATTATTTATCTGTATGCAAACCCCATGCATTTTGTATGAAAGGGAAGGATTTCCACCATAGAGGGTACAGTGTTCATGGAAAAGTGAGATGTAGAAGCTTTCCTTCACAAAATTAGCCACTGACCATCACCACATAATACATGTGGCCATGGTTTTCATATCTGTTTCTGTTACACTAGCTTTACTACACCAACTTTACTTCTTTAGTTGTATAAAAATTATTTCTAGTGCCTATGCACCAGTCACTGCCTACTAGAGCAAATACTCATTTCCTCTTCATGTTCTGTCTATTTGTTCACAAATCCTCTTTTCCTTGACTCACAGCTTTGTTCAGTTTCATGAATATCTGCTCACTTTGGTTGGCATTTCTGATGTTAATATGACCAGCACCAACATTATGCCCACAGCTATGACCCAGGACTATGATGTGTTCAGCATTCAGTGAACTTTTGCTATTAGCATCAATGTCATTCTCTAAAGCAATGAATTACCTTTTCCCCTGGTTTCCTTCTTGTCTCATAAAAATTTCTAGCCTTGACTTGCTCAACAAAGCAGTAAAAAGTTTCAAACCATACTTCTCTGGGTTTGGTTTCTCTATTACAGCTCCCAGGTTGGACCTTTTTCATTTAAAAAGAAACTTTGTGCTATATCATTCTGATTTCTTTCATTTGGCATTTATAGTTATTTCTTCTTCAAATCCTTCTCTGTGTCTCTTTTGTGTGTGTGTGCTGCTAATTAGAATAGCTACCACCTGACCTTTTCTGTGTATAGGTTTTGTCTTACTAATCCTCCTTCTGTTGATTTATTGCTCTTCCCGCCTTTATTTTAACCTTGTTTGAGATCATAAATAACACCCTTTCCCCTTTATCTCCCCCATAATTCATAACACCATCTGGCCATAAAGGAACATATAGAAACATCAGCAAATAACATCTTTCTGATTTGTCTCATTGAGGGATGTTGTAATAACAGCAATAGCCACATACATCGTTTTAGTCTAATTTACTTATGTGAATTCACTCCATTTAGCTTTCCTGTTGTGAGTCACTGAATATAAGATTCACCTGGTGAAATCACCTACATACTTTTCACTTACTATTTATTCTGGCAAGACACATAAAAATGGTTGTTGGATGCCTTTCTCTTCTGATTGCAAAAGGTTTACTTGGCAAAAATGAGGCTGAATAAGATAAGGCACAACAGGGCAGAACATTCATACACTTTGTGGCTACAAAACTGTCACACACTCAATCATTCTAGAGGCTTAGAAGTTGAGGTAAACTACATATATTTCCCAGATGCCTTTTGCCTTAGGAAGCTGCTCTACCTAATGAAGGTATGTGAAACACTGCCTCATCCCTTTCTGCATGTCTGCTGCTACTCTTGTTGAAAAAGTGATTTTGGAGATAGGGAAAAGAAGGGAGATGAGGCACCTCAAAATGGACCCAACCCATTTCTGAGCCAAGATTTAAATTATTTTGACTCCAATCATAATAAGCTTGCTATTTCCTTCCCTGTACAGTTCCAAAACCTAATCAAGTTATTAAATAACACATATGTAATATAGTGAGGAGAGAGGAAAGCAGAACCTTGAACAACTGCATGGCATTAGGAATGCCTCTTGTATCCTGGATCCATCTTTGCATAAGATACCAATTATCAAGAGACTTTAAAGACATTCTAGTGAAGTTAGACAACTGAGGTTTAACCAGTAGCAAAAATGTCAGTTTCAGTCACCATCAAAATATGTATTTTATTTAAAATTTGTGTTCTGATTGGCTCGTGGGAAATGGTCTGGACTCATGTACCTTGCTTTGTGTGTGCATACATAAATAAACACACAATGCTGTGTGTACACATAATGGGAATCCCAACTTGCCAGGAAGTACATGGTAAGTTTGCTATACAGTAGTTCCCCTGTATCTGTACAGAATACATTCCCAGACTTAATGTGGATGGTGAAAAATGTGGATAATATCAAATGCTATAGTTTGACCACCAGGCTGTGTAAGGAGGGAAGCAGTTCCACTGCCAGGGTCCTCCCTTCTTCCTGCCTTCCTTCCTGGCAGGGTTTGGTGAACATCCCCTTCCCTAAGAACCAAATCCAGCAGGAGGGCTGGCTGCTCAGAGCTATGTACCTCTCTCAGCCAAGAAAGGAGTGTCCATCTCCTTCCTCAGCCAGGACAAGAACACAGCTTTGCAAAGCCAGACTTGCTATGCCTCCCTTGGCCAAAGAAGGAGCGGCTGTCTTCCTCCTCTGCCAAGGCAGGGGGGAAGTGTATACCTGTCTCAGCTGGAGAGGGAAGGAGACTCCTTCCTCAGCTGAGAGAGGGATAGGAACTCCAGTGCGCCCAGCTGTTTGCCTGTCTTGGCCAGGAAGTGAGGGAGACTCCATCCTCAGCTGAGAAGGCACATGGGACCTTGCTGTGCAGAGCAAGGACTGCAGCCAACAGTAGCCCTGAGTGGATTGTGCATGTGAAACTATGGATAGTGATCTAGTGGGTACCGAGCACATCGTGATGGGCACATTGTATTTGCACTTGGTGGTACAGATGTGAAATGTTCAGTATCAAGCAGCTTGCTCCTCAACACACGTAGCAAACATTTGGAATAAAATACATATAAAACAAAATACAGTCATGGAATCACAAGTTGCCAAGTCCTAGAACACTCTCAGTGTGCAGCCAGATGAGCAAGAGGTCTCAGGATTCTAGAGTATTTGGTAACAAATTTAAAAACATTTAAATGATTTTTCTGTGTTTAAAGGCATTTAAAAGTTGTAATCATAGCCTCAGAAAGACTATGTAGTTCTAAGATATTTTTATACCCTCCTCCTTTCTGAAAATGTGGCTGCTGAGCCTTGCGTGATGCCAAAGACAATGCTAAATACATATTGCCTTTATTTGCCCTGCCTTAAGTGACTGTGAATATACAGCGAAATGTAAAGTAAAGCCTGAGTTGCAGGGCAAACACGCAGCAGCACATTTCCCCCAGTATCAGGGCTTCATCTCTCCATGCTAATATATTTTATATATTTTAGAGGTGACAACCTTAATATGCCTATACTCAGCAACTGCAGGTTTACATGTCTCTTTTTGTTAGTCTCAGACCATTTCCGCACTATACTGTTATAGTACTATTACTCCACTTTCAATTTCCTATGGAATCCTAGGCCATTTCTACACGGGGTAATAAAAACAGTGCAGTGAGTCCTGCACAGAGGATGTCTGCAGCTTGAAGCGGACTGGGTCCGGACTACTTACTGTAGATCCGCACCTCAGTCCGCTCCGGAATGACCCCAAGTGGTCCTCCAGCGTGCTTTTGAGAGACCTGATTTTTCCGGTCTTTCAAAATCATGGAGCATGCCACTGCGAGCCTGCTCCCTTGTGCAGATTCGCAGGCTCACACCAATGTGAGTCTGCGATCTGCGGAGGGTGGGCTTTAGGCTGGCGAGCTTCAGCAGTTGGTCGAGACCCACGACCAACCAGAAGCCGCCATTTTGGACGCCAGAGAAGAGCAGATGGACGACCACACACTGCTCCAGAGCAGCCTGGACCAGACCGGGGAGCCAAAAGATCCGGTAAGTAGCAGCGCTGGGTGATTCTCTCACCCCATGAGGAAATAGCCCTAGAGTTTGCAGTTTAGGGAGGGGCCTTTAGAATTCTCAGCGAGAGAGCTCTTTCACTTAAGTAACTTTGTTCCTCCTGCATCAGTTAGTCTGAAATATTTAGCCTGACTTTGTTTTTCTTCCAATTTGTATTCTACAACTCTCTCTCTCTCTCTCTCCTTCTCTTTCCCCTCCATGTCTGAAGATAGCATTCAAAAGTAAATCTACTTCTTATAGTTTTACAAAGACCAACCTGCTTTATTTCACTGATAGACCCTGTGTGTATCTGCAGGTGTGGGAATGGTTGTTGTTCACCTTCTGCTTGTGAATACTATTATTTATTTATTTGCTATATTTATATGCTGCCTTTCTCCCAGACTGAGAATACTAATTATTCTGCTTGTAAAATATTTTTCAATTTTATTTTTATTTATTTAATTTATATTCCCCAACAAGGGATCTAAGGCAATATACATTTTAAAAGTGCATCACAATTTAAAACTGTCAATACAAAAATTAAAACATAATTAAACTAAATTCCTATTTTTAACAAAAAAAGTTAGACAGCTTTAAAAGACATTTTAAAACATAATAAAATAATAGACTTTTTAAAAAAATTACTTAAATAAAAAAATTACTTCATAATTTTTTTAAAAATAGGAAACCATAATAAAATTTTAAAAACCTACATCTCTCATTAAAAGCTTTGTCTGAATCCAAAAACCAAATGCCTCCAAAAGCTAAAAAACAAAAGCTTCCTTAAATAAAAAGGTCTTTACCTGCTAGCAGAAAGGCAGCAAGGAGGAGGCCAACAGGAGCTCCCAGAGAAGGGAGCTCCATAATTTAGGAATAGCTTTCTTTCATGCCCTTACCAGACATCCCACCAGACATGATGGGACGAAGAGAAAGCCTTTCTCTTCAGGTCTCAAAGCATGGGCACTCTCATATAGGGAAACAGTTTTTCAAACTGCTATGCTATCTCTCACACTCATCCACAATATATAGTCTACATCTATCTGCTACACATCCTTCCCTCCCTCACTGAAACTTAGACCTCTCTTTCCTGATATTGAAAGTTTAGCGGAAGGATGAGTTACCTTATGATGTCTGACCTTGTGCTTTCATTGAAGTTCAAGAAACTAGGAAGTATCACCACAGAGATAACTGTACAAAGAAAGGCAGGCCATTCAAAAACATCCATTAGCCACTTATACTTAAAATGAGAGCAACACTCCTACATCAAACCTAGGAGTATTTCACTGAAATTTCCTTCTCCTTTGATTTTTTTTTTAAAGAATTTATTTTCTAGCAAATAGAACGAGAATGGTCAGGCCAGAAAGCAAAAGAAATTTTTGGCACAGTAGCAGAGCAGGAGTAATATTCTCTTGCTACCATCCTTGTATTCATTAAGCAGAGACACCCATCAGGGGGAAAGTCTAATAACTTGACTGCTGAAAATGATGTGATCCATCACTAACAGCTGGTTCACCTTCTTTCCATTTTAGATAAGGTTTTGTTCGCCATTCTTGACATCCTTCTGTAAGCCACAACTCTACATACAACTTGTCTCTGTAGGCTCTTACTCTGAACTTTCAGAGTACCGTACTTTACATTACTTCAGTAAATATCCCAGCACCCAGTGCTGGCCACTGCTCAGAAGATATTGCTAAGCAAACTTCTAGACAGTTTTCCAAGCTGTAGTGTTACTGATAAGGTTCTTGTAATAAGGGATGGCATTTCAGCATAGTAAGCTTGCAGGATCTTTGTCTGTTTGGGGCTGCCGGAATGAAAACTGGAGAGGAGGCCTGTATCCTTAAAGGTTTGTGTAAAACTGGTAATTTCAGCAAGTGCTGCTTATCATACAACCAGGTAATGTTCCCACCACTACCCAACCATTAAAGGTTCAGGAGCTGTCTCCAGTTTTCAATCATGCATCCCTATCTAGATTTTCAAAACAAATCACACAGTCTGTTAGAAATCTGCTGCTAAATAATTCACAGGAGATTACAAAGTTTCAGAGTAGTGTCTTCATTGTGAGGATATGCTGAAATGCACTTAATACCTGAAACATTCCATTCCCACAGAGAAAACAACTTATTAGTAAACAATGAACATTTTCCACTGAGAAAATGATTTACTTTCCACAGAGAGAATACCTTACAAGCAGAATGCCAACTCTGGATGTGGTCTTGTTTCTATCGGTCTAATCAGTTTACATTTGAGTGATAAGAACCACTGTCTACGATATATAAGGGATACTCAAATGTACAGAGAATTACACATTCATTTCAGGAACCTCTACATAGGTGTAGTTCCATCTGTCTGGAAAATGGGACTCTTTTAAATTCTAGGATATCTGCTGTGTAATCTGAATTGACTTGACATTTTTATTTTGGAAAACTGAATAGCAAATTGCCACTCATGTGTAAATCTAATATATGCACCACAGGAAATATTTCCATTACAGAGCATCTCAATTGCTACATATTTTTGCCAAGATATGCTTAAGAGCTAAAACCATTTAAACATTGTGTAGACAGATTCCATGAAACAGCAGAGACATCTGATGCAGAGAAAGAAAACAAAACATATAATTACATATCTGAAGAGCAAAGCAGCTGTCTGTGTATGGCCACCTATCCCCACATGTGTGATCATGATATTTAACCTAAAATAACAAAATCCATGTATACAAGGGAAATATCAGCAGAGTTGGGGGGTGGCTTTAACATTTTCAGAAACAGAAAACAAACTTTAGGGGAAAATGCTAAAGGGGCAGGAGCCACAAAACAAGGCTATGAGAAGAGGTAAACTCAACGAGTGTGTGGTGCTGACTGTACAAAACTCTAGTATCTTATGTGGTGAGGGGGAAATAGCAGCCATTCTGAGATAAGTACATTGGCAAGAACTCTGCTGGTGACATTTCTTGTGGAGATAGAAAAAAATTGTGGGAAGGAGGAGTTTTTAGCACTGGTCAAAAAAATAAACAACAAAAGCAGACATAAAACTAAAAGGCTTTAAAAAAATGCCAGAAATCCTTTAACCTTTGAAAGGAACCTGATGAGGCTAATGGTCTAGTCTGGCATCTCAAAGGTTTGGCAACAGGGATGGGCATTAAGTAAAAGTAAAATCTCCCTAAATTTAGTTTGGTGACACTGTCAAAAGGTTGTCCACAAGTCCTTCATAGACCCTACAAAAGATGGCCACAGAGAGCAGGCACAGGAGGGGTTTTTTTGTGTGTTTTTTTTCATTTGGAGGGATATCATACTAGTGGATGGAATGGTGAACACTGTCAAAGACAACTATTACTGTCCTGTAGCTGAAATAAACAGGATTAATAACATGATAGAGCTATCATAACCTCTTCTGTCCTACTTAGCCTGGGTAAAGAAACACCAAGATATTACATGTCTCTGCGACTTCTTGGCAGCACCTTTGATTAACAAGAATCTGATGTATTCAAGTCTTTTACTCCAAGTCTCAAGTCAAGTTTCACATCTCAAGTCAAGTCTCAAGTCCTTGCAAGATACTTTCAAGTCAATTCTCAAGTCAAGTCTCAAGTCTGGAAGCCAGTTTCTGAAGTGCAGAGTAGGATCCTTCTACTTCCCATTACTGAAGCTTCAAAAACTTTAGAAAGGAGGACTTTCCCTGTGCTCTAGGGTCAAGTCTTGCCTTCTGCTGTTAGGAAAAATTTCAAAAGGTTCCTCTGATATGTGGCAAGGACAGGCTTTCAAGCAGACTTCAACCCCGCCTCAAGCCTGTTGCCTAACACATTTGCTGTTCCCCTCTGAGAAATGGCCCAAGCTTTGGATTTGAGATAGATCATCATGTCACCAGTAAGCAAAAAGAAATGGAAGCCTTGTTCAGAGTTGTAAGGTTTCTGGATGAATGTGTTATGCTACGGAACCAAGGGCACCACATCAGTTATTAAAAATATACAAGTCATGAGTTGAGTTGAATTGAGTTAGTGTGTCATTTATTGCCAAACTGATCCCAGTTTGAGTCACTGAAGTGACTAGAGTTTGACTTGAGTTTGAATTCAGGGATCAAGATTAAATTAACTTGAATCTACATCATTGACTAAACCTGTCAAGGTCAGAGACCTGGGTGGTAAGCCAGCCCAGACAAGGAAGTGTGAGAGCCAGAAAAGTCCAGCTGGGAGGAGACAAGCAAGCACTTTACACAAGGGAGTTCATTTACTAGAGCATCAAGCAAAAGCCGTAGTCAGAGTTCCAAAAGCCAAGGGTCAAGAGATCAATTTAAGGTAGCAGGTGCTGGGAACAGGCAAGAGGAGGGCTTGAAAGAAGTTTGCCACAAGCAAAGGAAAGCTTCCAGGCAGACAGTTAGATAGCCCAACACACAGGTGTGGCTAGTCACTGCTTCTTGAACTTAATCAAGGAAGCCTCCCTTTGCTCCTCTCTTGAGTCTCCACCTTGTTTGTGGGCTGATTGGCACAGGCTCCAAGGGATCTTCAGAATCGGATCCCTGTTGCCCTAAAGAAGCAGGCAAAGGAACATCCAAGCCTGCTTGGTCCATGGCAGCAGGGGGAGCTCTTGAGCTGCAGGACTCATCTCCAGCCAGAGCCACAGGGACCAACAGCTGCTGCTCGTCATCAGAGGCCCTGATAGGGGCTTCAGTTGTCACAAAACCAGTATTCAATATTCAGTACCAATCACCTAGCAGAAGTTTCCTAGTTTGCTAAGCTCTTTCTAATACTACATGTGCACACAGAACAAATTATAAAGAGGTATACTTGTTCACAGAAGTAGGGAAATAAAGGCCCTTTTCACACGGGCATATTGCCCGCGCTAGGGTGACCTCCCCAGGAGGTCTTCTACACCGCGAGGTGCGTGAGGGCGGTTCGCAAATGGGAAGTTCTAAACCTCAAACCGCCCTCGCGCGGCCACAGGGGTGGTGCTGCGAGTCTTATCAAGTGGTTTTTATGTGACTTGCGTGCATTGCCCCGTCGCCGCGCCCAGTTTAGAACTGCAGGGACGCGTCAGCGCGTCTCTGCAGAGCTGCCGGGGGGCGGGCTTCTGGCTGGCGCACTGCCCTGATTGGCGGAGCACCGCTGGAAGCCGGCGGCCGCCATTTTGGGTGCCGCTGAACACCGCCGAAATTCGCCGCCATTTGGAGTGGTGAAAGCATGCTCCCTGTGGGGACGGAGCAACCCGTTTTGCAGTAAGATCCATCCCTGCATGCGCCCCCCGTTTACCCGCCCTGCATGTGGAAAGGGCCAAAGAAAACTAGACAAAGACATCAGAGAGATCAAACAAAGTAGAAAACCATTTGGAAATCCATTATCACATCAAAATATGAAAGCTAAGTATCCCATCTCTAATAGCACCAACAGCCTCAGGTATATGGCTCCTTGCAAAAGAAGACTACAATACCAGCTGAGGTAAGGTGCTGAACAAAGATACTTATTTTCATATATTTAAAAAAACATAGCTTGGGCTCAGGTAGACTCTTTTAATCAGACATCTTGGTACCCAAATGGCTATGGAAATCCCTCCCAAAGGAGATGAGGCTGGTTTCATCCCTCTTACATTTCTGGACATCAGCTAAAACTGTACTGTTTCATTCAACCTGCAGTTCTTAAAATCAGGAATGGCTAAACAGGCTGTTTTAAATGAGTGTGGTTTTTTTAAATATTTTTTTTAAAAAAATCAGTCTTGTTTTTAAGTAATATTTTTATCTGTTTATATTTAATGTTTTAAACAATCATATTTGTTCCACATTGGCTTGGAAGGCCCTGGTAGGCTGATAAATAAATGGTTTAAACAAACACACAAGATAATGCTGTGGGACATTGTGATCACTGTTTTATCCTAAAATCGCTTCTCTAACATGATGTGTATCCTGCCTCATATAAAATGAAATCTATTAAGGTAGGATTCTATATGAACACCCCAAAAACAGATAGAAGGAGGAAAGGAGAATAGTGGGCAGCCCAGCATTGCTAAGTTGAAACCTTTGAACAGTAGTTGTTTGGAATTACAGTTCTTATAATTGGTTAGGGGATTCTGGGAATTGTAGAACAAAAGATAACATTTCAAATCTTTGGAAAAATATCAGGTGAATTACGTGCATCCCTGGCAGATTTTGAAAAACTTGATGGTTTCATCTATGAGCATATATGTACTTACCGTAATATCACAAGGAAGTACTAAATGGTTGTTGGGAGGAATGTCATGAGTGTGACATTGCATTTCTGCTGATGCCTTTCCCTCTCTTGTCACACATTTTCACAACTTTGCTATTTCCATCTTCCTGCTTATGATAGCCATTTCCCAGTACTCAAAATTAGGTGGGGAAATAATATACAATCTGGCAATTAATCCAAAGCATTTATCACTTTCCAAGGAATGGCTTGGAGGCAGAATGCTTGAAGAATGCTCCCCTATACTTTGAGTCTGCCTGAAATTTAGAGTCCTCAGAGGAGGCCCTTTTGCATGTCTCATGAAACTGGATGGATGGGTAAACATGACAGGAATTTCTCTGTGGCAGATCCCTGACTGGAATTCCCTCCCAAGGGAAGTCGAACTAGCCCCATCCCTTTGGAGTTTCTGGCAGACAGTTGTGTTGTTTCATAAGCCTGTGGTTCTTAAAACCAGGGGTGGATGTTCTGCTGTTTTAAATTAGTTTTTTTTAAGGAATGTTCTTAGTTTTTTAAAACTCTTTATTCATGTATTTAATGTTTTAATTTTTTAAAATTTATTCTACATTGCCTCACGGGCCCTGGTGGGTTGAAAGAAGATGCACAAATGTTTTCATACTCTCCAAATTTTTATGGATGAAAATTGAGACACATGAGGTCAAGCGACATCAGAATGTGGTCAAGATAGCAGAAGTTACTAATGATACAAAAACACTCAGTTTTCTCTGAGTCATTTCATCATTGCCTCAATTTAGAAATGCCACCCACTGCAAAAGTAACTAAACATTACACTTGTGTCCCAGAAGGAAGGAATTTATCCCTTATACTGTATTGCAGTTTTACTTTCTTTATTGGAAAAAAAAAATAATTACAGTTTCCAAGTTCTGGAGGAAAACACAGAAGAAAACATTAAATGTAAGACCTCCCCACCTATGTTAATGTACCCATGCTAAGGAAAGGAAGGTTTTTTTTAATGTTAAAATAAGAAAAAGAAGCTTATGACCTGGTAAGGTCTTTTTGCAGCTCTGTCAGCACTAGGTGGGAAATCAAATCTGCAACATAAATCTTAGCAACAGATTTTCAGAGGGTTTCTTAGCTTGCCTACTACCTGAATACATTTCAGACTATTACAAAGCACTTGATAATTTTGGAATATTTCTCTTCTGTAACGAATCTAGCAGCACCATCAACATCCTCACCACTTGCTTCTGTAACTTTTATAAGCAAAGTATTCTGTGTGACCATGCCACAGGAGAGCTTTTACTAAAGCTTAACCTAAATCTACTGAAAAATACTCAGCAATCCTCCATAATCCATTCTCAAGGTGAACCAGACCTCTGTGCTTACAATTTGGCCTTTGACCTTTCTGCATACAGTCTGTGTCCTAGATAGTTTATCATTTGAGCAGTTCTCCCACAAAGAAACAAAATCTGTCTTTGTTTCACACTCACCATAGCTCAACAGTTCAGCCCGCTTTGCAGTATGTGTGGGGAGTCATCTAACCACCAACCCTGTGCTCCAGATGTGCTGGACAGCAGGCTAAAATAGGTCAGTAGCTGTGAAATCAGAATTAACAATGAAGAGAATTTAAAATAATAGAGAAAAACATATGGTAGGACTGGAGAGCAAGCCAGAAGTGAGCCCTGAAGAGCAAGTGGAATCAGAGGACAAACAAAAAAGGCCAATGTTATGTTATGTACCTTTCAATTGACTCCAATTTATGGCAAGCCTACCAAAAGGTTTTCTTACAAAATTTATTCAGAAGGGATCTGCCACTTCCTGCCTTTTAGTCTGAAAGAGTGTGACCTCCTCAAGGTCAGCCAGTGGACATTCATGGACACATGGAGAATTGAACACTGTTCTCCTGGAGTCTTGCTCCAATACTCAAACCACTACACCATACTCACTCCCCAAAAGAGACACTTGGAATGTAAAACAAGATTCAGGTCCAAAGAGGAGTAGTACAAGATGTGCCAAAGCTCAGTAGGTTATTGTTGCTCTATCAAGTTTCAGTTGGTGCTGTGATCCTTCAGTCTCCTTTCTGCCCTAAAGGATCTAGTTTTCAACCTTGTGGGTGGAGTCAATTGAGAACTTTGCTTACTGAGAGGCTGTTCTGTGCAATTGATCATCTGAGGGAGGTAGCTTTATATGCTGTGAAATATAGGTCTGAATGATTCACACTCCAGCAATTCTGGCATGTATAATAACATTCAGAACTGGCTTCCAGTTTCTTCACTAATATTCCTAAATTCCCTTTTCTCTCCCAAGAGATTCTTACTTCTTGTTCCATGTAATAATTTTATCTGCATCCTCTTCAATTACTTGATACGTTTAAAAAAACTTGAAACAAACAAAAAATAGTTAAGAATGCTGACACACATTTGAATATAGGACACTTTATATCCACACAAAGCTAATATTCTACTGAGATTAGATGAAGCAGAAAGTTCTACCATCACAGTCACATGGGTTCACATGACTTGGCACAGGTGACCTGTCCAGTAGAGGTACAGGCTACAAACGTCTTCTACACAGATGTCCTGGTACACTGCACAACAATCAGTGGCAGTTGTGGGTCATAGCTGTAGAGGGGGAGAGAGTTCTGAGTGGCAGTGGTGTAGCATTAACTTCTGAAGTGCAGGCCCTCACCTAAAGAGTCTGTGTAGCAAAATCCCCACAGAAAGTCCAAACGTACAGGTGGCTATGCTATCTAAAAGAATCACTAGCAGTTTTCATTTCTATCAGGAACCTAGGGTTTTCTAACCCCTACAAAAAAAAGTTGGATTACACCTGGAATAATTCATAAAATTCATCACTCTTGGCAAAAACTTTTCCCCTGATAGTGAAGATTGCAGTTAAATGCCAAGAGGGTAGAAGATGGTGTCATCTTTGATTCTATGGACCTTGGTTTTACTACTGCATACCATATTTCTCCATGTTACCTCAAAAGGTGGGTGACTCAGAGGTCCATCCATGGTGGCAGAGCCTCCATGGGGAATTATTAGGTCAAAGGGAGGCCTACAAGAGGGAGGTAACCTTACAGGATGTTTCCACATATGTATACCAGTACTAATGCAGGGACATCAGCTGGAGATTAAAAGAAAGTTTTATTGGGGAAAATCACTGACACACACAAGATTCAAGCAGTCTCACAACCACACAAGGCTAACCAGAGTAAAGGAAGGAAGCGCGAGCGCTGCTGCTCCGGAGCTCCACAAGCATGGCAAGTGTGCTCGGGGCTCTGAAGCGATGCGCAATCATGCACCATTTTCAGCTCAAAGCCAAAAATGAAATAGTGTGCAATCGGCACCTGCCAGACTCTGGAGCATCACGCGATTGTTAGTGCATCATCTGAATCACTCCTCGCAGTCGCGCGACGCTCTAGGGGCCCTTTCGCATTACAAATGCCATGCGAAAAGGGCCTTAGTGTCACCTATATTAACTACTTTTTAATTTTATTACATTATTTATGTTTCAATTTTGTACTCTAGGGACCACCAAGATGTTTTAAATAATCTTTTTTTAAAAAAAAATATAGGAGAAAAGATAAAACACCCCTGGAAATCCTGTGGAGAAAGGACATGGTTTGACTAACTGGGAAATAAGGAGTACACCCTGTGGATTTTATTAAGGATCTTCCTTCTACCCACTCATATTTCAAGCACTAAGGAAATTAGTAAAGCAACATGAATTTTATATAAGAAGAAACATTATCCATCAGTATTAAGTGAGCCTTTTGTATTCTAAGCTAAATGTATAAATGAAACCAAACTAACAAGCTTTGTGAACATTCTGAACAAGAAAAGAAAGAAAGAAAAACCTCTTGACTAGCCATTCCCCCTTCCCTTGCTTAAGCATTCCTCTGTGTCATAAAAATATATGGCTTAATTCTCATTTGCAAAATGAAGTGGTAAGTAACTTAGGTTTTTAGCACAAAAAGTAATTCAATTAGATGGCTCATCACCCGAATTGTAGAATTGTTCACTCAGGGGCCATTTTTCATTTGCCACCACTACCAAATTTCATGATTTGAGAGTCGGTGTCATTACGGTGCTGTCTTTAATACATTTAATCTTTATCACACTACTTCCCAATGCTTAATAACCCATACAAAGAGGTAAAAGTAGCAAAATAATCCATAATTTAGGCATTTCTATATGTTTACTATTTTTTTAAGGAATATGGGGTCTAAAAAGATGATCTAAATGAAATGCATGTATGGCTGAGTTGCTGCTATTAATGGATAAATGTATTTTTTTAGACCCTTTCCACATGATGTTGCGAACCTTCCTTAACCACACCTTGCTCCCAGTCTAGGAGCCATCTTACTGCATGACATCATTGCTAGACAGCCACTATCCCATTCCCAAGAGGGGCAAATCCGGTCTTTTTCATTGATGGTGAAAACCCATCATTAAATGTCATTTTGCACATCGTTCATGATAGCTAAGTGAGTGCAGTTCCTCCATGTGGCTTCTTCCTGTTGCTTAGCTGGCAGTGGGTGGACCGTGGGCATTCCCAGCCTGTTCCTCCTCAGTCACTCCCAGAGCAATCTCTGCCCAGCAGCAGACGACTGGGTGCTTCTGTTGCATTACTCCTGAACACAGAAGGAGAAGGAGACAAAGGAGCACATAATGCGGTAATTTTGATACCCACCACTGCTATGTGATTATTTTGCATGTCTCCTTTGAATTTTGTTTTTTAAAATCCCTTTAGTACTTACATAGCAGTAACATTTCTATACCACTTATCAATTCTAAGCACTCCCTAAGCAGTTTACAATGTGTTTAGCTAATTGCTCCCAACAAGCTAGGTACTCATTTTACCAACCTATGGAAGAATGAAAGGCTGAGTCAACCTGCAACCCTGTAGGATCAGACTCACAACATTGTGGCTGCAGTACCAGCATTAAACCACCGGGCTACCAGAGCTTTTCCCTTTATTACCGTTAGCATGATAGCATGGTATAGCTGGTTGACATGATCCAGTTAGCCTAGTCCACCTTGCTAATGTTAGCATGGCTTCCAAGAAAAAAAATATTTAAAAAGACCAATAAGAAGGTGTGGGTTGGGGGCAGAGTGAGGAGAGGTGGGGACGGGGAGTGGTCAGGGACATCATGCTGTGGAAGACACACTGGTTTCAATGCCAGTGCTAATCCTCTGACACCAGGGGCCTGCAGAAAACAGGACATCTTTTCACACTTTACCCATTCGCATGGCTGGGCGGGGCGTCTCATGTGAAAAGCCTCAGCAGGAATGTTGCCACTTCCCTGCCTCTTCCATGTTGCTTGAGTTCTGCAGCAGTTTCCTGGTTGCATGAACGCCGCGCAAACGCCCTGTCCCTTCCTACCTCAGCGCAACCTGGGAATTGCAGGCTAGCACTGAGGCAGGAAGCGCGACCGGCCTAGCTCCCGACGCACCACACACCAGGTAAGTGCGCGTGGGCCCTGGGAGCATTGCGTGTCTGTGCACCATTTTCGGCTTTAAGCCAAAAATGAAAAGGTGCACGTGCAGTCCGTGTCAGGCCCTTGAGCGTTGTGTAAACGGGAGTGCATCATGCAGACTGCTCCTTCCATTTACAAGATGCTCAAGAGGCAAGCTCGCTTTAGAAACGGCATGCGAAAAGGGCCAGAGTTTTAATACTATTTTCAACCCAGAAATGGCAATGCTGTGATGAACATGGAACTATCTAATATTGAGATATGCTGTGGAAAAGGCCTTAGTTTTCTGGAGAATACCCTCCTCTGATATATACAATGAAAAATCTAGAAGTTGTCATAGTCTAACTATCCAAAATATCAAACAATGCCTAAGAACAGATACTACCCTCTCGTTCCTTGTTCCCATAGCCATAGCTATTGTTTGTATTCAGTTTTTTCAGGCAGTTGCTAAAGCTAAGAATGAAATGGGACCTACTACAAATGCTTGATCTGGACCCTCTTAAAGAAACAACAGCCTGGTACTTCAAGAAGTATTCATTTAACCAATGAGAATTCTTAAATAGTGTATAGACTCAACATAAAGGCACCAGACCTCATTTGATTTTGGAAGCTAAGCAGGGTAAGCGCTGGTTAGTACTAGGATGGAAGACCACCAATGAATACCAGATGCTGTAGACTATATTTCAGAGGAGGAAACTGGCAAAACCACCTTTGAGTATTCCTTGACTAAGAAAATCCTATGAAATTCATGGGGTCACCATAAGTCAGCAGATGACTTGAAGGTACATATACACACACAGACTCTGCTGGCAGGCAGTGTTTGGAGTGATGCTTCATGCTGCCACCTGCTCCCAAATCATCCTACCAGCATCCTCCATCAACAGATAGGGCTCATCAAATAAAATTTTGCCTAGATGAAGTTCTTCCAGTTGCAATTTTTCAAGTATAATCTTTGTATCAAAGATAGCCAGAGATGCCACTGCTAGTATGTAAGAGAGATAGGTCCCCCAGACAATAACTACAAGGGTACAAATGAATGGAAAGATAACTGTCCAGCCTGTGTTTAAAGTCCTCCAAAGGTGGAATGCTCACGATGCTCTGAGTCTACCACCTTTGCATACTGTTTCGAACAAAGAAAATGGAGGAAGAGGGCAAGAAAGGTGTTGGGCTAGACCTACCATAACATCAACAGTAATTGCAAGGGGGGAAAACACACACACCTTTTCCTTCTCTGTCAGATTGGTTGTGGTATAGTGGATGTTGCCTTTTTAAACAGCTTTTCTCTGTAAGCCCAGGAAGGGCTTCATTATCTTCACCTCAAGTCATGCCGAGGAAGTTGGATAGAAATGCTGTGACATTTGCCCCAGTTGAAAATACATTTGATGAGCATGTGGGATACACTTGGGGAATAACTTGGCAAGTCATGATGTAATCTGTAGGGGACAGTAAGGCTGAGTCATGGTAATGTCAAATCATGGCAAGGGGTTGCACCAGCCATTGTCCCTAGCTGATGATCTATCAGTAGGTGTGCATAAAAGAGGTGAGCTCAGACTGTGTCTTTCTCTGATTGATTCTCTGACTCTCTGACACCAAACCTCTGTCCGAGCAAACCTCTGCCTGATGTGTCTGTGATGCTGAACCTATGACTGAGGATCTGCGTATCCTGATTGTACAGATGTGTATATATTGCAGCTTGAAGATTAAAAGCCTCCAGGTATTTTGGATGACAACTCTGTGTGTTAGAGTTACTGACCAGTGGGTAGAGTGGGGTCAGAACTGATGCTGTATGTTACACTCTGCTGCTCACGCTTGTTGCTGTTTGCAACTCTGCTGTATGTTTAATGCTTGCCTCTGGGACACATTTTGTTCAGAGCGCAGTGGTTCCAGGGAGGATTTTGTGCTAGGTGCTGTAAATCAATCTCCTGACAGAGGAAGCACCTGAATTGTCCAAGAAGGTTGTGAGCAGGCAATGTAGTTTGTGTGGCAGAAGGAGACAGTTCACTGAAATCAGCCATTTTGTATGTATTGTGCAACATGCAAGCGGTGATGAGTATGAACTACTGAGAAATACATGCGAATTTTGATCAAGAAGGTTAGGACAATCAGGGCATATCCTCCAACTTTAACAGTTTAACAGGCACAGTGTCAGTTAATCTTCTGCTGTCCCATTTTCTCAGGTGATTTTAAAATGTCCCATTTCTCTTTCCTGATCCCATCTTTCTTCCTCATCCTCAGCTTGCTTCAGTTGCTGTAAAGTGAAAAAGTAGCTTTAACTCAGACATAGGGAGAAAATGGGATAGATTCTTGACCTTTCCTGTAGGCTTATTTGTCCACCTCCTGTTCCTCTTCCTCTTCTTCTTTGTCTCCTCCTCCTCCTCCTCCTCCTTTTCTGGCTTTCCTTATCTCACTACATAAATTCTAGGATTTATTTTCTTAAAATAGTAGTTTTGTGTGTTCTCCTTCATTAATAACTTTTGTTCTCTTGTTGCCTCACTACAGTCTGATGTTGCTCAGTCACACATGTGCCAGTTTTCATCTATGAAATGTTGTGTGGCATATCAGAGGTTATAAGGTTGTGCCCCTTACTTTGGCCATTTCTGCACTACACTGGTATAGTGCTATTATTCCACTTTCAACATCCTGTGGAATTCTAGGGATTTTAGTTTATTAAGGCCAAAGAGCCCTCTGGCTGAGAATTCTAAATTCCCCTCCTAAACTGCAAGTCCCAGGATCCCACAGGATGTTGAAAACTGAATAAGAGCACTATAACAGTGTAGTGCAGAAATGGCCTTAGTTTTATAAAGAAGTATGTAGGCTAAACTGAAGCTAATTAAGATCTGCAATTTTGAAAAGCCCAAAACAACTACAGTTACTACAGTTCTATATCACTCTTCTTTTAAGGAACACAAGCCCTGGACGTGTTCTTATTTTCTCACCATCCATTTTAACCTCACTTCAGCCCTGTAATGCAGTAGGTGAAGCTGTGGAATGCTAGAAGCCCAAGATTACCAGTACTAAAGTCCTGTGTCCTTGCAATCTGGACATGAGCTCCACTGATACATGTTTGAGTAGATATAGGATTATATGGCAAGTTGCCTGAATATGAATTTTCATGAACAATCTCTGTGGTATGAAGGGAGGGTGAAAACATACTACACTGTTATACTGCTATTATTCCACTTTCAACCTCCTGTGGAGTTCTGATGTTAAAAGTGGAATAATAGCACTATAACAGTGTAGAGCAGAAATAGGCTTAGTCAGGCTAGTATATCAGTTTGATATGCCCTGGGAATTGTTTGTCAGCTGGCTGATCGTTCATCTGAAGACCAGGCCTTCACTGAGGCATAGCTACTTTACATTTGTTAATGTTGACTTTCTTTTTTGATGTGTCACAAATAAGAATGTTAAAAGAGCAACTACTTCATGTAACACCCATGGAGGGTGAAGTTTGCTGCTGGGGATAAAAGAAAGGGTGTAGAAACTTGGACTGTGGTTCTGAAATGTCTCCTTATTTCCTTGCTGCAAGAAGTTTACTCCCCCATACTAACTGCAGACCCAAATCTCACATTCATCATATGTCAGAGCATTGTGCAAGCTGAGATTGATTTAGATCTAAATCTAAATTTAAATCTGTCAGATTTTAACCTAAATCTGTCAGCCCTAACTCTGCCTAAATGTGCATAACACCTTGTTTAGTCCATTTTAAGACTGCTGCAACAGATGGTCTTTCATCATGCTTAAGGCAGTATCTCCATGCTTGCTTAACTTTTGGCCTGAGTAGTAGATCTGTGGTTTTGCTTTTGTTCTTATTAGGTTGCCCAGTGTTGAGGTTTCATAGTGCCTGCTGATCACAGGAGTGGTTGCTGAATACTGTGGTGAGAGGGCACTGGAACCAGAGCAATTACAGGTTGCTGAGTAACACACATACACTAGGAGAGTTGAAACAATACCCATCAGAAAAGCCACCAAGGTAGTCCCCTCTGCCCTGCTAATTAGATTGCTTAGCTGCACTGTTGCCATATTGCTTTGCTGTTTGGGTATTGGGAGGGATATGCAGTCCAGAGCCTGGGAACCAAGGTCGTTTTAGAAAGCAGCACTGCTTGGTGTTGTGTGAGAAAGAATGTAAACATGAAACCTGAGAGGGTGCGGGTCAGTGAGTTCTGAAAACCAAAATCTGTGCTGTGTCTTCAGTTCTGGAAAAAGCAATGTCTCTATGTGACACCAAATCTCTAATGCAACTTTTTTGGATTTGTCCATGATGCCTGCTTATTGAGTCAGATTGAGACAGAACATTACAATATCAGTTCACCACCTTGATCATTGGAGGGCCCAAATGAGCAAGAGGGCGAGAGTTTTAAATATTTAGATTTCCTTTGAATTAGTTTTGACTCCATATTCATATGCAAAACTTTGAGGTTTCTCTGACTTTCTAAGGTTGCCAGGGCTCTGAGTTTCTCAGGTTTCTTGTTCAAACATTAATAACTTAAACATTGACCAGAGGGGATATATATGAGCCATTTCCTATTTCAGTGCTACAACACAGTGTATTAGCTTTGAACATGAAGTTCTGAAATGGCTTTATTCATTCCATTCTGAATGTTATTAGGAAACCTCTCCATCAGGGATTTGCTTCTTGAATGTTTTCATAAACTGTAGCTCTGCTGTACTTTACATTATCTCCCTTCAAGATAATACACCAGTGCCTTCTTGTTTGCATGGTTCCATCACAGGTCTTTAAAGTGCTATTCATCATCCATTTAGTCTTGTGTGGCACCATTGATTGTTTCTTGGGGCAGAACGGATCTGAGGAAGGTCCATACAGTTTTCAAAATAACTCAAACATTTCTCTACACGCCAGAACCTTTACATAATGTCACCAAACAAAGCTGGCAGCAGCTTCCTGCCGCACATAGAGTTTGAAAAGCCAGGCATTCCTGTGCCAAAATCATCAGGGATTAGTATGTAAACAAACAAACCTAATTTTTAAGGGGATTTTCTGCTAGGCTATTAAAGGACAGGCAATCAAATGACAGTACAAAGTTTACCTACAACTCAGAGCTTTGACAATTGTCCTTTTCAGTGGTTATTTTTGAGACACAACTGCCCAGTTTTAAAATGGCATTTCTTCTTTCCACAGAGAAGACTATTTCACAGTGCCTGATTTGTTCTTAAATTCTTCCATAATTGTTTATGTGCATTCTACTATTTCTGAGTTTAAGAGATATTCTAAGTTGGTTCAGGAATTGGAGCATAATCAGATTGTTTTCACTTTCAGACTGCAATCGCATAAACCAGGAAATTCCAGAGCTTTTGTTAAAAATCTAGACCCTGACTCCATTTTATAATGATTTCCACACCCTTATCTTACTCTTTACAGCCATCCCTACTGCTTCATATAAGGAAGCTAGGCATGGAGGCCAGAGAGCCAAAATGGTATAGTGTCTTGATCATTGGACTATCACTCTGTAGATCAGGGTTCACATCTCCATTCAGTCATGGAAACCCACTGAGTGATCACGGAAAAGTTGCACTTTCTCAGCCTCAGGTGAAGGCAAAAGTAAATCCCCTCTGAACAAATCTTCCCAAGAAACCCCCAACTTAGGGCTGCCATAGATCAGAAAAAACTTGAAGGCAAACAACAACAGTAAGCTCAGAGGTCAAATTACAGACTCAGCAGCAGCACCTGGCAGACATTCTGAGGCATCATGAAAATCCTCAGAGAATGGGGAGGTTATCCCACATAGTCATTCCCAAGACAGACAGACATGGTGGTGGTGGTGATGATGATGATGATGGCGATGATGATGTATTTATTTCTTATCTACTTCTCTTTGTAGATCAAGGTGGGGAACAACAACAAATAACACATATCAAATTGTACACATGGTTTTATAAATACAAATCATGTACAAAAGCTTATAAAACCAATGTATATTTAAATACATCAATAAATACTTTAAAGACATAATTTAAAAATGATCTGGATAGGCCTACCAGAAAAGACTGGTCTTTGCTGTTGATTTAAACTCAGCATCTTGAGCTGATGGATCTCTTCCAGCAGGTCATTCTACAAGTCTGGGGGCAACCAAAAAAATGGCCTCTGGATAACAGTCAGTCTCATTTGGGGTGATTGAAGTAGATGTCTCCCAGAGGACCTGAGTGTACATGGAGGATTATATGGCCAAGAGGAAGGCAGGCAAACTAATATAGGCAGGCGTGCCATGGTGTGTATGTAGCAGCTGGCATTTTTAAAACGAGTCTAGTTGCTATCTGCTTTGGCTTCATAAGCCAGAATGACATGGCTGAAAGTGCTAAAAGAATGAAAGGAAGAAAGAAAAAAAATGTTGTGGGATGTATGCAGGGCAGCATGATGGGAAAAAAAGTGTCAGAATAATGGGGTGAATCCTTTTTGTTTTGTTTTGTTTTTTGAGTGGGGGGTAAAGGAAGCAGGTGAACTATTTTCCTGGTCAGAAGTTTTTATTTCATGGTCTGGCCTACTTTTAGCTGTATTTTTTTGGTCTGGGCTATTTTTAGCCTCAGCTGTGCTGTATTTTTCATGTGTGAGAACATACATATGCATGTTCATATATACCTGTGTGAACCTTAGACCATTTCTGCCCTACCCAGTTATAATGCTACTATTCCACTTTCAACATCCTATAGAATCCTGGGGCTTTCAGTTTGGGGAGGGGCAGTTAGAATTCTCAGCCTAGGAGCTCTTTGACATCAGTAAACTACAAACCTCAGAATTCCACAGGAGGTTGGAAGTGGAATAATAGCACTATAACAGTGAAGGGCAGAAATGACCTTATTCTTCCCTTGTTCTTACTATATCTACTTGGTCTCTTACCCACTTTGGGGTCTGACTGTGCCTCACTTGCTGGAATACTGAACCCAATAAGTTCAGATGAAGGTGTATTTATCCTCAGCATCAGATTAATTTCTATCCCACTTTTTCTTCAATGCAGCAGCACAAAGCAGCTTGCAAAAATTAAAACATAGTGAAAAGCACTTACAAAGCCATAGCAAAATAGATATTAAAAAGCTATTGATGAATGCGGTTAAACTCTCAATACAATTCTCGATAGAATTAAAACATTTAAAGAAATTCCATTAACAGACAAAGGTCAGGAAACACACACACACACACACACACACACACGTTGTGAAAAGCTCTTGTGAGGCCCCGAAAGCCATTCAGAATAGAAAGGTTTTAATTTGTCAGTGGAAGGCCAGCAAAGAGAGAGTCATGCTAACCTCCTCAGGGAAGGAGTTTCAGAATCTGGGGGCATCCACCAAAAAGCCTTTTTCCTATTATGTTCTCATCAGATGTGCCTAGTGATGCATATCATAGCAGGGAAGTTCCCCTCCTCTTGCTCTAAAACTGGGGGTGAACCCTATTAAAATTTCCATGTTTACCCGATCACAAAACAGCTTTGGAGAGTTGCAGGTGGCCCCCAAGGCCACACTTTTCCCACCATGATGTAAAACATATGGTCTGCACATTGATTTTGGACTTATTTCTCCATAAAAAGGGTTGTCATTGTGTTATATATTCATACATACATTTATTTCGGTCAATGACCAGCAATCACAGAGAGCAGAACAGAATGATAAAAGGCCTAGTGAATACATCAAAAAGAATAAATTACTAAATAGAATTTTTTTTAAACTCTTGAATATAAAATGTTTAAATATCAAAATTGTATTATATATCCTTTATTGCAGGGGGTTGTGCCTCTTTTAAGTGTACAGTAAATCTATCATGCAAACTTCCTCATGCTTTACTTGTGGATCTTAACATCAATCTTGAATCAGAGCCTTCTGAGTGGTCCCCCAACTCCCAGTCAAGTTCTTGGTAGGCAGCTAGAGGTGGTTGCTGGGCCATGTTCCACGTGCTGAATCACAAGCCACCATATCTCTAAAAAATCCTTCTAAATTCAGTTTTGATCTGTCAGTCTTAACAAAACCTGAGGGATCCTCCAGTCTTTTTTTCACCCCCCTTCCATTAGTTAGCCTGATATACTTCCAGTTCAGGTCAGCTGAGAAAGTCACTGGGGTTTGCTCAACTATGCTGCACCATTCCTCATTAGCATATATCAAACACTAGAACTGGGAAAGCCTCAGCAATTAACTAACCAGTGCTTTGCCTCCCATGCTTTGACTTGAAGCTTCCTACAGGCAAGGCAAGAAAGAATACCACCAAAGTATTCAGTAGTATTAATGATCTTGCATGTTTTTAATTTATTTCAGTCACATGTTCTACAGTCTCTCCTGCATCAGCTAATTCAGTTCCCCAACCTATGCAGAAGACATTGGGCTATTTTAACAGAAGTCATTGAACTTTTTAGACCATTCCATATTTAAAAAAAAAGTTCTAAAAGTTTACTTTAACAAGACAAGGCTAATTACTGAAAGTGAATAATATGCTTTTATAAGGAATGACTGTAGCTCAGCCATAGATAGAGTAACCATTTATGCATCTAAGATTTGCACACAATTTTGTATAAATACAAATTTTGTATAGATACAAAATTACAATAATTACTTCAATTTATTTATAAAGGTAACTCATCTCACCATTATGGGAAACTAGGTAATATATGTGCTTGGTCCTTCTTGCTGACCAGATGTGAACTGAAACCTTCAAAGTCTCCTCTCCTATGCTTATTTATCTATAGACTGGGAGTCTATAGATAAATAAGCTATTCAAACTGAGGTCCATCCTCTTTAAACACCTGGCCACATTTACAGTGCATTCAGAAGACACAAAGTTCAGTCTTCAATACTTCCTGTCAGAATAATTAGATGACAGATATTTACCTGAGACCCTGGGGAGTTTGTGCCAGTGAGAGTAGGTACCACTGGCCTAGATGGACAGCTAGTCTCCCATGATTTAACACCGCTTCTTATCTCCTTGGAACCTAGATATGAACACTTGGACTGTCAAGTCAAAGGCTTTCACGGCTGGAATCCATGGGTTGTTGTGGATTTTCCAGGCTGTGAGGCCATGTTCTATTAATATTTTCTGCTGACATTTTGCCTGCATCTGTGGCTGGCATTTTCAAGGGATC
Source organism: Iguana delicatissima (assembly GCA_948472985.1). Lineage (NCBI taxonomy): Eukaryota > Metazoa > Chordata > Lepidosauria > Squamata > Iguanidae > Iguana > Iguana delicatissima. Next base: position 114,834 of record CAOKZL010002382.1, on the reverse strand, counting down.
TGATGGCATGGAATTGAGACAGAGTATATATACTTCTGTAGTCCTCAGGTGGAAGAGAGCAATTTGCGTGTGTTACAGCTGGCCTGTGTGATGGCCTATTGTTAAATGGGATATCCCCCAGGGTGTATTGTTAGTCAGGGGATATGTATAACAGTGCGTTAAGTACATTAGCAACCCATCATATTGTTCCCTGTAGAGGGACCTCCAGAGTCTGGGTGGTGTTCGTTGGCATATTTTTGAGTCCAAACATGAATCAAAGAACACAAAAGACACTGCAGACTGATCCACCCAGAAAAATCAGCAGTAGCAGAACATGCTATAAACCAACCTGGACACAGAATGCTCTTTGAAAGCACAGAAATTCTGGACCATTCTGACAACTACTATGTCAGACTATACAGAGGGGCCATTGAAATCCATAAACACATGGACAATTTCAACAGGAAAGAAGAAACTCGGAAAGTAATCAAGATTTGGCTACCAGTACTGAAGAACACTAAAATCAAGACTCAAAAATATACCATTGAACACCACCCAGGCTCTGGAGGTACCTCTACAGAGAAGAATACAACAGGTTGCTAATGTACTTAATGCACTGTTATGCATATCCCCTGACTAACAATACACCCTGGGGGATATCTCATTTAACAATAGGCTATCACACAGGCCAACTGTAAAACATGCAAATTGCTCCCTCCCACCACCTACACAGGTATATATACTCTGTCTCACTTCCATGCCACCAGATCCTCTGAAGATGCCAGCCACAGATGCAGGGGAAACATTAGGAGAAAATACTAATAGAACGTGGCCTCAAAGCCTGGAAAACCCACAATAACTTGGACTGTCGTTCTGTTGATCACCTGCATAAGTGTAATGGGGAGGGGGTTACACCGAAATATCTCTGTTTTTTAGATCTTGCAAAAGGAGATATCCAGTACCTTCTTCTACAATGCCCTGACCCTGTACACAACAACAGCAAGATATGGTGAATATCTCTAGAGTGCTCTTAGGTTGATTCTAGGTGCTGTTTAGCATAAAAGAAGGAAGGAACAGCCTTACAATAGCCATAGATATAGAAAGTATATTTGAAAATATTTTTAAAAACTAGTTAATATATTTCTCAAGTGTTGGAAAACTCTGATGAGAAGAAACCCAGACAAGCAAGAATTTTCACAGTTCAGGACTTATACTGTACAAAATTCATAAATGGTCATATTTGTGCAGAAAAAATGCATTTTCTGTGCAGGATATATGCAAATTTTGGACAGAATAAGTCCTGAAAGCTGAATAGTTTTTGAAGACTTTCTCAGAGCATGGATAAAATTGCTAAAGTTGCTTGTTGCTTTCTTTGAGAAGATACTAGTAAACAATTTCATATACACACTAGGGACTGAGAATATATTTTTTCTCCCTGATGCACAGGAGAAGATGGAACTAGCCCAGGTACATACTTACAAACAATCAGTAGCCAAGAAGAGAGACGCCATTTCTGCACTACAGTACTATAGTGCTATTTTTCCACTTTCAACATCCTGTGGAATTCTGGGGTTTGTAGTTTACTGAGGTCAAAGAGCTCTTTGGTTTAAAATTCTAAATGCCCCTCCCTAAACTGTAAACCCCAGGATTCCACAGAATGTTGAAAATGGAATAATAGCACTATAGCAATGTAGTGCAGAAATGGCCAGAGCTGCATTTGACAATGCGTTCTGTATCTGAATACTGGGAGAAGCATTTGGGTAAAGGGAGCTGACTGTACTACATCCCACAAGTATAATTGTGCAGCTTACTCACTGCAGTGTAATGTAGAATCTTGGTCTATGTCTATTAATTATTGGTTTGGTGCAACAGGTGGGTAAACTCAAAAGAAGTGGCTGCACTTAGTAGTTCAGCTCAGAAAGAAAGGAACAACTGCAGAGGAGAAGAGCTGCAGTTGCCAGGGATAAGGATTGTCCCTCTTCTCCTTTAATAAGGTAGTAAGATTCTCAAGAGGGAAGAGAACCACTGTAATGTAGTGCTTTGAGCACCGGACTGTGACCCTGGAGAGCAGAGTTCAGCTCCCTGCTCAGCCATGGAAACCCACTGGGTGACCTTGGGCACATCACACACTCTCAGCCCCACAAAATCCCATGATAGGAGTTGCAATAAGTCAGAAATTACATGAAGGTATACAACAACAACAGTAACAACAACAACAACAACATTTAGGAGGTAACATAGGATTAAAATCTTTATAGCAGAATTTCAAAATTGCATTTGCATTTATTTAGCATTATAAGGACAGTTGCATCCAAATGTAACAGTCCTGCTCAGCAGCAGAGGCAGAGGAGTATTGGAGGCTTGGAACTTTTGAGACAGTATATATGTGTCAAATTTAATACATAATTTGATGTATTGTTGCTAAAAGATATTGAGACTTAAATTTTGACTTGGGTTTGCAATATTCAATTATAATTGAACCCATGAATGTTACCCCACTGGAAAATCCTGTCCGGGGATCTATTTGATATTAAAATATGATTCCATGTGCCTGAGAGGTTGCCTGGATGGGCACATAAGGAGCAACAGTCGAACGATCAAAAACCAGGTCAGGCCCTTAAAATCTCCCGTCACGTAGCCCCAGGAGACCTCAAGCTGTGCAAACTCATAGAAGACGAAGGGTCCTCAGCCCCTGAGAAGCCAACTTGAGGGGATTAGAGTGTTTGCCCCAAGTTGAGCACCAATAGCAATAAAATCCTATCAGGCAAGAACCATTTACATGAAGTCACACCACAACCAAGTGCAGCCAAAGATCCTGAGACTTTGGCAACACCTTGTAATCTCATCATGCCAAGGAAGTTACCATTGTGGAGCTTCTTTCTCGATGTGACACTCATTGTTCTCCCCGGGAAAGGATTAGGCCTCCAGGTACTTTTTCCCCTACAAATAGTCCCAGTTTTGAGATGTTCTTTGGATCATTCCATTGAGTAATCCCCTCAGCCCTCTCCATGTTGAGCTCCACTTCTCCGCTGTTTTTCCCAGACCGAGGACTTCAGTAAAAGGTGCAGTATTACCCCAGCTACAACCCCTTCAATATTCCCCTATCCATTCCCCTCTCTTTTGCTTCTTAATAGGGCTTGAGTGAGTGTGTGAGTGATTGCATTGGTGCATGAGACTTTCATTCAATAAATCATTTTACTGGACATCTTTGTTTGGTTTTTGGCTTGGCCTGACCCCGTAAAAACTGGGTAAAAAAGACCCCGCTAGGTTACCCTGCCTCTCGGATTGCTATTGCTCATGCTCTGGCCAAGTTTCCATTTCCCATCACGTGGAGCACATTGAGGTGTCCCCCAAGGGACCCCAGAAATCAGGGTAACATGAAACCAGAAAGAGGTACATATAGCCTTGCCTTTACCTTAATGGATAGTCTTCTTTGTGAACAGAATATTTATGTGAAAAAACATTCAACCTTGTAGCCTGCCACACCCCTATAGTCTGTAATAGTACTATCGTACCACTTAGGCCTGTGTATGCCACTGACAGGATAGTAGCCCTAGTGTTTTGAAGTTGCATTTATGATTGATGGAAAGTACCATCTGTATAAAAACCTTTGGCATTTCATGGTAGTAAGTGCAACCCGCTTCAGTGGGATCTTATTTGATTGTTACTTATTTGTTTCACGAACCAGAGGTGCTGGGAGGAGACAAGTATAAGAAATAGAAAAAAGGACGCATCAGCAAGGGAATGTGCAAATGAGTGGCTAATATTAGTAAGGATGAATTCAGGAGATCCAAAAACTTAGAATGATATCCAGTTTGCAAGAGAGGTTAAAAATAATCAAAAGGTTTTTAAAAGCTCTGTTTGGAGTGACAATAAGAACTTGGGAGTGATAGGTCTCTGCCTGGAGAAGAGGGAGAAATGTTAATGGGTGACAGAGAGAAAGTGGAACTGCTCAATACCTACTTCTCTTCTGTATTGTCTCTAAAGGCAAACATTGCTCAGCCTGGTGAAAATAGAATAAACAATGCAATGAAGAAGCTGAAGCCCAAGGAAAGGAAAGAGATGGTGCAGGAATGTGTGTGTGTGTGTGTGTGTGCGCGCACCGTGCCTTTAAGTCACTTGTCAACTTATGGCAAACTAATGAATTTCTTATGATTTTCTTAGTCTAGGAATACTCAGAGATGGTTTTGCTAGTTCCTTCCTCTCAAATATAGCCTACAGCACCTGGTATTTGTTTGCAACCTCCTATCCAAGTAACAATCAAAGTTGATCCTGGTTAGCTTCCAAGGTCAGACAGGATCTGGTGCCTTTAGGGTAATCAGACCCTTGCAGGAGTGTGTAGCTACTTTTAAAATATTCAGGATTCTATGAGAAGATGAACTGCATCCAATAGTATTAAAGGAAATAATAGGTGTACTCTCATAGGCTCTGTCTAGAATATTTGAAAATTCTGGTAGAATAAGGGAGATCGTTGCAGACTGATCCTCATCTTCAAAATGTGATTCTGTTGAGCTCGACTTCTGGTTGCATGGCACGTGCAAGCAGTAGCACAGAGTGAAGCTCCGCAACTCCGTGCTATCCTCAGCTGGAATCCAGCCTTTTTTTACATCAGATAAGTGGCTAGACACACCCCCAGTAAAGGGGGTGCGGAAAAGGCTCGAAGGGGGTCCCGAAACTGGCGTCGAGCTCTTTCTGGCAAGAAAGAGCTGGAGACGTCAGGGGGGCTGAAGGGCTACGACGGATCTAGCTGGATCGCTGTGTAAGCGGCACAAGCTCTGACGACGACTTTTAAAGAAGAAGACACACAAGGAGTCTTGGAACAAGAAGAAGGCGAGTTAGAAGGAGATTTATTGAAGGACTAAGTTTATTTTCAGAAATAAGATATTAATATAATTCATTAAAATGGATTTAAAGATATATTCTTGGAACGTTAAGGGGTTTAACTCTGAATACAAAAGAAGACAAATCTTTCATTATTTGGAAAAACAATATTTGGATATGATATGTCTGCAAGAAGCTCAAATTAGAGCTCAAGATTTGAGATATGTTCGAAACCTGAAATTGGGCAGTTGTTTTGCAGCAACAATTGATAAAAAGAAAAGGGGAGTTTTGATATATGTAAATTCAAAATATGGTGCGCAGCAAATCTTTCAAGACAGTAACAGTCGATATATAGGAGTGGAAGTTACTCTGAAACAGGATAAAATATTAATAATTGGAATATATGCACCAAATGGAGCTAAAGGTGAATTTTTCCCCACAATACATAAAGAGGTTTTGAGATATTTCAATGAAACAGGAAACTCAAACGTTATTGTTTTGAGGGATTTTAATAGAGTAATTAGTCTAGAAGTGGATAGGACAATGAAGAAGCTAACCCCCTGAAACAACGGTAAACTTCCTAAGAGCTTCTTTAATATGATGGATGATTTAAATCTATATGATACTTGGAGATATAAAAATGGGTAACTGGATGGCCATATGTTCTACTCTGATCATCATAAGTCAATGTCAAGGATAGATATGGTCTTGGTATCCAAACAACTACTGTTGAAAACTAGAGATATGGACATTCTTCCTAATCTGTACTCTGACCATAATCCGTTACAATTAAAGATAAAAATCAAGGATAGAGAAAGAACATGGAGAATGAATGATGAGATTTTGAACAAGGAAAAGTACATAGCGAAATCAAAAAGAGAGATAATCAATTACTTCAATGAAAATATGACATCAGAGCTATCAATGAAAACTATTTGGGATGCAAGTAAAGCTGTGATGCATGGTAATTTTATCAGATGGTCCATGGAGGTTAGAAAGAGAAATGCCGAACAGCACATTCTGGAAAAGATGAAAGAAATTGAGAAACAAATGAGACAAAATCCGTTGGATAGAAAGATTAGACTACGGATGAAAGTACATCAAGCTGAATTAAATCAATTTAATCTGGATGAAATTGAGCAACAGATACGGAGAATGAAATATAATTTTTTTGAACCAGCTAATAAACCCTCAAAGTTTTTGGTTGGTTTGTTGCGCAAAAGAAGGGCCAGAAATATCATATCCGAGATTAGAATAGAAGAAAAAAAGTTACAAAACAAGAGGGAATAAAACAAGCTTACTATAAATATTATGTGAAGTTGATGAGTAAGATCTCAAAATCAAAAACACAACAAGAAATGGAAGAATATTTGGAGAAAATGAATAAAATGAGATTTAATGAAGATCAAAGATTGATGTTGAATAAATCTATTTCTATGATGGAAGCAGTTGAGGCTATCAGAAATTTGAAGACTGACAAAGGTCCAGGACCAGACGGTTTTACTGCAAAATATTACAAGATTATGGAACATGAGATTTCAATACCTTTGCAAAGTACAATAAATGAGATAATAAAGGAAGGAATACCAGACACCTGGAAAGAAGCTAATGTGGTGCTGATTCCGAAAGAAGGCAGAGATTTAACTGATGTAAAGAATTATAGACCAATATCACTTTTGAATACAGACTATAAGATTTTTGCTTCAGTCCTAGCAGCGAGACTTAAAAAGTGCTGTCAGAGGTCATTGATGAAGACCAGAATGGTTTTTTTACCAAAAAGATCTTGAGAAATAATATCAGAAGTCTTAAATATAATTGAATATTATGAAAAGCATAATGAACGGAAAATGGCTGATTTTGTAGATGGAGAAAGCTTTTGATATGATCAGTTGGCCATTTAGAAGATGCTAAACAGATGCAGGCGGAAAAAATTGTCTCATGGATTGAGCATTATAGTACACTATTGGTCATAATGGTGAAAGAACACAATTGAAGAATGAAGAGGAAAAGACAAGGGTTCTTTGTCTCCTTGTGTTTATATCACAATGGAAATACTTAACATGCTATAGAGAAGACAAAGAATAAGGAGTAATTAGAGATACAATAAAGTAAAAGCCTTCACAGATTTGGTTTTATTTTGGATGACCCAGGGAGTTGTATTAAATTGATTAGAAAGTTCAAGAATATGGATTCTGGATTAAAGTCAAAGGAAAAAACGTCTTTTAACCAAGAATATGACTGAGAGAAGAGAGGAATAGCACATAACAGGATTAATAGAGGACAAAGGCAATTAGCGTCTGATACAAAGAAACAATGAGTTATTTCAAAATAACTATGAAAAAAATGGAAAGAAATAACAAAAGATTTGGAAAGCTGGACTTCCATGCATTTATCATGATGGGGAGGATAGCAGCAATAAAAATGAATGTACTTCCAAAAATGAATTTTTGTTCCAAAATCTTCCTATTATAACAAATAGAAGCCTTTTTTACAATGGAAGAGAGAACTAACTAAATTTATATGGCAAGGGAAAAAAACCAGGATAAAATGGAGTATTATGACAGATCAGAAAACCAGAGGCGGAATGGGACTACCTGACTTTCAGTTATATTACAAAGCAGCGGCCTTTTATGTGGATAAAAGTTTGGGTTGATTTACAAGATATAAGAATGCTGGCATTGGAGGGTGCAGATTTGAGGATGGGGTGGCATGCCTATATGTTTTATGATAAAGCAAAAATAGATAAAGATTTCACACATCATTATATTAGAAAATCGCTTTTGAAAATTTGGAATGAATATAAGACTGAAAACATATGGCAGGTCCCCACATGGGTGTCCCCTCAAGAAGCGTTTTTTGGAAGATGGACTGAAACAGATAAATGGTTGTGCTATGATGATATGATAGAGATGTCAATCTCTAATAACCTCAAGATTAAAACAAGAGAAAAACTGGAACAAGAAGGAATAACATTAAGTTGGTTCCCTTATAGACAGTTAACTGAAAGATTTCAGATGGACTTAAAAACATATGAAATAGAAATAAAAGAAAAAACCGGAGTGATTAAATGGCTATTTGAAAATCCACCTCGCCTATTAGCTCATATATATCAAGAAATAATACAGCAGGAAAGGCAAGAAGAAACAGTTTAATCAGTAATGATCTCATGGGCTCAGAATATCAGACATTCAATTCAATTAGATTCCTGGGAACAGAGTTGGAAAAAAACACATAAATTTACAGTAGCCCGGAATCTGAAAGAGAACTATTACAAGCTGTTTCATAGATGGTACATGACACCAGATAAGCTAAAAAAGATTTATTATACAGATACAGGACTTTGTTGGAAATGTCAGAAAGAGGTTGGTACGATATATCATATGTGGTGAACATGTCCTAAGGCAAGAAAATATTGGAGTGAAATACATAATAAAATATGTGCATTAATGAAAGTTCAGTTTACTATGATACCAGAATTGTATTTGTTAAACATGACAGATGTACTAGAAGATACTGGTATAAAGAAATACTGGAGAATTATATTGTATATGATAACAACAGCTCGTATTGAATATGCAAAGTTGTGTAAAACTCAGCAAATACCCACAATAGAGCAATGATGGGGTACACTTATTGAAAATAGAAGTGCTGATATAGTCTCTCAGAGATTAAAAGGGAAATCAGACAAGGAGATTCAAAAAGAATGGCAAATTGTAATGGGTAATTGCTGGGTACTGTCAGCTGAAAATGATTAATTCATGGTTAAGATAATTAATGAGGGGGCTACTGGATATATACCATGGAGCTGGAATGGGGAGATAGAAATGCTAGAACTAACATGTAATATTAGCAGTATAATGTGGTACAATAATATAAACATGTTAAGAGATATAGAAAATGAAATCTAGATCAGTGTGGAAGATCAATAATAATTCCTCTAAAACTACAGCTATAATTGTTTGTTTTATATGTAAATTTGAATAAAATGAATTACAAAAAAAATGTGATTCTGTTGAGAAGATGCATAGCAGCTGTAAAGTGGCTGCAGAAAATGCCTCCTTTAGTTTGTATGTATGCACTATACTAGATTTATGGTATGATATAAGCTGTACCAGTGTGCCAGCATGATGTCGTAGATTGAGAACTGGACTACGACCCTGAAGACCAGGATTCAGTTCTTGTGCAGCCATGGAAACCCAGGGGTGATCCTGGGTGCATCATAGACTCTTGGTCCCAGAAAACTCCATGAAGGAATACAAAAACAACCTGTACAGGAAAGAAAAAAAACCTTTGCAAGCTCTGTAGCACAAAACATCTGCTCTCTCATCTTCCCAATCCCCTTGCCAACTCCTAGCAGAACGCAGACACAGAACACAGGCCAGGAGATGGTCTATGCCTGTCTCTATTAGCACCCTTGATCTTTGGTTGATGTCTTGGTGTCTCCTTTGTTCTCCCTTCCTCGTGGGCTCTTGAGGATTTTTATAACTTCTCCATCGAAGCATCTCAAATATTCTCACCTTTCTCTCCCTGACTGGGCAATTATCTCTGGTGACCTGTGATGCTAACCCAAATAAATGTAACCTAACCCTAGCAATTCATTAACTCTTTATATGCCTGAAGGGAGAACTATCCCTCTTAAGCACTGATACTTGGATAACGGGAAGCCCCATTGTCACAGGGAGCCAACATGATGTAGTGGTCTGAGTGTTGGACTACAACCAGGGTTCATTTCTCCACTCAGCCACGGGAACCCAGTGAGTGACCTTGGATGCAACACACAATCTCATCCTGAGAAAACCCTGTGATACAGTCGCCTTAGGATTGCCATAAGTTGGAAATGAAGGCACACAACAGCGATAATAACTTGTACTAGACTGAAGATACTAGCCATAAGAAGAGTTTAAAGAATCATTTCCAGCCAACAAGAACCCCAATAAGTCTCTTTTATCTTTAATAGAGCCTTTCTCTGTCTCCTGCCTATTTTGCTTTCCTCAAAGTAACCTTCTATTCCTCACAGAAGGGGAACAGAGACTGACAGGAAGGCTGAAAATTGAGCTTATTTTTGAGCACTGAGAAAGATTCCCTGAAGGGTTTCGTAGCATTCTACAGTAACACTTGGACAAGGCACGCACCTTAACACTTGCCTATTCATTTTCAAAAGTAGAGGTTACAGAGGGATCAAGAGATTTCCCACACAAGCTTCCCCCATACAGACAAAGAGTCTTGCCCTAATATGCGATCACTGTCTTGAAACAATGAGAATGTAGCTGTGTTTCTTTCTTTCAGTCTGAAACCTCATGGGTTAAAAATCAAAAGGGTACTGTAAATAATTTTCAGTGCAATGCTCAATCCCCATTTTGCTCCTGGACATAGTTTAACTCTGTGTACAAAATTGCTGACATGGCCTTGTTTAACTTTGCATCCAAAAAAGAAGGGAAAAAAAGGAGGGGGTAGAAAAGCAAAGAAGGGGCATTTCTGCGCTACCATTATCCTTGTCAGTGGATATGATTGTGCTGTGAGTGCCATTCCTACAAAGCTTAGGAACCACAATATGAAATGCATTGTACCATCTACCTATAACATTTCATGTCAGGGATGGCAAAGCTAGGAGTTGAGGCCAGCACAAGTCAAGATGGCCAGCAGGCTGTGTCTGGCTTGGTGAGTTGTGACTTGTGTACAAGCTTTAGTATGAGCCTCTTAAATCTTCCATGCCTTTAAGCTGGTCATTCCTGCCCTGTAGTGTGTTAAAATAGAGGGAAAAGGAAGCTACACTGGACTGTAACTTAGAAGTACTATGATTCATTTCAGGTTGGCAGCTCAGATGGACTCTGAGCTGTTTATTTGATGGATGATGTCCCAGTCTGAGCAGACAGGGAAGCTACAGAGGTGACAGTAGCATGCCCTTAACTCATGTTTGTTTGATGAACCAGAAGAACCTCTGCTGTTTGGAGAGAATAAGGTTGACTATGGAGTATCTCAGAGCTTTAGTCTCATCTCACTTGCCACAACAACTCAGTCAAAATCTATGACATTCCATTTGTGTATAGAGGAATACATGCTTTTTAAAGAAAAAGTTTCAGTACATAGAACTTTGTTTGTAGTTTTTGTTAATGGTATAAATAATTATACACCTTTTGGGCCCAAAGATTTTCTTCATAAATGGGATAGAAATAATCTAATGCAAAGGGTGGGCTAGGGAAAGGTTAGGAAAAAAACTTATGTCCAAATTTATACACTTTTAAAAAATAATTACACTGTGCTCAACATTATGTCCCCCAAAACTGAATCTAAGGCTATTTCTGCACCTTACCTAATCTCATTGTCCTCCTCTCACAATCCTGGCAGCGCCTTTTCCAGGAAGCGAGCGTGATGAGAATGCTCTCCTCCACACCCACCCAGCTCCCTGCAAAAGGGAACATGAGCAACATCTGCTTGCCCTCCACAGTGCAGCTGGGCTCTTTCCCATGCTGTGCTGGGGAAGGAAGCACCTCCATCATGCTTCCTGCCCTTCCAAATGGCCAGGAAGGACAGGAGTGTCATGTAATCATGAGTATTTAACAGATTTATTCCATTAAGTGAATATCCTGTGATCACAATGGGTGGGGCTGGAATGGCAGCAGGACTGTGATGATGTCATGCGAAAACATGACCTGCAGACTGCTGCCATCCCGTATCCATAGCAGGACTCAACACCGTGCAGAAATGGCCTAACGCTGAGCCAGCAAACCAATTGATTAACTTTTATCTTATTTACAATCACTTTTTGAGCCTGCAGGAAAGAAGGATAACTGCAAATCTAGACAATGGAAAAAAATTGTTTGGATGTGGGTAAAGATTTAGTTTATTTTTTTCTTAAAAATAGAGAATTTTCAAAAATTCACAAATTTCTTCATAAAACAGGACAGAAAGAATCTGAGATTGATTGATTGATTGATTGATTGATTGATTGATTTACTGATTGATTTACTGATTGATTATTTTTAGGATCAGGAAGAAAGTGAAACTCAGTTTTCCTCACTCCTAATATTGTTAGGAGTCCACTCCTAATATTATCAGTATTATCTCCACTACTAACATTATAAGGATATTATTATTAATAACCTGATATTATCAATATTGATATTATTAACAGCTGTGATAATATTTTATACACCTGTATAATCTAGCATGTCTCTAATAGTATATTATCCTAATAAGAGATCCAGTGTAGTGTAATGGCTTGAGTCCTGAACCAGGCATCTAGGAAACAGGAAATCAAACCCCATTCAGATTAATTAAGTGACCTTAAAGAAATCATACTCCTTCAGCCTTAGTCAGTCAGTCAGTCAGTCAAGCCTTTATTGTGGTCAACAAACCGTGAGGCAAAATACTTGTTACATACAATGTATAACTTCTGTATACGTTATATACATTCTATGTGGGGATAAAAACATAGAAATACAAAATATTTATAATAAGACAAAACATAAAATGTAATTAATTTGATGTAATACATTTGAAAAGCAGCTTAATAAGTTAAGTTTAAGATTAGATACGAAACTATAAAATTGAAAACATATCATATGATAACATTTCTATTGAAGCTCTTGCAACCTTTTTTCCTTGTATAGAATTCTTGGTAGCCCTACAGTTCCTAAAGATATGGACCCATCTCAGGTGATTACTATAGAAGGGATTATTCAAATGTTAACATTTGTGCACCATAGACCTTCGAGTTTTAATAGCACTGAAGAGAAACTTTGCTACCTCCTCAGTTACTCTTTTTTCAGTATCCTCTAATAGTTGTATTAAATACCATCCCAAGGATGCCAGGGAACTTGCTTAGGAGAGGCACTATTAACCTTAGCCTATCATCATTATAGAAGGTGCAATAAAAGAGTACATGAGATAAGGATTCTACTAGTCCCTCCCCTTCAGCCTTAGAGGAATGCAGTGGCAAACATCTTTGGACTAATTCTTGCTAAGAAAACTATATGATAGGATTGTCATAAAGCAGAGTCACCTTGAAGACATATAACAACAATGCTGTTCTCCACTCGCTGCAAAATTATACATAAGTACCTTCCCCCCAAATTGAGAAAATATAGAGTTATCCATATGGTTTCACTGTATTCGCTTTGTGAGACAAGGAGCTCTGTTTGCATATGTGTGGTGTGTGTGTGAGAAAGAGAGAGAGAGAGAGAGATTAAGGAAAGACAAACAACTATTTTAACTCCAGTGTGTTGTGGCTGTTCTAGTCCAAATCATTCTCACATATACAGTTGCTATTCTATTCTTGTTAAATGTAGGTCTTATTCACATATCTCTCAAGTCACTTCTAGCTTGGTTCTAAGCCAGTACAACAGGAAATCTTTAACTGTTGTTAAATAATTGATCTCTTCCTGTTTCTTTATTACTTTTTACCATGGCTATAGCACTTCAGGCAGCAAGAATAGCACCATTTTCCTCCCAATAGTTCCCAGCATGTCTTTGTCAAAAACCTGAATGGGAACAATCATTTTGGGGGGTAGTATCTCATCAGTCCCACTTTGTTTTATTCTGCTTCCCTTCAATAAGCAGAGCTGATCTTCCCTTCAAAGTTTTCTGAGATATATCATTTGCAGTCCAGCTGTAATTAATGTAAAGTTTCACTTTTTAAAATCCACGCTTTCCAAAGCACCTAGGTATTTAATTTTAAAAACAAATAAACGGTTATGTTAAACTAGAGTTGCCAGGAATTGACTAACCCAAGCTTTGAGATCAGAACCTGAGACCCAGGGATATGCCCTTGTAATGTCAAAGGGAGAAGGCCCTGGTAATGTTCTAAGGGTAATGTTGCAAGCAGTAGTTTCTGGTATTGTCATTATGCATGATACAGTAAACATAACCATCAACCATAGTTGATTATGTCTTTCAAATCAAAGTACTAAACTATATCATTCAGATCAAAAACACCATGTCTAACAACCATGGAATACTACAGAGAAAGAGAGAGAGAGTGTGTACCTTACATTTACATTTTTCAAGGCAGCACTTTTGCTATCAGACTCCTCCTTCTCTCTAAGGGCTGGAAAAGAAGTCCCAGACTTTGAGACTTAGGACCAGGTTCTGATATCTAGAAACTCTAATTGAGATATACAGTCAGCCCTCCGCATTTGTGGGTTTCACTTTCGCAGATTTGATTATTCACGGATTATTTGCTGTCACCCCTTCTGTCTCCCTATGCCATTTTTAACAGGGACTATTAGCCTTGTGAGACTGTGAAACTGTGAACGAGGCTTGTAAGTCCCTATTACAAATGGTGTGGGGCAGCACTGGAGGTGGCAGCAAGCCCCACTAGCCACCCACTTCTGCCCTGTGAAGGAACCTTGATGCCTCAAAGGAATCCACAGTGGATTGAATATGATGATCATACTTTTTTGTGTGTTAAATATAGTTCGGGAGGGCCTAGAGTTGTTCACATTTTTTTTTTTTACTTTCATGGGGTTCATGTGCCCATAACTCTAGAAAATGTGGATGGATGACTGTACTGAAGTCTAGTGCTATTGTTATCTAAATATGGAAAGTGTTGAGTCTGAACAGGACAGCTTCCTTGGTGTGTAGCCCTCACACAATTAAGGTTTTGGGGTGGCTTTTTTTGTTTGTTTCTTTGTTTGTTTGAGAAGGAGGAGAAGGAGAGTCCATGTATACAGAGTATTGATGCATTTGGAAAACTCTCTTATTTAGACTCATTACTCTCCACATGAACAGATTGAAGATGGGGAAAATGGGGCTAGATGCTCTCCTCTCTGCATGCTTATAGAACATGTTTAGATAATCATATCTTAGAGCTTCTAAACCAAGAGCCACTGATATCAAAAGAACTTAAATTAGTCATGTTTAACATAAGACCCATTGATTTCAATGGATCTACACCAAGAGCCTTTCTGCAGTAAACTGTTATGGTACTATTATTCCACTTTCAACATCCTATGGAATCCTGGGTTTTGCAGTTTAGGGAGGGGCCTTTAGAATTCTCAGCCAGAGAGCTCTTTGGCCTCAGTAAACTGCAAACTCCAGAATTCCACAGGATGTTGAAAGTGGAATAATAGCACTATAACAGTGTAGGGTGGAAATGGCCTGTAACAATGTAGTGAAGAAAGGCCCTAAATCAGATTACATCCTAAACCAACTGAGGACCTTTCTGCACTACATTGTTATAGTGCTCTTATTCCACTTTCAACCTCCTGTGGAATTCTGGGATTTGTAGTTTCCTGAGGCCCAAGAGCTCTCTGGCTGAGAATTCTAAAGGCCCCTCCCCAAACTGCAAACCCCAGGATTCCACAGGATGTTAAAAAGTGGAATAATAGCACTTGAACAGTATAGGGTAGAAATGGCCATAGTGCTCTTATTCCACTTTCAACATCCTGTGGAATCCTGGGCTTTGTAGTTTCCTGAGGCCCAAGAGCTCAGTAAACTACAAATCTCAGAATTCCACAAGATGCTGAAAGTGGAATCATAGCACTATAATAGTGTTGTGTGGAAAGGCTCTCAGATTGGATTTCTGGGGTGGGTATGTTTGTTCATCCTGACTGAGGGATTCCAGGAATTGTAGTCCAAAAACTCATTGTTCCAGCTTTGGCATGATTACAAAGGTCTAGTTCCTCCTGGTTGTTAGGGATGACAATTCACTGCATTTGCTGTGCAGTTCTGTTCTTGAATCCAGAGTTATTGTAAAAGCACCTAACACAGCCCTCAGTCTACATTGGGACCTTATGGCAGGACTATAAGGAGGAGATATAAATTCAAACCCTTGTGGCTCCAATTCATATCAGCTTTCTGTACCTGCAATTTTCACTGCCAGAAAAATGATCTAATCGTTTAAGTCCATCCTTTCTCTTTCTTGGCAATGTAAATTGTAGGCATAGGTCTTGCAACTGGGAGATTCAGTCAGGAGCACAATGGGGGAAAATACACTTGCACTTTCATTCTATGACCCCAGATCCAAGTCTGCTTGAAGCGCCTTTGCTAGAAACTGGGTATGGAGAAAAAAAATAACTCTCCTTGCCATCTCAGGTGGTATAGCCCAGACAATGATGTATCAGTTCAGTGGAAATTATTTCAGAGTGAATCAAGAAGTATCAAGAAAAGGAGGTCTGTAAAATATATGTATATATAGTCCTGTTCATTTTTCAATATTAAACTTTATTCATTTAGTTATATATTCATTAAAAACCTTGTTTGTTTTGTTGTTATTATATCACTTGATTGCATGAGTCCCATTTGTTTTCATTTCCCATTGTTTTCACTAGAAGTCCCAGCTGCTGTGCTGCAGCTGTGACATCTGCATTTTCTTTCCAATTGGCATGAAAGTTCCAGGCATTCAGTTCCTGCAATGGATTAGAACAGCCAAGTTTTAGGCAGAGATAGAAGGATGGGTCCCAGTGTTATAGGCAATTTAGCCTGCAATCCTATTTTCTTTTTCCTCATTGAACTCTGTGGGTTGGATCCAGGTTTTGTAATTGATAGAGGAGATCCATTCAGATCAATATGACACCTCCAAAAGCATAAGCTTCTCTACTTTAGCAAGTACAAGCCGAACAGGTACATCATGGTCAAGTCTGTCTGAGTTTGGCCAGTGGAAATGGGGAAGGATTTAGTATCAGTTCATTTTGGAACTGGAAGTAAAGTTTTAAAAAATTATCAAAGCAACAAACAAAAAACAAATGTCAGAAAGGGCAAACCTGCCTGATTCGTCCATTTCCGACTATCCTTCTGAGCCAAATTCCACAATCCAATTATCCTTTAGATAGTTATCAGTCCAGAAATGGACATTTTTTTTCCTTTGCACATTTTTCCTTTGCACATTTTACAGTTTTATACATTTTGCAATAATCTTTGATATGTGTAACTAAGTAACATCTTCTGCCCCACCCATCTCACAGCCCACCTGAACATCCAGCACCCACATCAGATGAAAGTGTTCTGTTAAGTTGGGAAGAAGGAGGATGGTATTTCCACCCCCCTCCCGTCAATGAGTGAGGCTGTGACAATGAATTGCAACAGGAGTCCTGATTCTGATTGTCTCAACCTTGTTCACTGTTGGGGGCAGGGGCTGGAAGCATCATCTTCCCTTTCCCTCAATCAGCAGCAAAACATACCTCCTTCATCTGATGTAGCTGCTGGCTATTAAGGTGGGCTGAGAAGGCATTTACGACCATGACAATAGTGCCACAATCATGATTACAATGTCTTACTGAATATGGAGCAGTTATGGATCCATCACTCTGGGTTATGAATCTGTAGCTCCAATATAAAATGCCAGCCAAAATTTATTAAATTCCTTTTAGGAAGAAAGGTGTAATGACTCACCATTGCCACTGTAGATTATTCTGTCTGAGTACACAAATGAGATGTAAAACCAACAGAAAGTTTTGGTGAACCAAGGACCTGAATCATTAATCTGTCAATCTACAAAAGCAACGATAACAGTAACAAGTCTCAAAAGATTGTGATTATCATAATAAGATCATGTCTCACAAGAAATTAAGATGAAATGCACCTTGATAGATCATAATGTTCAGGATGGGTAATTATTTTGCACAAACTGTCTTTCTCAAATTTTAATGCTAGGAGAAGAATAATCTTCATATTAACATTTATAGGTTCAAAATAATCTGTGCTTCTTTCAGAAGGTCAATGAGTATAATATATCAAAACCTGGTTTGTCCTTGGGAATTTCATTCTTTTTTTAAAAAAATCAAATACCAGTTTTCATTGTCCAAAAAGAAAAAAGGAAAGTGGGGGAAGCACATATTGACTGAAGAAACTCCACAGGCTATATGATACAATATGCTATTGGAAGGAAAGGGTTATAACTGCCTTAACCAATCATAGCAAAAATAACTGAAGATCCTTTCACATGCACAGAATGTATTTTCCCCTTGTTGTTTCTTGAGGGAATGAGTCAGAAAGGATAAAAATGGTGCCTGCAGGAAGGTTTTTAAGTTTCAAGTCTCCAGTCAGGGCACCAGCCCCACAAGGCAGCTCTATTCCAAATGTCATGAATGGCCATCAAACCAAATAAGTGAGAGGCAGAAACCATATGAACAGTTAAGAGCTCAATTAGAGGGATAAGCAGTAGAAAAAGCAGAGAAGAATTATGTATTTTATTTACTTAGAACATTTTCACCCAAAATGACTCCTAGAACAACTGATGTGTCTGTGAATAATGGACACAATACAGTGCCTGCCCTCTATTGGAGGTGACAGAAATGCAACACAGCTACAAGATACATGTGTTTGCATAGGAAGGAATGGAAAGAGAGACCTCCTTATGTTTCCTGGACTCTCCTTTTCTTCTCAACCTATGCTCACCTTCCTTCTTACCTACTCACACACCCTTAAATGTCTAATGTCACTTTCCAACTTCTTCTCAGAGTCTATCTGACCTGCACAGATATATAGCACACTTAAGCTGCCATGACTAGATGATAGGGAATCCTGAGATCTTTAGTTCAATCAAATAATTAGGTCTCTGTGTTGTTCAAGGGAGTATACCACAGCTCCCTAGAAAAAATTATAGATCACCAAACTATAGATCCCAAGATTTCATAAGATGGAGCCATGACAGTAAAATTGGTATTGAACTTCTCTAACTGTGAAGCAGAGAAACACTCTCAGGGCCTTTCTGCGCTACACTATTACAGTGCTGTTATTCTACTTTCAACATCCCATGGAGTCCTGGAGTTTGCAGTTTTGGGAGGGTCATTCTCCCAAATTGGCAGTCAGAGAGCTCTTTGGCCTCAGTAGACATCAAACCTCAGAATCCCACAGAATGTTGAAAGTGGAATAATAGCACTATAACAATCTAGTCAGGAAAGACCCTCAGTCTCTCCCAATCTTCTTCCATGTTGGAAAAGACATCCTGGCTTTGTTCAAAAAGATCTCCTTTATGTTCCCTGTCTTAATGCCTTTCTCTTAATATTTATTAGCTTGCCTACTCTGAGAAGAGAACAGGTTCAGTGTATTCTCTTTCAGGAAGAAGGAAGCTCATTAACAATCTGCATTTATGAAGAAATGTCTTATGTACATAGTGTTGTACATGTGCAGGGCTCTTCCATTCTGATCAATTAAAAAGCTAAGCAATCAGTATTCCTAAAAGAGACCCCTATGTGTGCAAAGAGACCATTTTGTGTACAGGCAAGTATAGGGTTTTTTTCTCCTTAACACCTGATCAGCAGCCTCCAGGAACGTGTCCAAGAGACAAATTACCTTTAGTAATCACAGAAAGTGAGTAGGCATAGTTCTGTGGAAATCTGTAAGACCTGTTCTAATTGAATCTGTGATTTTGTTACCAGCATTCTTATCCCATTCCCTTGGCTATATCACCATCACATGTTAATTCATCTACATTTTTGGTATGTATTTTTCCACAGCATGTATTTTTGTATGACACTCAGATTTTGCCATTGAGGAAAACATGTTTATGTGCATGTTTCAAATATACCTTAGCATTTAGTCATGACATGTTCTGTGTGTGCATATGCACAATTTGTGTATATTTTCCACCTCCAAAACATATTGCAGGGTTGCATATTATGGACTTGTGCGGTAAGATGCCATTCCATTGATAAGCTTAAGAGGAATGGAAAAGGATATGTGAATCTAACGTATTTCTTTCCTGACCCTAGTCATACCTCCTTTCCCCCAACATTTCTGGTACGCATGGCAGTGGCAGAAACAACAGCTTCAAAGAGTTGAGAATGATGACTTTTTGCCACAGAACTTCAGCTTATACTTAGCATTCTTTCTGAATGATTTACTCAGCTATCATGCAGAAACAACTATTATTCAGTATATATACTAAGAGGGCTAAAACATACCTTTCAACTGTCCTAGTTTGGCAAGGACTGTCCAGATTAGCCCTCTGCTCTCCCATTAACAACTTTTTCCATCCTGACCAAACTCGGACATTCCATGGCCACCCCGTCTCAATTTTCATCTGTGAAATATTGGAGGTTATGCTGTGACCAATCGTGATAGCTTTCAAATATTGTAATGTGTGCAAACTCATCAAATAAGGCCAATTTTTGAATGGAGATAAGTTTTCTCACCCACTAATGCTGGACAAATTTGAGAGAGAGAGTTAGACAGTGAAATTAGCATGTTAGAAAAGCCGAATGTTAATTTAATTAGTCCAGTTCTCACTATGTACCTTCTGCATTCTAAAGCAAACACACAAACAAGCCCCTCTTTCAACTGCTTAAGCAACAACGGAATCTTTAATCTGCCAACTATGAAAGGATTATCCTTTTGGAGGGATGGATCGGAAATGAGACCAGCTTCACACGTGCGTTTATGAGCCTTTTGCTCTCTGCATGGTGCTCCCCACCATGCAGAGAGGCATCGATTTGAAAAAGGATATCACAGCAGGGTGCTTCTTTAGCAATATGTGTCCACATGAACATGACACACTATGCAGACAAGAGCAGCAGTTGGCAGATTCTAAAAATGCACAAGCAAAATGATAACAACCTGTATTATACTATTAAAAAGAGGATAGGAAAAATAATTGAGAGATATAGAAGCAGAAAGAACTGAATGGGAATTTTATTTAGAACTTTGCTCCATGAGGAATGTCATCATCCTCATCCTCATGATCATCATCATTATTTTATTTATTAATAGTTAACCTTTATGTAAATGTCCCACTCCCTTTTTTTGGTTCTGGACTACCACCCACAAATAAAGGCTAGATATGGCAGCATTCAGCCACTGACATTAGAAATGGGCCAACCTGTCTAGTCTACTTCTGACCCAATGATTAAAGAATGCTTGGGCACATTTTGTACCCATTTCTCAAACACATCTTTCTTCTTTTTCATAGAATACAATACAAACACAGAAATGTATGGATTTGCAATCACAAATTGTGTCATTATCCATTTAGGATATATGAAACTGGGTAAATGAATATGGAAGAGGAAGGAACATTAATAGACCAATCCTTTTAGACATCTCTAGATGTCATATATTACATAGGGTGAGTGAATTATGGCTTCCAAAAGCTGTTTTTGCTGCCCTCAGTGCCACCACATACCTCATTGTTGTTCTTTTTACCTATCTTCAAGGCAACTCTGATGTGACACTATTGCAGAGTTATGATATACCTCATCATAGACTTTTCTTGGCAAGATTTATTAAGAGGGGATATGCTATTGTCTTCTTCTAAAGCTTAAAGTGTGTGATTTACCCAAAAGTTATCCCAGTGATTTTTCATGGTTGAGTGGAGATTTGAACCCTGGTATTCTGAAGATCAAGCCCAACACTCAGACCCCTACACCATACTGACTTTTTCATATATCTCAGAACACCCTTTTCGAGAGCAAAAAGCAGGGGGTGAATTGGGTCTCCTGGAAGTCTGCAGGAACAGCAAATTACCTTTAAATGGATTTGAAGGTAGGAGGATTCTCTGCACAGTTTCAAAAAAAAGTGTCCATTTGTCAAATCAAAAGTGGACTTCCAATCACTTCCAGGAGTTGACTCAGAGTTTAGAAGAATTATATCATTTGGACAGCAGCTTCAGGAATCACGTAGCCAACATGAGCAGAAATGGTACAATAATGCAGAAGCAGTACTTCTGCAATATCTGATGTGTCAAAGGATCCCCTGTCCTGCTACAAATGGAACCTTCCAGGCCATTTCACTGTCTCTGGCAAGTTATACAACTCAGTGGCATATCTAAGGCCATTTCCGCACGGGCTTAAAGAAACGGTGCAGAGCGTCCTCCAGGGAGGCCATCTGCACCTGGGAGTGGACTGGGTTGGACCTACCTAGTGTAGTTCCGCATCTCAGCCTGCTCCAGAATGACCCGAAGTGGTTGTCCAGCGTGCTTTTGAAGGACTGCTTGAAACAGGTCTTTCAAAAGCACAGAGCACGCCACTCCGTGCCCACTCTCCGGTGCAGATTTGCAGGCTCGTACCAGTGCGAGCCTGTGATCTGCCGGGGGCGGGCTTTAGGCTGGTGAACTTCAGCGGTTGGTGGAGAGCCTTGACCAACCGGAACCCACCATTTTTGTCCCCGGAGAAGTGCGAAGTGGCAGCCACGCACTGCTCCGGACCAGCCTGGACCCAAGCGTGGAGCCAAGAAGTCCAGTAAGTACTGGCACAGGGCGATTCCCTCACCTCATGTGGAAATGGCCTAAGACAATGGTAAGAATCATGCAGCTCTCCAGAAGTTGTTGGGCTATGGCTCTCAGCATTTCTCACCCTTGCTTATGCTGGCTAGGATTGATAGAAGCTCCAGTCCAACAACATCTAAAGGGCTGCATGAGTACCACCCGTCATCTAAAGTCCCCAGGACTTGTCATATTATGATGATGTTCTTGCCACGTGTGTGTGTGTGTGTGTGTGTGGTTGTGTGTGTTTATGTGCCTTCAAGTTGACTGTTGGCTTCTGGCAATCCTATGAATTTTCTAGTGTTTTCTTTGGCAAGGAATACTCAGAGATAGTTTGACCAGCACCTGGTATACATTGTGCTAATCTAAGCTGAACCTGCTCAGTCTCCAAGATCAGACAAGATCTGATGGCTTTAGACTTTAATCTCAGAAGTGGGCTTTCCAATCAACAGTTGTCTGGGACCATGAATCTATTTGCCAACTAACCATTATTTCTGGAACAAATATTTTCAAGAAAGTTTTGCCTATTCCAGGCAGAATGAACAGGAGTATAATGTCCAGATCATGGAAGAAACAATAGTTTCACTGTATCTTGCTTAGGACAGAACTCACCTGAAATGCTGCATCCTGTTCTGGGTGCAACAGTTCAAGAAGGATATTGGCAAGCTGGAATATATCCAGAGAAAGGTGATAAAAGTTCTGGAATCCAAGCCCTATTAAAAGCAGCTTAGGAAGCTGAGTATGTTCAGCTTGGAGAAGAGAAGCCCTTTCTGCACTACATTGTTATAGTGCTATTATTCCACTTTCAACATCCTGTGGAATTCTGGGGTTTGTAGTTTATTGAGGCCAAAGAGCTCTCTTGCTGAGAATTCTAAATGCCCCTCTAAATCCCAGGATTCCATGGGATGTCAAAGTGGAATGATAACACTATAACAGTCTAGTGTAAAAGTCCCTGAGAGGTGGTGTGATAACCACCTATAAATGTTATGTTGAAGACAAAGTGAAGTTGTGTTCCACTGCTCCAGAGACTAGGACACAACACATGGATTCCAATTAAAACATGAGATACTGGCTAAACATTAGGAAAAACTTCCTGATAGTAAGAGCTATTTAGCAGTATGATGGACTGCCTCAGAGTATCCTGGACTCATCTTCATTTCAAATAAAAGTTGGATGCCCACAGAAGTCCTTTAACTATTTACTCATGCATGTCAGGGAATCGGACTAGATGGACCTTGTAGTCACTTCCAACTATTTTCTTTCTCTGATGTCTCATTCGCAATAACATAAAGGATTTCTACTGAACAATGACGGGGAAAATACTACTGGGAAGAAGGGAGTTAAATGTATCTCCCAGAATGATACTCTGAATGATACTCTAGGGAAAAAAAAGGCTGTGTGTGAATATATTCTCATTACAGCTTCAAGGAAAGAACTGCTTTTCATATTTCTGGTCACTTGTAGTTTTGCATTTAATTTTGGATTTAATCGTGTTCTGAATAAGTAAATTTCCCTACAATGTAACATACATATTTATTCCTTTCTACCTGTCTGCATTTTTGTCAGTTATTTGAAAGACACACATAAAAATATAGTAGCCTGGAACCAAGACACATACTTTAATCAAAGGAGATATCTTCTATTTCTACAGCAATAAAACTTATTTCTCTGTGCTATGTTTCACTAGTCAAAGACATCTGGCATGATACTAATGTACATATTTTACCTACTGACTGAATGAACTGTTATTAAAATAATATGTGCTACCAGAAATGAGGGTAATACTTTCACACAATCCTTTTCCTAAAAAAGAGAGAGAGAAAGAGATAGAGAGATGCTGGGGGACCCTCTCTCAAATAGTATTCCATGACCTTTTAAAATTAATTTTTGAGAAACTACTTGGTTTCTCAAACCACCATCACTTGGCATATTACGTTTATTTATGTGGTAATTTTCAAAGGGTTGCTGTGTTCATCTATGCCAGAATAACAAGAAAGGAGGAAAGAAGGGAGGGAGGGAGGGAGGGAGGGAGGGGGGATGTGTTTTATCATAATAATAAATAATAGATGTATTGTATCATAAATTTGCATGGATTGCAATGCATTTCCTTAGATGCCTCTGAGGAAGTGGAATATACCTTAGGAAAGCTAATTTTTTTTGTCTTACTATTTAATTATATGAAGACTCCAGATATATCCACACCGCACAATTATAGTATTTTGGTACCACTTTGAACATTGGTGACTTCACCCTATGAAATACTGGGATTTGAATACTGTAAGGATTCAAAGTACTTCACTAGACTACACATCCTAGGA
The DNA here is from genome assembly GCA_948472985.1 of Iguana delicatissima. Classification (NCBI taxonomy): domain Eukaryota; kingdom Metazoa; phylum Chordata; class Lepidosauria; order Squamata; family Iguanidae; genus Iguana; species Iguana delicatissima. The sequence goes on along the minus strand of CAOKZL010002382.1, from coordinate 90,579 downwards.
CTGTGAAGAATGAAGCCATGGTTGAAATGGTACCAGACAACTGTGCAGTCTGGGTACATACTCATTATGGAGGTAAAGTGGCTACCCAGCATTCAGTAGCTATTATGTGTCATTATTTACAATCTGAATTTATTGGCTATGGTTGGATAATTTCCTGGCATTGAACTTTGAAACTGTATGGACTCTAGATCACCATCAGAAGGAAGTACCTATACTCTCTAAATAATAATTATGCATTTGAATTACATCCTTCCTTCCCCCTATGAATGGGAGTCACACCAAAATTAGCATAGTGATGCAGTCATTAGATCTTGAAGAGGAGAGCATGCAATAGAATCGAAAGAAAAAAGGGGTGATATGTCTCCAAGCGCTCAATGGATGATATTTTTAAAAAACTTACTTTCTTTCTTTCTTTCTTTCTTTCTTTCTTTCTTTCTTTCATTTTAGAACAAGCTCAACACATTTTGGAACCAACAGATCTTAGTCTGTTCTTTGGTCACAAAATATTTCTTTCCTGTAGGATTAAATTAGAGCCCTGCTGGCAAGAAAGAGAAAAAGAGAAAATATGGCACTTCATCTAGGAGTGCAGAAGGGATTTATACAGTCTGCCTTTAGAACCAATCTCTTCTGCACATCTTACACTGTTATCTTTTAGATTTCATATTTCTTTGAATTTGAAGTCCATTGCCCAAATTACTGATTAAACTACCAAATAATTATGTTTAGAAAGGAAACTGCAAGGTGGACCTTCAAGTGATAATAGATGTCAAATTAATGAGAGCTAATTATCCTGACATGATTCAGCCCCAAAATTGCAATTGTATGGCTTGTGTGATTCACATAATCTCCAGAGCAACGATTTACATACAAGTATAATCATTATATATTGTATCCCTAGATGGATATTTCCTGACCTCATTTCTGTCTCTATCAAACTCTGAAATCTTTACTCTCTACCTGGGAATGAAAGATACGTTACACACTACTAAGTTCTGAAGTTATTTTTTTAATTTTTTTTAAATAACTGCAGGTCTGGAAGATGGCTTTCTAGAACAGAAGCAATAATATGTGTTTAACCCTTTCTCCACTCAACATTTGCTCTTTCCATTTGTCCTCCCATCAGTTTTTCCTCACATGTTCCAAAAGCTTATGCATCTGGATATCCAGAGGAGAGGAAGAGCAAAGATAGACACAAGCTGTGTATAGGAAAGGCAAAGAAAAGAGGCTATTCTGTTCTTCCTTTGCTGTTTCCTTCATTTGATTTTCTATGACTGATTCTAAAGGGTTTTTTTTTTTAAGGCAGAATTTTGATTTAGTCTGTATATTCTGGTTCATACACTTGGATCTTTCTGTTAGGTTACTTCCTAGGTCAGAAAGGCTGCTTAGATCAGGTCTGCCATTGTATAATAAAGAGAAGAATTATACTCCTTAGAAATTGTTTTCTTATGAAGACGGACACATACTGGACTGTTACAGGAATGAACCTGGGGAAAGAAGCTACCATGATAGATCAGGTAACACAAAAGTGGAAGATAAGACATTATCAGTAGAAGAGATTAGGAAATATGAGCAAAAGTGGCAGACATCTGTGAAAGAAAGGGATAAACATCTGGGCACATATCCTGTTCAGTATTTATCATGTTGTAAGCTAGATGGTGTAGTGATCTGAGCACTGGACTATGACCGTGGAGACCAGGGTTTGATTCTTCACTTGGCCACAGAAATCCAGTGGGTGACGTTGGATGCATCATACACTCTCAGCCCTGAAAAACCCTATGATAGGTTCACCTTAGGGTTGCCGTAAGAAATAACTTGAAGGAACACAACAACAACAAGCTAATGAACTCATAAAATTTACTATTCACATTTATGATCATGACACCATTGCCAAGATTCCAAATATAGGACTGAAAGATGGTGAGTCCAGCTTCCTCTCACCAGCTAGTTGCTGTATAATGAGTAGTTGTGACAGGACCCCACACTAGTCTCTGAATCTCCTTGCTGCACCATGGCTCACTAGTGCAAGCCAACTGGATGCATTATCCTTCTGTTCCCTGCTCACCAGCACCACAAAACTCTTTCAGTTGGTACAACTGCCTGGCTTTTAAGGTGGATTTGATGGGATGAGATTGGGAGAACAATCATAGCTATATTATCATAGCTATATGTCCTGTCCAGGATCTTGGCCCCACATTTTAAACATTTCATTCCAAATGACAGAAAATGATGCTGTAGGGATTTAGACTCCAATAAATCTCTAGATCTGGGGGATAAATGATTCAGCTTCCCCCTCAATTGAACTGATTCTTTTTCCTGTGCCAAGCAAACCCCGCAGAAGTGAATGAGCATCTTGTGATCTGAAAACGTCAAGTCTGGATGAATTGAAATACTGTTGTACAATGCTAGGCAGCAAATTGATGTATTTTCATTACTTTATATAACTAAATCCCATTGTTTGCTAAATAGGATTTCGGCTACTATTTACATTACAGGATTTGGGAAAAATACACCTGGGTGTTGCATGCTCGAGATTAGCCTTTAAAGGCCATACACCTTCCTGTGTGCATCTTTTGTTTGCTGTAATTACTGTACATAAGCATGCCAGCACAATTAGCTAAATTCCCAGGACTTCACGGGCAACAGCTTTCGAAGCACTGCCAGCTTTTATTTTTCCACAAAAAAGGTCCAGATACTAATTTTAGTAACTATTGTCAGCTTTGCCCTTGTTAATGTTTCTGGGACAGCTTGAGGAAAGTCATAAGTGTATTCAAGGCTTCAAGAAGCGACAAAACCCGACAATGTGACAAATGCAAAGAGCATCCTTTGTTGTTATGGAAATCACTTGTATCCTTTTCATACAAGAAGAATTATAATGTAAAAGAAGTAATTAAAGTTGTAAAGAGCTCATTGGCTAACATATGCAAACACTTTCCCAGGCCTGGATGACAATCTCCAAACTCACATTGACTGAATTGTAGAAGCCAATCCACTACAAAATAGGATGTGCCATAAGTAGAATACCACAAGTGTCAAATCATTTTTTAATTATTTTTTATTTTATCCACCAACAATAAATAATAAAAGAGCTGTTCAGAAAAAAAATACTCATCCCAGGATTGCATGAAATGGGGACATAACAGTTAAAGTGCTCCATAATGACCATAAGTGGGTAGTGTAGCTACATTGTTATTATGGCCTAGTTCATAGTCACTAACAGTTCCCATTTAGAAAGGCTCATCCATGTTACTGAGAAACTTGGGCCATTTCCACACTACACTGTTATAGTGCCGTTATTCTACTTTCAACATCCTGTAGAATTCTGGGATTTGGTTGTTTATAGAGGTCAAAGAGCTCTCTGGCTGAGAATTCTAAATACTCCTCCCTAAACTGCAAACCCCAGGATTCCATACAAAGTTGAAAGTGGAATAATAGTGCTATAACAGTGTGGTGTGGAAATGGCCTTAGTTTTGCTGACATTCTGAGTATACACCTAGTGTCTCCATTTTTGCCCATGAAGGTTTAGGCCCTCAAAGTAACAGCAGTGTTGACTTGACACTGGCTTATTATGCGAAAGATGTGAGACTTCCTGAATATCTGGATGTCTATATCTTTTCAAGGTTCCTAATGCCGTGAAGCTACTCAACACCTAATTGTCTATCTAGCACCCTGGCAAGGAAAGTTTCATACCTTCTCCATGTGCTACTGTGACTTCTTACAAACTAGACTGGCTGTTGAACATAGTCGAAACTGTAGACCTGACAACTGTGTTATAATTTCTCTCTAGTGATACTCTGTAGTAAAAGTGGTGCTCTGTAGTACAAGAGAATGCCAGAGATAACTCTCACATCTTAGGCCCTTTTCGCACCATACCTCCACCTGGTGCTGTCGTGTGGGGATCACGCGAGCAGCCTCTTCTGTGAGGGTCTCGTGTCCCCACTGCTTCAGCTCCGCAGCCGGCAGGCAGCATGAGTGCTCCACCTCTTCTTTGCACAGTACAGCCACGTATTTTCCCAGGCTGCACTGGGGGAGGAAGCACAAGGGCCCCGGCTCTGGAGCTCCATGCACAAGGTAAGTGCATGTGGGGCCCCAGAGCGATGTGCAATCGTGCATCATTTTTGGCTAAAAGCCAAAAATGATATAGTGCACGATCGGCACCTGCCGGCCCTGGCAGTGTCGTGCGATTGTGAGGACGTCATCTGAAATGCTCCTCGCAACCACGCAACACTCCAAAGGCACTTTCGCATGAGAAATGCCATGCAAAAAGGGCCATAGAGTGGCTCCAGAAATAGTCCAAATTAATTTCCTACCTTTCAGGAACAGAGGTGCCACCAAATTTCAGCAGCACCATTCTTTTAAGAACGTTGGTTGTAAACAAGAGTGGGAAGAAGCAAACAAACAAACATAGCTGAAGTGGTACACTAACGAAGTCTCTGATCCAGAAGCAGCCCTAGACTCTCTGGATACCTTTGGGACAAATGGCTACAACATTAATTTTACTTTAGGTAATAATGGCTTTGGATGTGTTCATTTCAAGACAATTATTACTTTTTCTTTGTTCTTTTCTCAGTAAGGGTTTTTTTTTTTTTGTATCTGAAGTCTGATTTTTTTATAAAAGCTGTAGATAGTTTCATTTCTCCCTTTCTTGCTGTGTTTAGTAACTGAAGAAGCAGAAATAAGATCCAGGCCAGAACAGCTGGAGTATGTCTGATATGATAGTAACGTTGTACATCTGCCAATTGACCCACATTTTACAGGTCAAACTTCTACTGAGACCTATGTGCAGCACCACATGGCTTTCACTGCTGTGCAGCTGTTCCCTTCTTTGTATGCAGTCTGCCAAGATTGTCCACCTCGTCTCTGTCAATATAGATTCTACATTAAGGGCACTGGGGAGGATGTAAAGAAACCCTTTCAGCTTCATTTTTTTTTGGGGGGGAACAGATTTGAACAGTGCAACAACAACAACAATAACAACAGCAACAAATACTATAGAATAGTGTTTCTACAGCTGCAAAGAGATAGGTGCTATATCTGAGATGTCTCTAGCCTAGTTTTCTTTGAATTTCAGGAATGTCTTCAATCCTATTCCTTTGCAGTTCAGCACACAGGCAATTATTCTCTTTCCAGTATTGGTGTGGAAAGTAAATTCTGCACTGGATCCAACTCCAGTTCCAAATCGGCTTCCAAATCTGCTTAGAATTGGATTGTATCAATCATTGCCCTTCTGCAAGCATAGAACCCTCCAGTCTATAGCAAAATCTTTGATCTAGCACAGGCCTCCATCACCAGTAGAGGAGGAGCGATGTCACCCAACCCTCTGAAACAGATTTTCTGGATGTGTAGAGAATACAGGAGAAAATAAAATCTGAAATAACAATTCCGTTTTTCCATTAGCAGAATTGCCCACTGAGTCAAAAGCCTTTCTGTGAACAGAATTGGATTCAAACCATTTTCTTCAAAACTCACAGGAAAAAATCTCTTGTTTTGATCCACATTATGGGTCAGATTGGAGACTGACACTGACAGTGTTTGAAAGGCCTCAGGCCACATGTCAAATAAGGGTCTTCACAAGCAATAGCAACATTATAGACTTTAGCCCTTTCCACACCTTACGTTCTTGTGGCAGCGTCTGGTGGTGATCATGGCAGCAGCTCTGCCATGAAGGGGGCACAACAGCAACACTTCCCTCTGAATGGGACCAGCTCCCTGCGGAAGAGAGCACAATGGACGCATCACTTACTCCCTTCTGCAGCGCAGCCAGGTATTTTCCCAGGCTGCTCTGGGGCAGGAAGCATCACCATCAGACTCCCTGCCCTTCTGCAGGACAGGTAAGTGTGGGATGGTGACATGATTGCAGCTCATTGATTAAAAAAACCCATCAATAATTTAACCGTGATCACACTGCCTGGGGACAGGAGAGGACAGGGATGGCAACGACATCATGCAGAAGCATCATTGCAGTCCTGTCCTTCTCCCATCCCCAGAGTGGGATGGGAGGGTGCTGCAGAAAGGGCCTTTGTTTCCTTCTGAGGAAAAAGGACTTGAGTTTTGTATGAACTGTAAGGTGTTGTACTTTTGGAACTACCTTCAGTTTTAGTAGTAGTCAGCCATCCCTGAAATAATCAAGTCTCCATGAATACCTCAAGTCAGAATTAATGTAAAGAAGGGAGTTGAAGTGTGTGAGTAGTTTGGTCATAGATCAGCAGACACACATATTAGGCATGTCTTGGCTTCAGTTTCTCCCAGTTTCTCATACCTAAATTTACTCTGACTGATTTTTGCATCAGTTTATGGATCCAAAGTAAAGCTCCTTATGAAAATTCATTTACATTTTCCTATACATTTTCATAATATGCATAATCTTGTACAAAAGTTTCTGTGTACAAGAATATAAGAAATCTGAAGTAAGAAAGAGGTCTTATGGTTCAAGAGAGTGCCCGCCAGGTATGTCACTGATTTCAGATAAATGTGGCATCATTGTCTTCCAGCCCTCAACATCACAAGTCTTAATTCTTTTCTAATCGGTTTTTATCTTTTCATTGTGTTTTATTTTTTTAAGTGTGGTTTTAAATCATTTAAATGTTGTCAATAATTTAATTCCATTTTAATGTTCACTCTTTATCTTTTTAACTTTATTTTCTAAATTGTAAGCCTCCCTGAGTCTTAATTTTGGAGGAAGGGGGATAGAAATAGACAGACACTATCGTGTACACTATTTTGCTTAATTTCTATTCCACTAATGAAACAGAGGAATGCCAATCCATGACAGACCCCCACGTAGAACACAGTACAGTGATTTCAAAGTGAATGTAAGCTCATCCAGTAAATGCTGAATCTTATTCCGTGAGTAAACGATTTTAATTTTAGAGACTGTTTAATAATATATTAATCTTAATGTTTTGCATATTTTAACTATCTGTATTTTACTTGCATTTCTTTTCACTTGCATTTCTGTCTTGAGTACCCCTCTTCGGCAAAAAGGTGAGATAAAAATAAAGTGATTGATTAATTGTTTGGATGGCTTTTCTGCCTTTAGTTTGACTTCCAAGAGTACCACTGAGTTGTATGGAATAAAACACCTCTCTCATTCAGTCTATTGTTAACAACAGGTTTCAACTTGATTTGGAACTAGGAAAGCTTCCATGAATTTCTCTGATTATTAAAAAAAAACTTGTATGTAATCAACCTAGGGTGATTGTTTATGGTGGCATATTGATTTGGAAAGTGCAACTCTTAGTGGTAGATGCCAAGCCTGATATTGTTACCGCAAAACGTGGGTGACTCAGGAGTCCATCTGCCATGTCAGTACCTCCACATGATGATGGGGACTGGGTTAGCTCAATTAAGAGCTCTGCAATGGGGCAAGGGGGGTAACCTACCAATGTTTACGGGATTTCCACAGGAACGAACCAGCCAAAGATTCCAAAATGAGCTTAAAGTGTTTTATTAAAGAGAGTTTAATCATGCACACTCAAGACCCGAGCACTCACAGATTCACACAAGGTTAACTGAAGGAAAAAGTGAAGAAAGTTGTTAATAACAAAGCTTAGGGAATAGGTGATAATTACTGATCTGGAGAGTGGTGAAGAAAGCAGGGATGTGACTTAGACTTGCACCTAAGGACAGTACTCACTCAGAAATCAGAGCAACAGTGTGGCATTTAGCAAACAAGATACAGTGTTTGACCTCCCAAAACTGGCAGTTTTTATACCCAAAATCTGCCTGGAGGGCATGGTTGTAAATGGGTCTCTGATCAAGTAAACAATGGAGGTTGCAGCACAGACAATGGAGTCCAGACTGTGTTAACTATCTTAGTGTTAGGTGACAAAAGTTAATGGCTATCATAATAGCACTGTAACAGTGGACAGGTGTGGGGACAATGATGGAAATGCCCATATTTGTGGGGAGAAGGATTAAAACAATCAGTGGTTTGGTCGGAACTTGCTGTCACTATTGTCTGACAGCAGAGACAGCTTAATTTAAGCGTATTATGTCCAGAGTTACCTGCTGATTGTCCTGACAATGACCTTGTCTTTACCTAGAGAATATCTCTGGCCTACACTGCAGCACACAGGTTCAGGCAATGTTTTTTGTTTGTCCATCCTGGCATTACAGTGACATCAGGGTATATTTTATATCAGTACCAATTAATATATTTTGCCAATTAAACTATATTTCACCAATTAAGCCATTTCAAATCTGGGGGTGTGTGGGATGGTAACAATATGCTATAGTGTATTCATGTTGGGGGTGGGGCCTTGTCCTAACTTTCTATAGACCTGACTTACCTAGAAGATGCAGCTAAAAGCAATGGCAGAACTCCACCGAATTAATCTAAGAAAACCTCAGAGCCGTTACAGGTTAACTATTTTCCTATGATGGGAAGCCACCCATATCTGACTATTCTGCTTCCTATGAGCATTGAGAAACAAAGGCCCCATCTTCTGACACATTGCATTTTGCAACCCTTGTCTCATAGCTAGGGGAAGTGGTCAGTAGACAGTATTAGATGCCAGTATATTCTCCTCAATGCCAGCACCCCTAGAACTACTTTGTATTAACTAGCTAGAAAATTCACACTTGTTTCTCTTTTTTGTTGACTACATTCAAAAATATCACTTCCAATGCCATTCACATCAGCACAGATAGTTTTAGTTTCCACCCTGACCTGTAGGTCTGAACTGTCTTCCTGGGTGAGATCTTGATTTCCAGTTTATCTTTATTCATTGTTAAGGGTCCAAAACACAAAGGAAAACAGTGGATTGCTTGTCATACCTCCTGATCATTCAGATTTGAGGGCATCAAAGCTAACCCATGAAAATTGTTGTTTGTCCACTAAAAACATCAGTAGTCCCAAGAAGATTCATGGCATGGAAGCTGCAACAGCCCATAAATATGAAATAATGGAAGGTTATATACACTTGCATGAAAAATAATCTTGTTAAGGAAACAAATTACATGCTGCCAACAGAATTCTGTCTGCCTTCAACTTTGCCAGTGCCATGGGCTTTCAGATCAACCCATTTCATATGTCGAGAGTATTCAAGCTTGCATAATTGGCCCCCAAAATAATCCCTTTGTTTCCAGTTTGATAGAATCACTTGTATTGCATCCAGCAACTGCCAGAAGATTAAGGTGATAATGAGATTGTACTTTCCCTATTCTCATTAGTTTGTCAGGACAAATAATTGATGTGCCATTTTTTGTTCTTGCCATGAGAATGGATTAACATTGTGGCATTTTCTGTTCCCAAGAAGCTGTTTTAAGACATATTTAGCAAACTAAAACAGACCCCACAGTCCCCGCAGAGTGCAAGTGGGACTCCCTGGTTATTGTTGAGGTTTTTCTCCTTTCTTCTACAAATGCTAAATTATTATATCCATTCCTACAAAGATGAAACAGTAAGGATTTTTTTTCTTTTTTCAGAAAAGTACCTAACAACAACAGAAACAATGGAAATATTGATGCAAGAAGTATTGTGGACTTCTGGTCATTTTTCTGGTATCCATTGCATATTTTAACATAGAATTATACCAATTAACCCTAAATTTTAATGTTTTTTACTTCTGTTCAGGAACCACATAGGTTGCATTTTTGTGAATTACATACAGTGATATCATGGCAAAAAAAAAAAACCCTACCTGGGATTCCTCAGGAAAAAATCATATAAATACATTTTAAAATACAAGCAGAGATGGAGAAAGTTCAGTTTTCCAGATATTATTGGACTGCCATTCCTGTTAGTGCAAGTTAGTGTAATCAATTGCAATGAACGTAAAGTCAAAGGCTTTCGCGGCCGGAATCCATAGATTGTTGTGGGTTTTCCAGGTTTCGACACCATGTTCTATTAGTATTTTCTCCTGATGTTTCGCCTGCATCTGTGGCTGTCATCTTCAGAGGATCCTCTGAAGATGCCAGCCACAGATGCAGGCAAAACGTCAGGAGAAAATACTAATAGAACACAGCCTCAAAGCCCAGAAAACCCACAACTAATTGTAATGAATGCTGGGAACTGTAATCCAGCAGCACCTGAAGGGTCGTACTTCACCAACCTGATACACAGCACAGACATAACCTCACAAGGATGCTGTGGTGCTAAACTAAACATGACTTTAGTAATTTGCCACTTGTGCATTTTGTTGTTGCTGTGTCTGATATTATGGTTGCTGTGTCTTTATATATTTTGTATTGCACTCTCAGTTATTTTACAGAATAAATAAATTTTAAAAATACACATGTCTTCAGGAGATCTTATATTCAAGTATGTGTTGCAGGAGATAGTGTTATTATCCACATTTAGTCACCATCTGGCACCTGTATTAGGTGAATCTGAATAGAATCAAGAATTTCCTATAACTGTTCTGTTTAAGAGAGACCATAAAAATTCTTATGTGTCTTTTTGTTTACTATTCCTTCTGAGTCTTCCATGATACCAACTGTTGGTGTTTACTCTGTCAAGCAGACTTCTGCAATGTCTTAGAGCCAAATTAGATGTGGCATTATTCATGTCATTTGGCCTATCATTTTAAGAACAAAACAGACAGATAAACATGGGAAGGGGATAATGGCAAGGCCGGGACCATGACACATGGAGAATGACATTTAACCCTTTCTCCTGCCAATGTTCCTTGCATTTCTTCCAGCTTGTATTTTGCTGTCATTTTTACAGAGTCACAGATGGATGTGGTCTCCAGTGTATCTAGCCATGTTGTTTTGCAAACTGATGATATGAACAGGCTATGCCAACAGTGTGGGACTCATTGGCCATCCGCAGAATCAAAACCTGTTAGGACCTCTGCGATGGTTAACAGCTCTCTGTGGAAAGGCCTATTTCCCACTGCACTGTAGGAGACTTAAAATATTTATTGAAGAAAACTACAAATTGGAATTTTTTGACTTCTGGGTAATTCTTATCTAATGTTATATTCTTGAGTAAGAGACCAAAAATGTTTTACAGTTCCAGGTGATCTTGGATGACACTGATTCCTGGGATCTGTTTCAGTTTGGATTTTTGTCTTGATTAGGGATGGAAAAGAAATCCCTTGATCATGTTGTTTTTAGAAAAGTGCCATACACTGAACAGTTCCAGGAGTCCTAACAAAATGATAGGTTTAGGTAAACAGGGAAATCTTTCAGGCCCAGCTGAATGCCTGTAATGATGGGACTGGTGGACAGCAACTGGAACAGGATTCCATTATCAGGAGGAAAGTGCAGGAAGAAACTCTTTACCCCTGTTCTTAGAAGTGGAAACTCTTTACCCCTGTTCTTAGAAGTGGGCACACAAGCGTGGTGTCTGGTGCTGTTCTCAGAGCTTGGACAGACTGATTAGGACAAAGGTATAATGTATCCCGGAGACCTTTGTAACTGACTCCAAATGTTGATTTTCTCCCATGCTGTGATGGTAGTGGTAGAATTGGTTGGTGCATTGTTCTGTCTGATTCAAAACAGAGAGGTGGGAAGGAAGGGTGTGGGCACTGGACTTACAACACCCCAGAAATATTGTACGGAAACACAGCAAATTAGATCCTAGACTGTTTGTGTTACATGCTTGGTGTCAGATGGGATTTTGTGGAGACCGTTTCTACCAGTCTCCACGTGAAGTTTTCTGAGGCTATTTATTCTTAAACTGTCAGAGAAGCAGTAAGAAATTGTATGTTGGATTCCTAACCTCCCCCCACCCCTGTATTTTAAAAACTATTTTGTAGCATCTTTTTCATCTCTTGTAGCATCTGGAACTGATCAATGTTGGAGAAAATATCTGTCCAGATGGACATTTGCTCTTAGTAAGACTGAATGCTGCCAGAGGAAAGAAGATGAAGAAAGATTATTCACCTGGCAGTAGTAATAAACACAGCTCCTCAAATCTGATAACATTTCCAATATTAATAACATGTACAAACCTATTGTCCTTGCCTAATTGCTGAAACACCTTGATTATTCCTGTGAAAATATAATGAATGCCATTGCTGCTGTGTTTCTTTGTTGGAAATCATTTACATCCAGAAGACGATCATTTATCCACTACGTTTGTAGTCTGATTAGTGTTTGCCTCACTATTAAACAAAATTCATATTGCCTGTCTTCAGGGGTAGTTGGATCTGAATTTTGTGTTTGCCTGGTGAAACTTGAATATCAGCCAACAACAAAAAAGCTGAAGCATGAACAGTATTAAATAGTGATACTATCTCTTTCTATTTTAAGCAGGGAAGCAAACCTTGAAGCACAAACATTTTCTGTAATCCATTTTGGTGCAGTGGATCTATGAGATCAGCCCAATGTTAGAGATGCATGGAAAAGACTTGGTTTATGATTTCTACTATGAACTCTGTGATCAATATATTCAATTAGGGACCTGGATCATTCTATAATCTATCTCATGGTCTCATATCAACTTGTACAGAGGATGAACTGCTTAAAATACTTTAACAAAATAATCCGTTTGCACTGTAATATGTTATGGCATTAGAAACACAGAAAATGCTAATAAATGAGGACTTTAATTCTCAAAATTTCAGAAATTTCTGACCAAAAGCCAACCATAAATGCTATAAAACTCCAGCTATATTTTATCACAAGTGCAATAATTTTCCAGTAAAGTACAAATAGACCTGAGTTCTGTTTTTTCTGTTTTTTTCTTCTTTAAGTTGTGTCTCCATGGAACCAGTGGATTTAATTTAAATTTGATTTAAATTTATAAATCAAGATGGCAGAATATCAAAGCATGACAAATCTGTAAATCTTAAGTATGAAGCTGAGAATGATTTTTTCCCCCTTAAGTATAGAAGAAATACCCTGTGGAATCGAATCCAGTGGCCACTGATACTCTACAACTATAGCACTATCATTTCATTTTAATTGCCACAGTTCCATCCTATGAAATCATGGGATTTGTAGTTTAGTGAGGCACTAGAGTTCTTGCTTGAGCATTCAAAATGCCCATCCGTATGCTGGGCATTCTAAATGCATTCTAAATGCCCATCCCCAAGATTCCATAGGCTGCTGTCATGGTAGTTAAAATAGAATGTAGCACTATAGTTGTGTAGTGTGTGAATAAGCCCCATTCCATTGTATCACCTCTTCATCCTTCTGATTTCATATAAGAAGTGGAAGAGAGTAATTATAAAATACCCTTTTTCTGTTTGATTAGCAAATGTGGGAAATGCAAAGACCTATTTAGCAATGCATCACTTTCAAGACCTGCAAATGGAATTTATGTATGTATGCATATAGGCATTCATTACATTGCTGTGTATGATGAGCTTAGACATTTATACATTTCAGTATTTTAATACCTGTAATCTGTGAGCCACTGTCTTCTTATGCATACGAAAATAACCTGTCTTGCATATCAGTTTATTGCACCAAACATGCAGAATAAGGCTATCAGTGACTACTAGTCATTATGGCTGCATAATATCATTTGCTGGGGATTGGGGAATGTATTATGAGAGGAAGGGTGCTTTTACACTCATACTGTCATTCTGGGTTTCCCACAGCTGTCTAGTTGGAATAAACTAGGAAAATCAGGAACAAATTTCCCAACTAGATAGGACTTTGGCTTGATGCAAAGTTAATGTCAAACAATTCCATTCCCTTCAAACTGTTGTACAAAGTATCACTTCTTCCTACACTGTACTCCATGGCTTTGGGGATGAGAGTGGTTTGTGTCCTCCTCACAAAAAAGAGAATTTGGCATAGGTGGCACAAGCATCACCATTCTGTCAGTGCCAGTGTGGAAAGATGGAGAGGCTCATAAACCCACTTCAATTTAGCACCAGTCCATTTACTTCTGTACTCTCAGTCCATACTCCAGCCCTCATGTACAGCATGGGCTGCGGCTGGTTGCTTTGGGTTGCATGGAAATGTTTGCTCTCCCATTACCTGATTGGCAAATTTAAGAAAAAAAAATGGTTTAGGAATTGTTTGCGTGCCCTGTAATGTGGGCCTTGTAGAGTTGGGAAACTGGTGAAGGAGGCATCTTTAAACATTAATTTGACCACGTTAGCTGGGTAGTACAGAAATTAGGAGATGAAATCATGAATAGTTTGAAAGGAGATTCTTGAACTTGTGACCAAGGTTGTATGAGACTCAGATGCCAGAAAGGGAAGAGCCTTTGGAGTGTTACCTCAAAAAGTGGGTGACTCAGGAGTCCATTTGCAATGCCAGGACCTCTGTGCAAAGGTGGGGAATTATTCACTCAATAAAGGAGGCCAGTGAGAGGGGAGTAATCTACTGAGATCTTTCCACCAATGTTTTTGGGATCTTTGCATGGAAGAACTAGCCAGAGAGTCAAAAATATGCTCAAATATGTTTTCTTGGGGGGATTGTTTACATGTACACAAGAACCAAACAGTCACATATGCAAACAAGGCTGGCTGAAAGAAAAAGGGTGGAAAGATTTTGGATAGTAAAATTCAGGGCATATTTACCAGTCTGAAAGAGCAACAAAGAAGCAGCAATAAGGCTTACACTTGCTGTTGATTTGGGTTAAATAGTTCAATAAATGTGACCCCAGTTTACCCCACTACCTGTGTCCTGCCTCTTAGAACACAGTCTTGGTGACCTCAGTTTGTTAAGAGTGTGCAAAACCTGGCAAGAACTAATATGATGATGGAATTAGCCCCTCAGTCTTTTCCATACATGCCAGAGACCATTTGCCAGTGTTTAAATAAATTAAAACTAGGGGCCCATTCATACTGTGTAATTAAAGCACTATTATTCCACTTTAACTGCCATGGTTCTGTCTAGGGATGGGACGAATCCAGAATTTTCCAAATCTGAATCCCTGGCAGGTTCTGGGAATCCACTAATCTCATGAATCTTGAATCTTTCAAATCCTTGTTCAAAAAAAGGGTTTATAAAGCAAGGGAAAGAAAGATAATCTTGGGCAAGACACGCTCTCTCAGCCTTAGCAAGAGCCTAGGCAAAGGCAAACCTCTCTCTGAAGAAATCTGACCAAGGCAATTGTACTAGTTTTACCTCAGGATCTCTCCAGATTGAAAATGACATGAAGGCCCTTTCTACATAGGCAGGAAAATGTGGATTAATCCCACATTTTCCTGCCTGTGTAAACAGGGACGCATACTACAGTCCAGATATAATCCAGGTCAAAACTGGCTTTTCTTTGCATAGCTCCTTCTGGTATCCTGGGGTTTGTAGTTTGATGATGCACCAGCACACTTTGGCAGAGGAGGCTGTGACACCTTGTAAAACTCCAAACCCCAGAATTGTGTCTGAAAGAGGTTTGCAAGGGAGCTCTGCAAAGGAATGTTTCAGCTGTCCTTGAAATCTCAAGCTTGTACCTTCCAGTCAAGTACTGAACTTAAATATGAAATGTTCAATTTAAATATCTTAGAATACAACCCTAGATGTAATTTCTGAAATTGTTAGCAAAGGCCATTATTACTCCAAGAGAAAAACTCACCTACTTACTATCTTCCTTCATATGTCTGCTCGCCCAGGTTTTCAGGAGTCCCGGTCTCCAACAATCGAAAGATTTGATTTGCCTATTTTGGCACAGGGATTCAGATTTGGGAATCTCGAATCCTTACCCAGGATTCAAGGATTCGAGGATTCAGTTGGCCCATCCCTAGTTCTGTCTTATTAAATTCTGCAGTTGGCAATTTGGGAAGAAGCATGTAGGTTTTTCAGCCAGAGTGCTCCAGTGCCTCATCAGATTACAAACCCATTTCCTCCAACTGCCCCAATATGGCAAGGACAGTCCTCATTAATACTCCATTGTTTCACTTTTTTCAGCTACTCTTAAAATGTACCGCTTTCTCTCTTTGTCCTCAGCTTACTTCAGTTGCTGCCCATTGAAAAACAGTTTGTACTCAGCACGTGTGATGGGGAAGAGAGGTAGAAATCTTGTTGTTCTTGGTAGACTCAGACAAAAGCAAACTGCTGCACCCTTTCTTAGCGTGTGTGTTCTTCCACATTAGTAACTTTTGCCATCTTGATCACACTCTGATATTACTTGGCTACACATATCCACATTTTGATCTGTGATATCTTGGAGAGTATGTGAACCCCAGAACTCCATGGGACGGAATAAGAGCAATTAAAGTGGAATAATGGCATGATAATTGAATAGTATGGATGGGCCTCTGATCAGCTGTTAACATGATGGGGGCAGATAAATACACTCAAAGTGTATGTTGTAATTTCTGTTACTCTGCTCATCAATTTCTTATCATTTCATACCCATTCTATTGGGAGATAATATAGCAAAAAACAACCTGATGTAGGGATGTTTCCAAAACTTACCTCTCAGTTTTCATACACTTGGTAGCTTTGAACTGCCAAGTCTACTTTCTAATGCAGAGTCAATGCAGTGACGTAGAACCACTGAATAATGCAGCAAAATTCATGGGAAACTATACTCTCTAGATAAGATAAGATAAGATAAGATAAGATAAGATAAGATAAGATAAGATAAGATAAGATAAGATAAGATAAGATACTGAGAAGGGAGACTTTAAAGATTACTCTTGAGTGTTCTCACAACAAAGGAAGGGTAAAACATAAGATAAGGAATCAACCAGCCAATGTGGTATAGTAGTTTGTGCAGCAGATAATAACTCTGAAGACCAGAGTTCAAATCCCCATGCAGCCATGGAAACATACAGGGTGACCTTGGGCAAGTCACAGTCCTTCAGCCTCAGAAATGACTCGAAGGCACACAACAACAAAAGGGAACAACTCACCTCTGATTGGCAGATAGTTTGATTTTGCAGCATTATAGTCCTGATCTTTGACCAGAATAACGGTATAAAAGTCTAGTCAATAAGAAAGACAAACACATGACTTGACAGCTTCTAGCAGTACCAGTTTTACTTAAGGGGGAAAAAAATGGACAGAGAAGGCAGTGAGAAAACATTGGTGGGTTAAAAATGGAAGATGACATTGTCAAGTGACCTCACCCACTGTAGAATTCTATATCTGAGACACACCAATTATAAAATAAAAATGTCATCTTTAGACCTCAAGTCTAGGAAACAAGTGGTAGTTTGCAAGATACAACTTACATCTTTTTTTTCCCTGTCCTTCACAAAAAACAGTAATTGCTATTTTTCCTTCTTTCTTCCTTTTTAATGAACTCAACATTAATAAAGCAAACTGTTTGGGGCGCCTTGATTTATTTGCTGACATAATAAAAATATAGTGCCTCTGCAGATGCACTGACAGATACAATGAAGAGAGGCTTGGATCAGTGAACAAGAATCAATAGCTTGAGAACTACTTAAAAATTAGGACAACATAGGAGAGAAGTCTGATTGGGTTAGAAAATTTATTTCTGTATTTTCTTGCAAAGTTGTAGGAGTCGTATAAATAAATGAGCCATGTTGCTTCAAGAAAGAGAAGAAAGGAAGCAAGCAAGCAAGCAAGCAAGCAAGCAAGCAAGCACAGATCCTTGGATTACCTGAAACCCCATTGGCAACCTGCTTAGGTTGATGATGTATTCAGAGTTTTCATATTTTCAAGGAAGGGCTTCTGTAGTTTCTTCAGGGTCTTTACAAGCCCACTAGCCTCTTGCATCAGCCCTTCCCAGTCAATTAATTAGGGGGACATCCAGCAGAGCCAGAGTGGTGGAGAGGAAGCCTCATCAATGAACTACCTGGGGAATCTTAAAAACTAACTGTGTTGCCCATATTCAGAATTCTGCTGTCTTCTACCCTCCCTTCTTTGGTTCCTGTGTTTGCTTTACCTATGTAATTGTATTGCAAGACTGGTTTTTGAAGCACTTATGGTTGTTGTTATTGTGATGTACTAGCTTTATACTTTTTTAAAAAATCAGTGTTTAAATGGTTTGAATTACATGATCCATTACTCATATAGATCATTTTTAGGTACACATATTTTGTTTTTCTTCTGTGATAGCCCGAGTCCCAATTTTGGGGGTAAGGTGGGTTATAAGTAATAGGATTAAACAAGAGAATATAATAAAGGACAGTGCAATGCCTTAAAATATTGTATTACTTCCCCTTCTCTTGAAACAACTTTAAGTAGTTTTAGCAGTTTTGCAGGGAGACAGGGCCTGCTTGTCTGTCACCCCTATTCCAGTGACAGAACTTTGAGGTGAAGGCTTCCAGCGGAACAACTGACTTGTCAAGCCCTTGATGCTATGCTATTTAAAACATAATCAGCATTTATCCTACACACACAAATGTTTTAGAGACCACAGAATCAAGCGCTTGAACTTCAGTTCAGTTTAACTCAGAGGTGGTTTGGCCAGTTCCTATAGACAACAGCAACTGGTATTTGTTGGTGGTCTTCCATTCAAGTACTAACTAGGACTGAAAGGTTTTGTAGTTCAGAAGTATAGTTCTGAGACTATTTCTGTCACAAATAGTTTCACTATGGCTCTTTTCTATTTAAAATATTTGTCTCAGCTTCCCCATCTGCACTATTTAGAGTTACTCACTCCTGTGCTATGTTTTAATGGGCAACACTAAATTTCTCAACCCATCTTTAAATCAGAATTGGACTAGATGGACCATCAGAAAGATGAAACCTTCAATTGGAGGACTACCATCCGAAAAGCAGGACAGATCAACATTCTAATCAGTTGTTACATTTGCCTGCCTATACTTACTAATCACTAGTTTATACATTATAGAATAAGCATTTAGGTACAGTATATATATATGATGACTTCCACCTTGTTAGGGTTTTCTCCCACACACACCACCTCTCTTCCTGCAACACTTTAACCAGCAGTGATTTTCTTTCCCCTCCCTCTTCTCCATAACACCACGTCTCCACCACATCTCTGTGCAACCTAAATATCTAAAAGCAAGCATGAATACTAAGAGGACTTTAGAATATGGTTTGTTTAAAAAAGTGGAAACAATTAATTGTAATTAATTATAATTTATTTGTAGGTAACAATACCCTCTTCAGTCACGTGATACCAGACACTCCCTAAATTATGGCTCACAAAGCTGGAGACAGGCCTGAAAGATTCATTTCAGATGTAATTTTCCTCTATAGGGAATTCTCTCTTACTCCACATATAAGCAGAAGAATGCCCCTCATGAGCATGAGGGGAGAAAGAGAGAGAGAGGGAAATAGAGTTGCCAGAATGAAAACTGGGATGAGCTCCTATGTAATTGTTGTGTGGAAGAGAGAATTTCATCACAGGCTACTTGTTGCCTGGTTGGATGACAACCGGCCTCTGCCAAAGTTCCCTCTTTTACATAACAATTAAAAGTACAGGAGTCATCTCTAGTTTACACTATGACAATGCTAGGAAGGAAGAAGGAGTGTATTGTAAGGGAAGATATGCACATGAAAGATATTAAAAGGATTCCAGCCATAGTCAAGTAGCTATAAGCAGCAGGAAACATCTCTATCAGACATGTATTTCTCTTAATAAATACTATCTCTTCCTATATTTGAAAATTATATGAAAACATATATGAAAACCAGTCTTAACTGCTGATTCCAAGCAGTTAGCTTCCACACAAAGCCAGAAGGGAATACTGATCTAGGGCCATTTTAAGTTTTCAGTTTAAGTTTTCATCTTTAAGTTTCAGAGTTCATTAATCCCAACATGTCTCTTCCTGTCCTCAGCAGACATGTGTAACAGTCATGTGTGTGTGTGTGTGTGTTTTCCCTACCATCAAAGGAGCTCTATAACCTTGAAACTATACCAATGACATCCTTTTCTTAGGGCTCTGCTTGAGGAACATTTACAAACTTCATTGAGCATAAAATCTGACTGAGCTGCTGCTGAAAAACCTTGGTTTTAGGCACATCATCACAGTTGTCCATTTGTTTCTAGTTGGCTTTGGGGTATAGTTCAGAGCAGTGAATTTAATATCTAATTCTAATAGCTAATTTTCCTCCTACTACTATCATAAGTTATTCAACAGTTCTCTGGACTGAACTAATAAAATAAATGAATATTAACACTATGAAAGGAGAGGGTGGCTGCCTTATTTCTTTCATTTTTCAAGGAAGAAACAAAAACCTCTGTCTTTCAGTTCACATGCTTAGTGCTGACAAAATGAATGAACAGCAGAGCTCAAAAGTGTAATGATGGAAAATGGTATGTTAACATTATATTGGCGTATTTTTTACTTGCTGATCAGCCAAGGCACTTGCTTGTAGTTTAAGCACCAAGACTAACTGGGAGGACTTATTATTATCCTCAAAAGGAGAAAATATAAGCATTCAGTGGATTGCTAGGGCTTTTTTCTATGAACAGCAGTGCCCAAAGTCTTTTCTTTTTCCAACTATTTTTGAGAACTAATTGCAATTATATTTATGTATTTTTTTGTTACCCTCCCTTGTCCTTACTCTCTCTTGCCCTCAATGAGACAGCATTTGACAGCATGAAATCTGATTTGTTATGTAGCCTCATGAGGCCATCCCATTCACTTTGTGCCTGCAGTAGCGGCATTTAACCACCGCGCCACCAGGGCTCCTTAAGCTTCTGCGTAGATGTGCCCTATTCTGAAGACTGTAGATTTTGTCAGGATGGCACACATCTTAGTTATATTACATTTGAATAATTGCAAAGTGCTTTATACCCTCGAAAAGGCTGAATATGAAAAATTCCCATGAACTACTGTTGGTCCATAATACAATGGACAGACTGCTAACAGAGATTGCATATAGGAAGCATTTGTATACTCTGTTGTGCTGGTTTTCAGCACCAGTTCAAAGAACTGGTGACGACTTTTTAAAAACCATTCTGTGGTTTGGGAGCAGGTAATCTGTTAGGCTGCTTTCTCACATATGACCTTGTTTACCTGCTAACAACTTTGACAATAAAGATGTTCCCGGAATTGCACAAAGGATGCTTATTTGGGGTCATGGGAAAGGCCTTTCAATGTCTGTGCCTGAAGTCTAGAAATCCTTCCTGTGAACATTTCTTTTATTTCATATCCTTCTGACAGATGGTTGAAACCTTTCTTCAGATGAAGTATTTGGGTTTCGAGTGGGTGCCTTTTCTTTAAGTTCCTTTGCTAGAGTCTGTCTGGTTACATTATTTCTACTCCCTGTCTGTACTTGCTATCTTCTTATCTGCAGTTGCATAGTTTCACTGCCCTTTCTAGTGTCTAATTTTACATTAAAATTGTTGATTTGTTTTAAAAAATTATCTAAATCTAGTTGGTATTCCCAATCACAGAAGTCTCACTGAAACAATGGAAATTAAATAAGTTAAAATTTATGTAAATTTCACCAATTTAATGTGTTGAGACTCACTGGAATTGGGCTAGTCTTATTATTTACTTTGACCTAAGCTGAGGAAAGTTTTAAATATAGAAATATATTGTTTCAATAAATTCAATAAATGACAGCAATAGTTATATGTATCTTTTAATAACCCATTTTTAATTGTATTAATCTATTTTAATTCAATTTTATTCACATTTTATTGTAAAAATGGTAAAGGTCATTGGTTATGTACAATAAAAATTAAAAAAAATTGAAAAGCATCCTTCAGGAGGAATTCTAAAGTTCCATCAATACGATATTCCTTAGCCTTACATGAATCTCTCTCGAACTGCCAAGTGTCAGAGCATTCTATTGAGCTGCCTCCTGAATATGAGCTGTAAAACCTATATCCCTCTGATTTCTGGTTATAACGGCAGAATGTCATTAATCTAGCTCAGCCTTCAAAAAGGACCACCGTCATGTTCCTATAATTAAAAACTATGCTCAAAATGTGTATCTTAAAATGGCATTTAGGAGAAATGGAACAAAACCAGAGCAAAATAGGGGAACATAAAAGGAAAAGAATTGGAAAAATCATCTCATCCACAACATATACAAAACAGGAAAGCACAGCACAAAATAGTCAGCCTGATAACTCATTGGGTAGCATCTTGAGCAGCAGTTACAATATCATAATTTACATAAGCTGGGCATACAACATTCTAATTGCTTGGGATTTATGTTTATGGTAATGAATGAATGAATGTGACCCCAACAACCTATACTTGCAGCCTGGCAGTGCTCCTGCCAAAGCATTTCTGAGGTACTCGTGGTCAGGGCACTGGAAAATGATTCGGCATTGTGTTCCTGGTCTCTGAAAAACACTTATGGCAGGACCCCAAGAGGTCTCTCATTTCCAGTGCCCCTACCAAAGCATTTCTGAAGCACTCAAGGTCAGGGGCACCGGAAAATGATTCCATGTTGTGTTCCCAGTCTCTGAAAAACACTTATGGCAGGACCCTAAAGGGTTTCTCCAACTGCCTTTTCTCAAGGTACCTCATGGCCAGGAGCATGCTGCAGATGTCATTTCCCAATCCTCCAATTTCCAGTCCCCCTGAAATGCTTCTGCTGTGGCAGTATGAGGCTGTGAAGATATGCTGCAAGAGAGAAGGGCATAAACATTTGAAATGACAACAATGGAGCTCTGTCATTATAGGTACAGTGACAATGTAGGATCTTGGTCATTATGTTTAAGCACTAGTCATCTTCTTCTTTTTTTCTTCCTTAAATAGCTTTTCAGAGCGTAATCCTATGATCCCTCCTTGGGATGGTGAATCCAAAGGCCACAGGATTCTGCAGGTGTCCCTTTCCATGGGCAAGGAGGATCCACCTCTTGGAGAGGGAAATCTGTCTTCAGATGTCAGTCTGTAGTGGTCATACAAAAGTCCATCACTGGTTCTCTACTCTTGGAACTCTGATTGGTAGGACATGTTTGGCAAGTCTGGTTTATATTAATCACATTCTGTCAATGCCCTGGCCTCAGAGGGAGAGAAGAAGAAACAGGCACAGTCCCATCATGCCTAAGGCCAGAAGCATCCATCCCAACTGCCACTGCCCTGGCCTCAGAGGAAAAGAAGAAGAGGCAGGCATGGCTCCATCATTCTTAGGCCCAGAAGCAGATGAAAGGCCCTCCCCTCCATCCCAGCTGCCACCAGCCTGAACTTGAAGGGAGAGACGAATGGGTAGTATCTGCTGGATTTAATCCCCTCTCACACAGCTATCCTTTTTTCCTTGTATGTCCTGTCTTATTTAGATTATAAACCTGCAGATGGGGAACTGCCAAATTAATGATTTGTAAACTGCTCAGCCAGCTTTTGTGACTGAAGTGCAGGGTATAAATACTCTCATACTCAAAGTCTGACATGTCCATATGCCTATTCACCTGATATGAGTTGCACACACATCAGGAGACTGGACATGGTTCTTCAACAGAAATTCTTTCCTATTCACATTGGTTCACTCAGCCTGGCTATCATCCAGAACTCACTTATCTAGGAGTAAGTCCCACAGTGAGCTTAAGTGTTGGACTATAGCTCTGGAGTCTAGGATTCAAATTCCTGCATGGCCATGAAAACCTACTTGGTGACCTTGGACACTCTATCAGCATCAGAGGAAAGAAAAGGTAAACCCCTCTCTGAACAAATTTTACCAAGAAAACCCCATGATAAGTTCACCTTAGGGTCACCATAAGTTGGAAACTACCTGAAGGCAAACAACAACAAACCTCATTAAGAACAAAATCATAGGAATGCACAGTTAGTTTTGTACAATTTTACATTTAAGGTAGAATAACAGCTACCAGGAATTTTTTTAAAAAATAGAATAAATGCTAGTGGAAAAGGGCCTCAGAGATAGCAAAATAACCTCAAAATTTACGACTAAAACCAGTAATCTAGAAAAGTAAACATCTTGCATTTATTTCTCTTTGAGAACAGGGAATTATTTTTTTTCTTTCTTTTCTTTCCATTTGTACATTTTCAAAAGAATCAGTTTGTGATCATCTCTAAGGTTACTTTAAGCCCATTTGAAGATTTTACAAAGAGAGAATGTACAAAGGCCTTGGTTGTTACACATATATGAAACCTTCCTACTTAAATTATTGGACATTATTTTTTCCTCCTAGTTCAGCATTCAGTAAAAACGTTTGACAATTTCATTTAGATTTCTTTACAGGTGCAAAACCCAGTTTGTTGTTTCTGCTGTTGTTTTTGCTGTTGTTGATATTCCTGTGCAAAATAACTTAGTACATAGAATTAACATTTTTCTGAGACGTACAGTTAAGGAAAAGTTTAATAAGAGCATGTCTAAAATTTACACAGCCAGTGTGCCATCTAGTGACCAACCAGAAAATTAAAAAAAAAAGTATTTCATCAGGATATACTTCATTAGAAATGTTGCTGTTTATGTACTCACATTTTCTTAAGGAAAGCAAAACCTATTCAAATTCACAGCCCACAGATTTTCTTCATATTGAGCAAGCGGATCAAAACTGGGGAGACGCATTAAGAAAAAATATAAAGAGTGCTCCCTAATTTTAAACAATTTCCTCACTTCTTAGTAATAACAGGTTTCTATATCCCACCTTCTGTTAAGAGGGAACAAAGGTATTTGACAGATTCCTGGCTGCTTTACACATTCTGTATCTCCAGCAAACATAATTGTATTCAATGAGTTACAGGTAAATGGATGTGTAATGAGTTGGATCCAAATGCATCCTTATGTTCTTGGGAGAGATTTTGATACAATTTGAGAAAGCTGTTTTTTTTTTTTTTTGTTTTTTTGTTTTTTGTAGTAACATCCATAATATCCAACACTAGCTGAAAGACTCTTAAGTTGTACTCCCAAAAAGTAATTTTTGCATGCCTTTACAAATGGAAAATTTTGTCTACCTGTGGATCCTCATTTTTTGTGTCCTGTCTACTCTTCCCTCTACCTCAGTGGTTCTCAGCCTGTGGGTCCCCAGATGTTTGTGGACTTCAGCTCCCAGAAGCCCCAGCCACTATGGTCAATGCTCAGGGCTTCTGGGAGCTGAAGTCTAGAAACATCTGGGGACCCACAGGTTGAGAACCACTGCTCTACCTGTTGCACTGGCAATTGACCAAGCACCCACTCAGAGAGTGACCTGGCATACCCTGCAACATTTCACAGATGAAAACCGAGGCATGTGTGGCCGAGCAACAGCACGGTGTGGTCAAGATAACCACCGTTATTAACGAGGAACAACATACAAGCTCAAAAAGGGTGCAGCTGCAGCAGTTTGTTTTTGCCCGAGCCTACTGGGAAAGGCAGAACTCTACCACTTATTCTACCTTCCCACTTGATGAGTCAATTGAGTATAAATTACTTTTGCACTTTGAGCTCAGTTTGCAGCAACTGAAGTAAAGTGACAACAAAAGGAGAATGTGAGAGTAGGAGAAAGAAACTGGGATATTTTAAAAGCAGCTGAAAAAGTGGGCTGATGAAGGATTAATTGGGACTGACCCTAACAAACTGGAACAGTTGGAAGATGGTTCCAAACCCTGCCCTAAAAGAAAAGCCATGCATTGCTGAAAACACTGTCCCAGAGCTGGTACCACTACTACTTCCTTGTCCTTCCTGTGCAAGCAGCCTCTCATATAGGTGAAGTAATGCACATTCATTGTGTACCAACAGGATTCCAATATTGTCTAAATTCAACTGCTAAGTCCAACTAGAGTATACCCATTGAATTAATCAAACATTACTAACTTCCAATTGCTTCAATCTGTCTAGTTATGACTGATATTTGCACATAAATCTCTCTCTCTCTCTCTCTTGTGTGTGTGTGTGTGTGTGTGTGTGTGTGAGAGAGAGAGAGAGAGAGAGAGAGAGAGAGAGAGAGAGAGAGGACTACTCCTAGACTGTGGAATAGCCTTTCAGAAGAGATTCAACAGCTAAACACACTGTCTGAATTTGGAAAAGTATTAAAGTGCTATCTCTTCCAGCAGGCCTATCTTGTTGATTTCAAACTATGAATTTTAAATTGGCATTTTTATGGCTGTGTTTTCAATCTGGACTTATGTGTTAAATGATTTTATGTGTTTTTATTTATATATTATATTTTAATATATGTTGTACGCTGCCTCAAGCCTTTGGGGAAAGCCGGGTCTTGAGCAATAGAATCTAGAGACAGATCACCAAAGGAGAAAGCAGAGGAAGTCAGAAGAGGCAGTCTGAGATGAAAGCCGGGAGATGGCAGGAAGGACAGTATGTAGCTTCCTGTCTCAAGCAGTAAGAGCACTGTGAATAAAGAACACTATGAACACTATGAAATACTGGAATAAAAATGTATGATTCTAAGTGCACTATAACTTACTAGAATAAAAAATTATGATGCCCTGCTGTCCTTGATGTGCAACTATTTGTGAGATGATAGACATGAAAACAACTGTTTATAGTCACAAGGATGTCAATGAGGAACTTTAAACTAATAATTGTGTTCATTGAGTTTGTCCCAAGAAGGAAGGTGGGAGAGTAAGGCACGCATGGTTATGAATCGCTGAACATTAGTTGAGTCCAACCTTCCCCAAACTATGGTCCTCTATACATGTTAACTACCACTCCCATTCTCATTACTAATACAGCAATTGGTCATGTTGGTTGGTGATGGTGAGACTGTACTCAACCCATAAATTGGGAAAGGTAAAATTTATTGTCATGTATCTAATTTTGGTCTAACATCTTTTGCAGACTATTTGATCTTTCTTGAAGTACCATTCGATAAAGGGTGGACAAAACTACACCTCTTCTTTCTTCCTTTTCTCCAAGCACTATTAATGTTTGTCTCAAGAATACTTCTGACTTCTGATTCCTGTACATCTGTTTTCATTTGGTTGTCATGTTCCCTTTTTAAACATGAAACAGACATTATATTGCTAAGGAACCTTCAACAGTCCAGATAAGACATTCTGTTTCAAGATCTCTAACGCTGCTTTGTTTTCATACACAGTCAAAACAGATGTACAAGGAAAGATGTGGGGTTAATGAACTAGTTCACTGTTGTCATATCGTCCTTTTCCAGAGTTTAGGAAACTACTTTTAAGAGCAATTTTTAGGGTTATAATCCCAAATTCTTAAAATAGCTAGTTGGTCTTACGGGTACCATTTTTAAAAAGCAGCCTTTTATTTTCCCTTTTCTCAAAAGAAACTGAAATAGATGCTTTAAGGTACTTTTTAAAACATCTGAATCTTCTGTTTTGTGGTGGAAATTATATTAGCCCAAATCCTTTTCTTAGGCCCTTTCCGCACCTTACCTTTTTTCGGCGCTGGGGTGCGGGGATCGCACAAGCAGCCCCCGGCAAGAGGCTCTCGCATCCCTGCTGCTTCAGCTCTGCACGAGCTCTCTGCCTGCTCACACGAGAGCCCTGCTTCCTTCCTTCTTCGCTGGGGCAGGAAGCACGACCAGCATGGCTCCAGAGGCTCTGCACACCAAGCATGTGTGTGTGGGGCCCAGGAGCAATGTGCGATTGTGCACCATTTTCTGCTTCCAGCCGAAAATGAAAAGGTGAGTGATCGGCACCTGCCGGCCCCTGGAGCATCAAGCGATTGTGAGTGCGTTGTGCAGATCACTCATCACAATCGCGCGATGCTCCGGGTGCCCTTTCGCATGCCATGCGAAAGAGCTTTAATCCTAACTAAAGAAAACCTTTTGAAATAAAATACAATAAAATTTTAAAAATCTGAAAAAGAGCAACATCTTCATTTTGGATTTTGCTGTGTTTAGTTCCACAGCCAACATGGCTACCCCCAAATATGTCTTCTTAAATGAATGGATTTACCTCTGTGTTCATTTACCATTCAAAAATTGATTCAGTGGGTCTTCTCTAATTTGAACTAAGCAATAGGATTCAAGCCATTCTCCATCTTTCAACGTCATTGTTGCCTCAGCATTCAGAGAATACTGAGGAAGCTTAAGACATAAAACCATATTCCTAACCCACTGTTAGTAAACCACTACCTAGAACATCCTTAAGGAACTGAAGTAATAACTTATTATATTATAATAGAAATTTATGCCACTGTTATTTCAAAAAGAGGCAAACTGTAACTAGTTGTTTTGAAACTAGCTGTTGCCCAGCTCTTTTCCTTCCCCCATTTTCCAGTGGGAAGAGGTTGCTCTTAAGTGAAGTACAAAGGGGAAAAAAAACATGCAGAATTATTTCATGCTAGTATCAACAATTGCTTGTATCTTAACATATACAGAAAAGAGAGAGAGAGAGAGTCATATTGAAGTTTATAAAACTCTATATATGCCTGATGAGTCATCACGTAGCAAACTGCTCAAAAATAATTGCCAATAGACCAATAGACTAAAGTTCCATAATTGTTCAAACACAAAGGAGTGCAGAGTGGTACTTGAGGAAGACAGCTTTTAAAGAAGTCTTGATTCCTTTAACAAAACTGGTAATGATCATGGAATGCATCTCTCTGAATTAATTCTTCAGCAAAGACCTCTTGTGCCAGTTTATTCACACTAT
Organism: Iguana delicatissima; assembly: GCA_948472985.1. Lineage (NCBI taxonomy): Eukaryota > Metazoa > Chordata > Lepidosauria > Squamata > Iguanidae > Iguana > Iguana delicatissima. Next base: position 62,356 of record CAOKZL010002382.1, on the reverse strand, counting down.
GGCCATATTAAAGCTCATGAATACTTATGTATCAGCACAGCCCATTTGAAATATGGTCTTGCAGCTGTTATTTAGCCTCAGTCTGAACTTTAGAAAAGTAACCAGATGAATTAGTTCACAGTCTAGACCCTTGGGAAAAGCAGATAATTCTGCTTTTCATTTGATATGATCAGTGTTCAACAAATCACTGTTTTTTAAAAAAACTCCATACACACTTTATATTGATTTATTTACCCAAGATCCCATGTGCATCATTCCTGGAATACTAGTATGTTATAGAAAGTTCTCTGTCACTTTGTAAGACACACTTTCAATTCATTCAGGTGACTAGCCATAAGTGTCAGATCTCACTGTGGTGCTCTGATTGTTGACGGTACATACAGGAATGAGCCAAATACTCCCATGTAGTTTTGTATTTCACTGTAAATCTGTGTCAATGGACAAGAAGACTTTCATAGATTCTTGTAAACCCTCATTGATTTTCTCATTGAAATAGCCCTGATAAATTTCAGCTGAACCCCAGGCTTCTTAAATCACAGTTTGAAAACCACTGCGATAAAACAATAAGCAAGCTTTGTACTAGAGGAAATAATTTTGGCAAAGAAGAAAGAGGAGGAAAAGAAAGAGAAAGAGGAAAGAGAGAGAACAATGTGGATATGTGAATTTTCAACATTCTGGTGGATGACCAATAGATTTATCAATATGAGTAACTAAATGTTGCATGCCTTTTGATGGAGAATGGTTAAATAATGGTTAAATAAAGAAGTGAGTTAGAAAAAGGAGAGGACAGCAGGCCCACAACTGCTCCATAGCAAATTATACTCAATTAACTACACTGTTTATATTAAGACGACACTGGTTCCTTCATTAAACAAATAGTTGCACATCAACCACCAGCCACTGGCAACCCACACACATTAGGAAAAGCTGAGCAAGCCATTCAGCTTTTTAAAAACTTTTTATAATTGTACTGCCTAGTGCAGTCAATCATTTTGCAAGAACTTACCAGGGCTGGTACACTGTAATACTTCAATAACATTGCATGCAACATCAGGGTCACGTGCAGTATGGCAGTAACTTAACACTACATAGTAATGTACATGGTTATACATTCTAGAAGCAGGTGTAACATATTTCTTCAGCAAGGTATGTAACATACAATGTATAACAAAGCTCTAACAGAACCACTATATCAAAAACAATAAGAACACAATCATCTAGCATACTGTGTCAATAGACTCACATTTCATTGCACAGTTGCATCAGCCATTCAAATTATACATAAGGTTTAATGTACGATGACACGGGACACATTATGAGAATTCAAGCTTTTTGCTATACCAAGATGATCACTCATTACAACAATGTAGTATACCTTTCTAGTATAGCATAAGCTTTATACCAGCATACAGTATCCAAAAGCATAACATAATCAAGGGGCATACGAATTATGGTAGGGAGTGAAGACGGCCTGATACCCAGGCTGTGGAATCCACCATAACTACACTGATATATGTTTAAGCTACGTGGAAAATGTATAGGTTCTTGGGCTCACAATCAAGAGAACTTACCTTTTTCCTCTTTAAGAACACAATATGCTCAAAAGAGGATAAACAACCCCCGCAACCCGCTTTTAATCTCACTTTCTATTTCTACTTATAATATTTGGTTTTTATCCCAACCTTGACCCACATTGAGATCCAAAGCATTTATTTTCTTTATGGAAAACACTTGGAAAGACATATTCACCATCTGGCATTCAATGGTCAGAAAATATTGCTGCTCTAGCTACACATAATAATGTGCTAAAGATTAAGCTAATTAATAAGGTTAAATAACAACTACAAAAGCAGCAGCAGCAACGTAAACATGTATGTTTATACTAACTTCAAGCAAATTTAGTTGTGGAAATGTTTATAGTTTATATTAGTCTATATGTCTAGTCCACATTCATTGCATTTTTGCATTACCTTTTTCCCCTGTACCTTCTTGTTTGTTTTTCTCTTCCTCTTTTTCAATGAAATATATTTTTAAATTTCCTGTTTTCCATATTAAACCCAAATAAGAAGTCAAGAAGAAGAATGAAAGAGAAAAATCCACATCTACATGTTTTTTCACAGATGATGAAATTGCTATGATAGGTAGATTACTTTACATAGCAAACATTTTGACCTCTGTTGTTGTTTTTTTTCTTTTAAACCTCAAGAACCTAGTGACCTGAAAAACAAAAAACAAAAAGTATAAGAATCCAGATGAAGATTATAAGTGAGCTCACTTCCTTGTTCCATTAATGGAAGTACTGGTTCATAGAAAAGATGAACTTTTCTGAATGCTTCTTGAACAGAAGAAATATCAGTTTCTGAGGCCTAAACTGCTATTCTCCACTACATTAATCAAAGAATTCTCTGGGAAGTAAATATATGATGTGTGTTCACTAGAAACACTTGAAATGTCCAAGTTCTCAAGAGTTATTTATTTTATTACTGTGCTCTGTGTAGCAATAGGATGAAGCAAAATACCAACAGAAATAAAAATGGTAAGACATTTCTGATCATCTCTTTACTATGCTAGCAATAGATAATGCCAGCAGATTTTCAGGCTTACCAGTTGATATAATTCACATTACCTCAAAAGTACACTTTTTCAGCTTCTGAAAGAAAATATTATATCTGAATATAGACAGAAAGACTTTACCGATCAATGATTTGAAAAAAGAGTGTCTTGATACAATGGGACATACAGTTGAAATTGTCATAAAATTTTCATTTGTGGAAAATATATTTGCATGCAGAATTTGCATATTTTATACAAAAGTGTACAACACTAGCAACTTTCTGTATAAAACATACCTTTTGCACAAAACAATTTTTTTCTTCCCTACACAAAAATACCAGAAAATATTTGAAACATGAAAATTTGCTGAAAAACAAGTACAAATCTCATCTTGCTCAGTGAGAAATAAGCCCATGCCATTCTGCATTCAGAAGAATACACATTTGGAACGTATGTATTTGTGCAGATGTATAAACACACTCTCCATCACTATTTCTGTCATTTTTATAAATGAACAAATATGCCAATTTCTGATAAGTTATCATTCCAAGATGTCTCTGCCTGCCTACCTACCCACCATGTAGCTGGTAAAGAAGAAGGGCTGTGCAGAAAAAGCAGTAGTAATACTAATTCAGTGCCACAAATGTGTATTCTAAGTCAGACCTAAGCATTCAAGGCTCTGCTTGAATGGATAAATCTCTAATTTTTACTTTCTCCAACATTCTTTTTTTTTTCTTAAAAAAACACATTGTTTCTGGATTTTTTTTTCCTGGGGTGAAGAAATGGGGAAATGTGGAATCTTTTTACCTAAGCAGAAACCAAACAAAATTCAGACTCTTAACTAATTTCTTCATTGCTTTCATTTAGATTGATAATCTGAACAGTGCAGAATTCACCAGAGATTTCATAGACAACTGGAAGTAGCAGTGGTTTAGTAGTCCCTTTCTGCTCCTCACTGTAGCAATATTCTTTAGCCAGAAATTTCTACACATATTCTTCTTGACACTGATAGAAATATTCTTCTGTAGCACCATTAACACACACAATCTTTTTGGATTGTAGAAGCAAAGCATGGCTGCTTCTGGTTGGTATTTTTATGGGAGACCTCCAGAAATGAGGCATCTCCAACAGGGACTAGAAGAACTTTGCCGCTTCCTATGTTCCTTCCTACGCTGGAACAGAAATAACCTTGGAGAAAATTTATTCCAGAATATGCTATCACACAATCCAGATCTAAGAGCATTCAAGGGTGCTGCAAAAGGTAGATACACATGTCCCTATTCAGTTTCTTGAAGCAAGGATATGGATATCAATCAATCTTATGCTCATTGCATTTATTAGAATCAAATAGACATTCTCATCCCTTCATGATTCTGTACCGAGCCTTAAGACTGTCTTTTTCTGCCCATGCAAAAATCTGTCCATGTTTTGTGTGTGATTTTTTTTCAAAAGATACACTTTTGCTAAAATATAAAAATGCCATCTATATAATTCTATATACATTTTCCATTGATTAAGAATGAGTATTTCTTAGACAGATGCATTTTTAGCTGTGCACATTTTTCAAATAAATGCATTTTGCTCTCTCTCAAAAGCACTGCCATCCTCAGGTATGCACAGATTTCATATTTATAATGAACTCTGTTCTGTTGTGAATCTTGGAAGCTTTGAAAACAATATGTGAATTCAGCAAATGGTATTTCCATCCCTAGCCAGAACAATACATGCATACATACATACATTTATGGTATTTGTGTCTTGCCTTTCAGTCAAAAAAGATACCATTTGGCTTACAAATAATTTGACAACCTAAATAAAATGTGACACATAAGGAAAAGGGAAGTCAGGAAAGGAATTAAGTTCAGCAGATGTTGGCTGCTCTTTTCTCCCTCAGAGGAGTGGTCTCCAAGACCAGAAAAATGGCTGTTATAATATGGAGGCAGGGGCTACCACCAGCCTCTCGGAGAAGGCATGATGGAACTGTGTCTGGTTGCTCCATTCTCCCTCAGAAGCTTCTTCTGATGAACATCTTCAATGTATGTCTGTGACAAATAAGGTGAACTCCAATGCTATAACATGAATTCCAATCATGAAACAGAGCTTCTGAAAATCACCTTTCTGAAAGAAGCATTCTTTGATATCCAGCATGCTAGGGTTCAATACCTACATTAACCTTCATGCACAGGTTGATAGGTGTGGTGATGGTGTCATCATCATCATCATCATCATCATCATCTTGCATGCAGTGAAGTGTGGGTTATTCTGAGCCATTAGAATTCCATTGTACTAAAGGTCTAATAAAAATGTACATTGCAACTGGTTAAACCTTTTGTTGTTGCTTCCTCGCCTTTTCTCAAAATTGGTACTTAAAGCTGTTTACAATTAACAATTTAAAACATGTCCAATATAGCTATTTTTATCCTAAATTCTAGGTTAAAATAGGATTAAACTAATTGCAATATTAAAACTATTTAAAGCCTAAACATAGAAAGGATGAAAAAGCAATTAGAGAAAAGTTCAGTAAAAACAATATGGCACCCTTTGAAAACTTATTTTTAGAAAAATCTGGAGTTCTAAAAGCCTTTTTGGGATAATAAAAAAGTATGTATCTGCTAACAGAAGGATAAAAAGGAGAAAATCATTCTGGCCTCCCTAGGAAAGGAGTTCCAGGATCTAAGGGCAGCCACTAAGAAGGATCTATCACATGTATCCACTGGGTGTGCTTGTGAAGGAGAAGATGATGAGAGAAGGGCCTCTCTTGAGGCTCTGAGGGTCTCAGCAGGTTCATACAAGGAGATATGGTCTCTCAGTTATCTTGGATCAAAGCCATATAGGGCTCCAGGTGACAACCAGGTCATAACCAGCCCTTTATTTGTGCCTAGAACCATTGGGACATTGATTCCAATTATTCAGGTGACAATGACATGGAAAGCCTACATTGTAGGTCTTATTTGTGTGGATTCTGCAACAACATGTAACACCATCATATCATCACCAGCATTTGCATTATGTGACTTGTGAGGTAGTATAACAATAGTTTGTTACTTTGGGATAGCAGTAAGGTTTGCATTGTAATTGAAGGGGGCAGAACCATGGCAAAATTGCTCTCCAGGCATCCTAGTAGTTTTGTTTGTTTGTTTAAATAGTGATTGAAGATGTTCAAGTTTTCTAGGTCCAATATGGGACATGTGCAGTTCCCAAACCTTGGGAAGTTGCCCACCCATTCTTTAACCCATGCCCAATCCACCACTTAAGATATTTCCTTTAGCTTGGTTCATGCTATGTGTGGTCTTGGTTTCAGTGGAGAAGGTGGAATAATTGGGTTTGCATTTGTAATTATCTTTTTTTCCCCATCATGGAAAAAAAAAAACATTCTTCCATTATACAAAGAAATGATTAATTTCTTGATTCATTTTGTCATTTGAAGGTGGCTATTTGCAATAAGACACAAACAGCGTCATTGGTTACAATGTCCTCTCTCTTTTCTGGTTCAAACAAACCATATTTCCTAATTGTTTTTATTTTTTAAAAAAGCTGTTCAAGATGTTTTATATATTAGGAGTGTTTTCTTACCCTAATTGACATTGCTGTGTTTTTCATGCTGGGAGAAGGTGAAATGAACACATTAACCTTTGTTCCCTGGAAATTTAGACCTTGACATAGCCTTGAATTTCAAGGAGAGAAAACAGTGGCATGTCACAGGCCAGTCATTACATCTTCTCATGAACCTTTGCACATAAAATGCATGATACATAAAATGTAAACCAGACCATTGTGAACTAGACATTAATGAATGGTGTTTCAAAAGGTTAAATATAAATATGGATAATTATAGCTTTCTGGAAGCAAGAAATTATTAGCTACTTTTCTACTTACATGGCATAGATCCAAAACACCAGTCTAAAACAGAAGTATATATTTTCTTTGGCAATCAAAATAGGACCCGGAGAGCTACTATTATAAGAGACACTTAGAATTTCTGAATATATATTGATCTTAGTGCCCTCCATTTGTATTATACTTTCCCCTATAATTAAGTTATGAGGTATATAAGGGAATAAGCAATCCATACTTTAAATGGCACCAAGGTGACATTTCATTTAATTTTTAATTTCAGAATTGCAGTGTTAAATTTCCAATTCCACATGATAGGAAGGGGGGGACCTAAAACCAACATGTACACTAAGTTAAATAAGAGAAAATGACTGAGATCCTGCATCAGAGGCATAGCTATGATAGCATAGTTATACTTCATCTCCTGATCCAACCCATGAAACCCTCCTTAAAAACCAGTCAGAATCCTGGACAATAGAGTTCTGTAGTGCTGATGAGTGCAGCACTGTAGGATGACATGACCAGCCTTTTTCCTCCATCCACTGATGGTGCAACAAAGAGTTGTGACAGGATCCCATAGGGGTCTTGTTTCTGTTCCTTGCACCATTGCTTGCTGGCAGGAGAGGACTGGCCATATCATCCTGCAGCACACTGCTTACCTCTGTCACTTGGGATGGCTCACTGGCTTTTAAGGTGGGTTTCAGGTATACTTGCAGTACTGACAGTAGCACCACAATCATGAACGTGAATAGAAGCAATTACAGGTTTGCAAGTCTAGTTTATGACATCATAACTATCAAACAAGATGCCAAGCTTTATTTGCAATTGATTAGTTTCAACTAGAGGAGAACCCATTTAATCGATCATTGAATGTTGAGTTAACATGTAGGCAAATCCCACTGATTCAACTAATATACTTTGGTTGGAAGCAGAGGTGTAAATTCTCATACATTTTTGTAATAAGAATGAATAGTTTTACCATGTTGTTTCTCACTGCAAGAGAAGTCATAAGAAGTGGATTTTAAAAAAAAGAATATTCATAATATAGGACTTACTGTGTATTCAAAATTACAGGGACGATTGACCATGGAAAGCTTGAAGTTAAAGACAAAAGAATTGTGACGACTGAAAATATAACAAACGAATGACAAGGGTTACCGTCTGAAAAGACAGGTTTTAAAATCATGCAAACATGAAATATTTGGGGGTTATCTTTGAGACACATAATACAGAACCATTCCAAAATAATTATACTAAAACTTTGAAAGACATAAAATAAAGTTTTGAGAGGTGGTCTAAAATGAAATTGTCATTATTAGGTAGAATGTTGATACTTAAAATGAACATAGTATCAAAAACTCTATTTCTAGTCCAGATAATTATGATTACAGTCAAAAAAGTCAGAGATACTTTGAAGTTTTTAGGGCAAGGGAAGAAACCTGGAGTGAAAATGAAGGTTCTTCAAGATGCAAAACAAAGAGGTGGTTTGTTCCAGACTTAATATATTTTTATGCATCTTCTATATTGTGGTTGAAGGATTGAGTGACTCAAAAAAGAGAAAGAGTTTTAACCTTAGAAAGTTTTGATTTGAGATTCAGCTGCACACTTTTTATGTTATAGTAAAGTCAAGGGAAACATAAACTTTAAAAATCATTTTGTAAGACATTCCATACTTAGAGATTAAGTATAAAAACTGACTGTGCCCTAAAGTGCTGTTGTGGGTTTCACCCCATGAATGTCTTTTTTTTTCCCCAAGAGAAATAGTGACTAAGGAAAAAATGGATAATCTATGAATCTGTAATCTAAGATGAAAGATGACCAAGTGAAAGTGAAGACAAATAATGAGCTGAACATTTAGGGGGAGAGCTTGAAAATAAGTTGATTTGCTTTTAGACACCTAAAGAAAGATTTAAAATTGATAAATCAATTGTTTGGTTTTGACACTAAATAAATGGATTTTAAGAATCAATTATGTAAAGATGATGAACATGTGATGGCAAAAAATGTATAAGAAGTCACTGAAATTCAAACTGAAAGACAAACAGGTTAACAAATGTATGGTAAATGGGCTCAAAGTATAGATCATCCAGTCTGAATGGATCAATAGGAAAGAATGTGGAAAAAATAGTTTTATTTTAAGTCACGATTTGAAAGAAAAATTTTATATGTTGATATACAGATGGCATTTAATACCTGAAAGACTTTCAAAAATAGATAAAGTTTCTTCAGATAGATGTTGAAAAACTAATCAAGTTGAAGGGACTTTTTTTCATATGTGGTGGACCTGTGACAAAGCTAAGAAGTATTGGGCAATGCTACATCACATGATGGAGAATATGTTGAAGATAAAAATCCAACTGACACCAGAACTGTTCCTGTTGGGACTGATAAATGATCAGATAAACAGGGATTACGTAAGAGTCTCTCACACAGCCATAGAGCATATGACTGTTACAGTAAGACTACCATATAGACAGAAGTGGAAAGATCCCACAACTCCATCTCAAGAAGATATATATCGTCTAAAAGGGTGATTGGAGAGGCATGTAGTAAGAGGATACGATTAAAGTGTAAAGATAGATTAATTTGCATATAACTGTATTTATAAGATACTATATGGCTACTACATAGGTGTAATTAGTTAGAATATTATTAATAACAATAATGAAAAAATTAGATTTATGAGTTTAAATGAAATATAACAAGGGTCAAGTAATAATCTGTTCTCTATGGGGTGGATAGTCAACAAGATGTGTGTTGTATATCCTTTTAAAGATGTTTAGTAGTCTAGGACATAGTGTGGATGGTAGGGCTTTTATAGTTTTATTTTCCTTTTGTGTACTTTTACATTTCTTTTGTGTGTGGGTTATATATTTTGTTACTTAGTTTTCTTTGCAATGTGTAATTCTACTGTATTAATTGTGTGTGTTAATAGAAATATATTCAAAAACTAAGGAGGGGATTTTGGCACAGAAAGCATGGCTCTTTTGCGCAGAAAACAACATTTTCTATTTGGAAAAAGTATGTTTTTGTTCAGGAAACTTGCTTTCTGTATAGAAATATTATGTTCTTCACTAAATGCTGCTTCTGTACAAAAGTAACAACAACAACAACAACATTTATCTGTATCCCACTTTTCTCTCAAAATTGGCACTCAAGCTTTCAAGTTAAAAGAACAATCATTAAAAACATACAAAAAGTGAAAATTACAATAGAATTAAGCTAACAGTATTACAACACAGTATTAAAAATACTATCAAGTTAAAAATTAAAAGAATAAAATGTAATTAAAATGATAAAAACTATTAAGTTATTGAAAGTTATTAAGAAAACAAATTTAATGCACAGCAATGTTATTTTTTGCACAGAAAATACTGTTTTCTATACAGGAAGCAAGTTTTCTCTGCAGGAAGTGTTATTTTCTGTGCAAAAAAAAGTGCTTTTTGTGCGGAATGAATCCTGAACTGAAAAGATTATAAACCATCTACTATTCTTCTCATCAGGGTCTCCAAACACTTGAAAAACTTATTTTTCTACCATTATTGTATATTCTTTTCATCCCTGTTTTGGAGCCCTCCCTCCCTCCCTCCCTCTCTCTCTCAGTCTGTCTGTTTTATTTCTATACTTATATCTTTGTCTATAGAAACATTTCCCCTGGTTTTCCTGTTTCCTTTGTTCCACTTCTCTCATACAGCTTCTGCTTGACTCACCCACAAATCTACAGCTCTATCTGATCTTTGTTATATAGGCCATTTCCTCACTAGACTCTTATAGCACTATTATTCCACTTTCAACATCCTATGGAATACTGAGGCTTGCAATTTAGGGAGGGGCCAGCTCCCTGAACTGCAAACGCCAGGATTTCATAGGATGTTGAAAGTGGAATAATAAAGTGGAATAATAACAGTCTAGTGTGGAAATGGCTATAGTTCACCCCAGTTTCAGCTTACTAGTGGAATTACGCTTGACAAAGGTTTGTATCCTCTTTCTAGACTAGAGCAGACTCATTAAAAGAAATTTTTGTACAGGAAATCAACACACAGTTATATCCCATTGATTTAGCTGATCTACCTTACTTGGGACTAGCAATCAGATTCACGTGTGTGGGAGATTTAGAAATGCAAAATGAAACAATGAATCATATACCAAATATTTTAGCCTAGACCTTTTTGCCATGAGTGCTGTCAAACTGATATCGCATTTTCCTGACTGGGGCATTTGAAAAAAACATGAATAAAAAGACTATAAAAAATATAGTCCAAACTTCTATGTCACAACTTGTTTTCATAAGTTTACCAAACTGAAGCTACTGTTACCCTGTTTACTGGGGGTCCTGGGAGGGGCACCAAAATGTGCTCAACTATAGTTGGGGAGAATTAGCTCAGAGTACTGCTTTAGTGTTACGAGAGGCAGGGTAACTTAGCAGGATCTTGTAACCCAGTGTTTACAGGGTCAGGCCAAGCCAAGGAGCACACCAAGTTTAAGAATAATTGAGATTTTATTAAATACAGACAAACAGTGTATGCAACACACTCACACAAGCAGCTAAGGAAAATAAAGGTTGGAATAGTATAGAGGGATTTTGAGAGGGATGGTTGAATTGGGTGATACGACACCTGTCCTGAAGCTTGAGTTCGTTGGTCTGGAGTCTCAGTCCGTGGGACTGAGGGGACAGCTCGCCAAACAGAGCGGCAGCAAGGCTGGATGGAAGTCCGGAGCGATCCGAGGAAGGTCTCAGAATCAAGGGTTTTTATCGGGAGAAGTGTGACTGCAGGCTATGCCTTACTCGGGGACAACAATGAGTTTTGGGTGCTAGACAATGTCTCAGAAAGGTCACAATTTAGCATGATTGAGTTAAGTCTGAATTAACAAAGAGGTAGACTGTATGCAAATACTCAGTGCTTGGCCTTTAAGCTTCTAGCTTGCCAAGTTACCTGCCCGGGGCAGGGAGTCCTTTGTAAACAGCGTGCATACATAATGAGGGTGTTTGCAGAGAGGTCTCCTAAAGCTGTGATCTGGCTATTTCTGGCCTGCCCGTATTGTCTTGGGATATTGCAATGTTTGATGGCCAAGCCTAGTTCTGGACTTGTCCGGGGGCCTCACAAACACGTGGAGAGGGGTGGTAGCATAAGGCCAAATTATTGATATCAAAGAGATATCGGGTGCTATCGCCAGGTAGGTCTAAACTGCAGTAACACTACATTGTAGAAATGCAATGAATTGTTTAACGAATGAATGAACTTTTTAGCGAATTGCAAAGATGTGCATCTGGATACCAGCAAGCATGTTCTGATATGCATACTGTACTTCTAAGGATCAAGTGCTCAGGTAAACTGTAAATGGTTTAGAAGCAGATAGTGAGGCTCACTTTTCTCAGTACAAACCTTACCAAGATTTTCCTCTTCCATCAGAAGTCAGCAGGGAGTCTTTTCAGTAGTGCCCACCTAACTTTGAAACAGACATGTGCTTGACTGATGCTGCTTTTTAGCAGCAAATAAGGCCCGTTTTATTTTGCCTCCACCTTTTAATTTATTCATGTCGATGCATTGTTTCATCTAGCTTCTATAGATATGTTGCTATATTTTGTGTGATTCCTGTTTCACTGCTGCTTTATCCTTTTTTTCAGTCTCAGACTGTTGTTTGAAAAGCAGGATATGAACTCCCTAAATAAATAAATACACATAAGAGGATCATCATAACAGATGGTTATGGATTTAACCATACCATTGGATTATTTATAGCCATAAATTACACTTGTGATTCTCAGCCATTTCTCATGTTCTGCTTCTTTTCTGTTGAGTTGGGATGGACGAAAATACACATATAGCTTCAACTCAGTTCTTGTTTGTATTTAGTTCTTATTCATTGCAACATTTTTATTCTGTTTTTACACACACACATACACACACACACTTGCTTACACATACACACTTTTTCCATGAGGATAAATTAACAGCTGATTATTTAAAAATAATCCAGAATTCTGAACTTAAAATGACATTTAAATCCAAATTGTTTCAAATGATAGCAATGCTTAAAAATGCCTGCTGAAAATACAGGCCTTGGCTATCTACCCAGTATCTACTCACACTTCTGGGTCGAAAGCATCCCATTAATTTCCAGTATAAACTGGCAAAACCACCCCTGAGTATTCCTTGCCTGAGAAAACCCTATGAAATTCATGGGGTCACCATAAGTTGACAGGCGACCTGAAGGCACAATCACACCCACACACATGATAATATAGGTTAGGTCTGTTCAAGGTTTAGTTTCAGAAGCTGTTCTTAATATAAGGCCATATGAAAAAAAAAAAATTGAATGTCAAGATTCTGGGACTGTGCCCTGTGGCCAGACATGCCCTGCCACCAATTAATCACATTTCCCTCTTGCCTTTTTGCTTCTTCATTCAAAGGTCACAGAATTGAGAAGCTTATTCACTGACTAGGGGGTGAAACTTACCAGTCAGTGTTACAACTCTAATCACAAATGTTCTAATCAGCTGGGGTTTTTCCCCTAGAATGCTATTCAGAATAGAGTATTGTGTATATAGGAAGGTGACAGATCTCTCTGGCAACCAGAGTTTAACAGGTGGCTGCTGTTGCTTCTCAAAATTCCTTACAAAAGTTGGCATTCTGGGACAGATAAAATAGTGGCTGCTAAATGGTTGAAGCTATGAAGAGTTCTAGTAAGTTCTTGCTGAATATCATGTATTTCCCTCCCAAAACTGCAAATGGGGAGATTCAGTTTCACCTCTTTTTCCACCCCCTTCTTTATTCTGGTCAAACTTTTAAACTGTCAGCAGTCTTGCCCATCCCTCCATAAGACAGAGAGCAATACCATGGTTATCTTGTCAAAATGTACTGAAAAGGAGACCTGTACTTGTACTTTCTCTTAGGCCCTTTCCACACGGGCATATTGCCCACGCTAGGGCGACCTCTCCAGGAGGTCTTCTTCACCGCGGGGTATGCAAGTGCAGTTGGAAAAAGTGAGGCTCTACACCTCAAACCGCTCTAGCACAGCCGTGGGGGTGGTGCTGCGAGTTTTATAAAAACCACCTTCCCAAGTGGTTTTTATGAAACTTGCCCATGCTGCTCCATGGCAGCCTCCAGTGAAGAACTGCAGAGACATGGTAGCATGTCCCTGCAGATCTGCCCGAGGGCGGGCTTCCGACTGGCGTGCTGCCCTGATTGGTGGAGTGCCACCGGAAGCCTCCGGCCGCCATTTGGGGCACCGCCGAACGCCGCCTAATGCCGCTGAGCGCCACCAAATTTCGGCGGCATGTAGAGCAGCGAAACTGCACTCCCCGCAGGGATGGAACAACCCACTAGCAGGTAAGCTCCGCCTCTGCGTGCGCTGCCCCGTTTCGCCCCCCCCCTGTGAGGAAAGGGCCTTAGTCATGCTGTTTGCTGTATCACCCTCAACTTTTTATTATGCCATGCAATCATTAAGATGATAAAATGGGGGAAAGCACTGTTTCTTCTATCCAGAGATCCTTGGAAGTGGAGAGAGATTTTTTTAAAAAAGTAACTGGTCTCCACACTCACCCATCTTGATTAGACTGATGGAGCTCCACATACTCCCCAAAATTTCACAGATAAAAATCGGGACAGATGTAGCTAAATGTATTCAAAATCATGAAAATTATTAATGGAAAACACATGAGCCAGGAGAGGCTGCAACAGTTTGCTTTTGCCTGAGTTTACCGGAAAAGGCAAGATTCTGTCCTTCCTCTTCTTTTCCATATTGACTAAGGCCCTTTCTGTGAATCGGTTCATGCCATTTCTGACCAGATTTTCTAGGCTCGAAACAAGGCGGACTTTCCCTCATTTCCTTCCGCACAGCTACTACGTATGTTCCATTCTGATTTGGAGGAGTGTGAGTTCATGAATCCACACTGCCTCCATCGTGGCCACTCCTGCTACTCCTCTCACCTCCCCTCGTTGGCTGTGATTGGCCCTTTTTTTTGTTTTTTGTTTTGCATGGTTTAGCACGTCATTCCGTACGTGCATACGAGCGTACGTGCATAAGTCCATACTACCCCCTGGCCCCACCCATGAGCCCTCCCCTGACCACCAATTCACATTGGTGCAAATGTACGTGTCTGCACCACTGTGAAAGTACAAATCTGGAAAACTGGAAAACTGATTTCTTCTGGTTTTCAAACAGCGTGCTTTATCACCACATAAAGGGCGCATTTAGTCAGAATTACATGCAGAACGAAGGTAAATAAACCAAACCTAGTCCACTCCAACGTGCAGAAGACCTCTGTGGCAAGACACATCAGCCCGCCTTAATAACTGCGTGCGGAAAGGGCCTAAGAGGAGTGCAAACTGCTTTGCACTTTGAACTACATTTGCAGCACCTAAGCAAGTGGAAGGACAAAGGGGGAAAGTGAGAGGAAGAGCCGGAAGGTGGAACATTTTAAAGGCATTTTAAAATGTGGGATGGCAGACGATTAATCAGGATTGTTCCTGTTAAATCAGGTCAGTTGGAGGGTATGCTTCTGTGGGCAAGAAAAGACAAATGAACAGGATTTCTAGCAGCTCTCATTTTACATACGCTGTAGAATTTACACATTACAATGAAGAAGCAAGCTTTTTTTTTTCAAGCAGCACCCCATCCATGCCTCTTTGTTAAACACACAAAACCTCTGTGCTTGTGTGCTTTAATATTAGCAAGACTTGGACAAGATAGATTCTGATGAATTTTTGCCCCTTTTTTGAGACTTTGTAGAAAAAATTGTTTGTCAACTGTACTATTTCAAACAGTGGTACAGCATTTCTGAGTGTTCTTCCTCACATGAACAAACACTCAGTTCGTTCCATAAAAAGCTAACATATTCAGAAAGTTAAGTCAAATGTTCCTTTTTTGCATCCAGGTTTTCTTTTAAACTGTAGAATAATATAAATCACATGATTTTCTATCTATAATTGAATATGGTACATTCAAAGAACAGCTTTACCATAAGTTGATCTTCTTTGCTAGAACAGAGATGGAGAAACATGTAGCCTTTCAGATGAAGTTGGATTGTATTTTCTATCATCAATATCCTTTGGCTACATTGGCTGACAGAAGTTATATGCCAATAATGTCTGGTGAGCCACACATTCCACCACTCCCCGGGCTAGACAACTTCTTGGTTATTTTGTGTGGTAGAAGATTCAAAGAATATTTTTCTCCTTTTGACTGAGGGAAACTCTCTAGACAGACCTGAAAAGCTCCAATTCAGATTGCTTTAATGTTAGTGCAAACAAAGTGCTAAAAAGCATATTCCACTAAGCTAAGCTTTGTGTGTGCTATAATATGGCCGTTGATGTTCACTGCCAAGCACTATAACTACCAGCTTCTGTTGCTTTTCACATATTGTTACCCCTCAGTAAGTCTCCAAAGCATTTATGGTATTAGAAATAGTGCTGTACCACACTGATTCGAAGATGAATAGATGGCTCTTGGCTGGTTAATAACTGTGGCAGATAAAATCATTTCCCATGTCTTCCTGGTAAGAGTTTGCCAAAGGGCACAGCAGTTTATATTTATAATAGAGATGTGTTTTGGGGTCTGGAGAGGATGCTTTTATCTATAGTGTCTTGTAGATATTTTGTTAATTTCACTTCATTCCACTGCAAAAACTGTAGATGATTCTAGCTCCTTTGCAACCAGCACAGCTTATAAACTAAATGCTAAACAAAAGAGGAAGGTTTTCCAAAATGCTAAAATTTAAAGTTCTAGAATCTTTGCCAAAGTTCTAGAATCATTAAAAGTAACCATTAGAGTTTCTGATCTTAGATTAAGGCCCTTTCCACACATGAAAAAGGAACCGCGAGAAAATGCTACTCTCCGGACTTCTTCAGCGTCCGGGTGAGTCTGTTGGGATGAGGAGCAGTGCAAGTTCGTCGCTCCGCACTGCTCTGGTGTCCAAAATGGTGGCTTCCGGTTGGTGGAGGCTCTTCACCAACCGGAGAAGCTCGCCAGTGTAAAGCCTGCCCCCAGCAGATCTGCAGGCACACACTTGTGCATGCCTGCAAATCTGCACCGGAACATGGGGATGGAGCAACACAGAGTTGCGTGCTCCGTGCTTTTTAAAAACCACTAAAAAGAGGTTTTTAAAAAGCACACTTCACAACCAGTTCCGGTTGCTCTGAACTGGACTGAGGTGCGGAACTACAAAAAGTAGTCCACCCCAGTCCACTCTACGGTGCAGAAGACCTCCGTCGGAGGTCACTCTGCACCGTTTTAATAGCCCAGTGCGGAAAGGGCCTAAGAATTTCTACTGGAGGTTATTCTTCAAACTGACAAATCAAGAATATAGGGCCAAAGTGGATTAATTTGGATGGGTTCAGCAGAGGTGAGAATTGCAATGGAACTCCTCTGAAGGAAACAGAATCTTAATGCTTCTGAAGATTTATTTTATTCTATTTATATTCTATTTTATTAATAATGTCAGCCATTACAAAACACATTGATGGGTGTTTCTATAATTATCCATTACAGGACATAGAACAGCTTACAACACAAAATCCATTGGCAGTTAGAATTCAAAGCGACCCAAGCGGTGTGTCTTCAAAAACTGAAAAATTTATTTCCAAACTATCTACATAGGCAGAAAAATCAGGATGGAGATAGAGAGAGAAAGGGATTGTAGCTTTATGACTTGCTGCTTCAGCTACTGATCATATTTAATGGTTTTATTGGGATCTCCAGTCCCAGTTCTTTGAGGAAATTGGCAGTTCCCTGTATGTCTCTCACCAAATGTTGCCCTCCACTTTTCATAAGTACAGATACACTGCCACCCTGTAGCAGTTTGGTATCATTTTGACTGCCATGGCCACTGGGATTTGTAGTATGTTGAGGGGCTCAGAATTTCCCGTCAAAGAGCTCAAGTGCTATAGTTCAGAGGAATGCACTAAAGCTTTGTGCAGCAGATTCTAAATACATTACTGCACATATCAGAATTTCTTAGGCAGTCCTAGTGATACCAAATCACTAACTGTGTGGAAAAGACACAGTTGTTGGCCTAGATCCTACATCTGTGCACAGCTCTCTACATGCACTTCCACATCTTCCCAACACCCAACTGGGAAGCCCCAGGAGGGTCTACTCTCACTTTTTAATGGAGAAGGAGAGTGTGTCAACCAAGAACATGCAGAAGTGGCTGGTTGTAGTTTGGGAGGGAAGAGAAATGAGGCTGCGTTCTCAAAAGGAGAGCACCTGTCTTTTCCTTCCCCTAGAAGCTTATAACAGCTGAATCTTAATGTTCTGAATCATCTCCTTCACTCCTTTGCCTTCCCTCTGATAAGAAGGTGCAGCAACAATCCTTCCCAGGGCTTGACAGCTGGTGGTCATGGGAGGTTTTTGAACAAGAACAAAAGAACAGCTCTCAGTGCCGTGTCAAAAAAAGGAACTTACATGTGTGTAAGCTGTACTTGCACAAATGAGAGTTACTAACAAGATGCCAGCAACTGTGTGCTATTCAGTCTGTGTTCTATAAATCTTATTAACTTTTTTTAAACTACACATACCACATTTTCTGGACAATATTTTGTCCATTCCCCAGCATCATCTCTCCCAGATGATTCTGTTATAATCTTATTAATATTTTTTTTCCTGCACAAACTGCATTTTCATGACAAAATTTTGTCCATCCTCCTGCATTATCTCTCCCAGTTGACTGTAATTCAAGTGACTTGGGTTCTCTGTCTCTTTTCCACTAAAGAAATACCCCATTTATTAAAAATCACATCTTGTCACCAGCTCATGATTTGGGCAGATTGTCTTAGCTTGTCACACTGGAGAGATGGTCTCGATCACTGATTTACGGCATGATGTTCTCTGAGTACTGGGAACCAATATGTCATAAAGACCCCATTTGTCAACTCAGATGTCATTATAAATTACTAAACATGTCCCATGCAGTATAAATTCATCTCCTATAATCTCTTCCTACTGAGAGCTTAACAAGGACAGGAAATTGTATTGCTCTGAGTCTGCAGATTCCTTTGTCATTTTAATTTCCAAAGGACTGAATTATCAAGCCCAGTTCAACTCAGTGTATGTCTATAAGGCTATCAATTAATGTGGTTAATGAAATCAAAAGATTTTGTGATGCAACTGCTAGCTGTGCTGGCAGTGGAAAGGTTCTGGTGGCACCTTCATACCTTTGAGCTTTATTTCTGTTTGGGTGTGTGTAGGTGTATCAGATACTTTAAAGGGAACAGCTGCTTGGTATGTTAAGGTTGTTTCAGCTCAATAAATGTGAAAATACTTTAACTTGTTAGTGCTTTATGTCAACAAAAGTGACAAGCGAGGAGGATTGCATTATAGCTTGTCCATATGGAGCAACATCTCTACCCTACTCATATCCATATTTTTAATCAAATAGGCTGCCCATAAATGTAAATTCAATATTCTGTTTAGCTATAAAAGGCTGGATATATATGACAGCACAGAGTAGGAACCAAGCATCTCAGTTACACAAAACAGGCAAAAAGAACTACTTTCTTCAACATCAGAGACCGTTCTCCTGCCTTGACCAACTTCAGAAGAAGATGTCCACCAAGCATCCTACAGGCTTTTGAGATGAGGCTGCACATTCACCATACTTTCCAGCACTGGATATAGAAAAAAATGTTCTTTCTACTTTGAGCAAAAACTCTGAAACACAGGCATAAATTGCTGTTACCTAGAGTAAAACCATTGAAATCACTGATACTTATGTCACGAGCGACTTAAAAGTCCAAATAGCATGCACAAGGACCTCCACAATGTGCCTGTTCCTCACACTGTTCTTTATTGGAGATAAATATCTCAGCTTCTTAAGGCAAGATATGTATGACTCTTGCACTAGTGTGCTTTTCCTCATGCCCTCCATTTCTCTGTCCAAAAATTTTAGGCTTCCTGGACTAATTAATCACAGAGTCCTATTTGGTCCAAAGCAAAAAAAAAGAAAAAAAAAGTCAATACTTTTGGAACAAACTGGGATCCGAAACAAACTTTAAAGCATGGTTTCAGATCCTGCTAACCATCAGATAATCAGTAGACAACTTGTACATCTAAAGTGGAAAACTAGTTTCAACTGTAGCCCATGAAATCTTCATTTAGAATCATAGAATCATAGAAATGTAGAGTTGGAAGAGACCACACGGGCCATCCAGTCCAACCCCCTGCTATGCAGGAACACCCTCAAAGCATTCCCGACAGATGGCCATCTAGCCTCTGTTTAAAAACCTCCAAGGAAGGAGACTCTTCTACACTCTGAGGCAGCATATTCCACTGCCGGACAGCCCTGACTGTCAGGAAGTTCTTCCTGAGGTTCAGGTGGAATCTCCTTTCCTGCAACTTGAATCCATTGCTCCTTGTCCTGGTCTCTAGAGCAACAGAAAACAAGCCCTCTCCTTCTTCTACATGGCACCCCTTCAAATACTTAAACATGGCTATCATGTCCCCTCTTAACCTTTTCTTTTGCAGACTAAACATACCCAGCTCTCTAAGTCTATCCTCATAGGGCATGGTTTCCAGGCCCCTCACCATTTTGGTCGCCGTCCTCTGGACTTGCTCCAGCTTGACCATGTCCTTCTTGAATTGGGATGCCCAGAACTGGACACAGTATTCAAGATGAGGTCTAACCAAAGCAGAGTAGAGTGGTACCAGTACCTCCCTCGATCTAGACACCATACTCCTATTGATGCAGCTGAGAATTGCATTGGCTTTCTTGGCTGCTGCATCACACTGCTGACTTATGTTCAGCTTGTGGTCTATGAAGACTCCCAGATCCCTTTCACACGTACTGCTATCCAGCCACGTGTCCCCCATGCTATATTTCTGTATTTCATTTTTTCTACCTAAGTCTAGGACCTTACACTTCTCTCTGTTGAATTTCATTTTGTTAGCCTTGGCCCAGCTTTCCAATCTGTCCAGGTCATTTTGAATTTTGATCCTGTCCTCTGGCATATTAGCAACCCCTCCCAATTTGGTGTCATCTGCAAATTTGATGAGCATGCCCTCTATTCCTTCATCCAAGTCATTGATGAAGATATTGAACAGCACTGGGCACAGGACAGAACCCTGTGGCACCCCACTAGTCACTTCTCTCCAGGATGAAAAGCAGCCATTCATGATCACCCTTTGGGTTCAGTCAGTGAACCAATTACAAATCCAACTAACAGTAGCCCTGTGCAGCCCACATTTTACTAGTTTCTTTGCAAGAATGCCATGGGGAACTTTGTCAAAGGCCTTACTGAAATCGAGATATGCTACATCCACAGCATTCCCTTCATTTATCAAGCTAGTAACTCTATCATAAAAAGAGATAAAATTAGTCTGGCATGACTTATTTTTGAGAAATCCATGTTGACTTCTCGTGATTACCGCCTTGCTTTCTAAGTGATTAGAAACTGACTGCTTAATGATCTGCTCCAGGATCTTTCCGGGTACTGATGTCAGGCTGACTGGGCGATAATTATTTGGGTCCTCTTTTTTTCCCTTCTTGAAGATGGGGACAACATTTGCCCTCTTCCAGTCTGCTGGAACTTCTCCAAGATTTCTCAAAGATTATAGCAAGCGGTTCCGAAATGACCTCTGCCAGCTCTTTTAATATCCTAGGATGCAATTCATCTGGCCCTGGGGATTTGAATTCATCCAGTGTGGCCAGGTATTCCTGTACCACCTCTCTACCTATTTCGTGCCTCATTTCCCCTGCTTCCTCACCTGCTCCCCAACCGCCAGGTTCAGTGCTTGTATCCTTCTGGGAAAAAACTGAGGCAAAGAAGGTGTTAAGTAGTTCTGCCTTTTTCTCTTCACCCTGTTAGTAATTCGCCATCTTCTCTGCGCAGCGATCCTATCGTCTCCTTCTTTTTCGTTTTGCTGCGGACATATTTAAAAAAGCCCTTTTTATTGTTTTTAATGTCTCTGGCCAGCCTAAGTTCATTCTGTGCTTTAGCCTTTCTGATCTCCTCCCTACACCTCCTGGCTTTAAATAGTATTTTGAGAGCAAATATACCTTTAACATATATTCTGAGGAAAAAAACAATGCATTAATTAAATATAATTAAAAATAAATTTTCAGATTAATTCAGATTCCAGTCCTGTTTATATTTGTAGGTAACACTCTAACTTTGATACACAGGGTGAAATTGTGTTAATACTTACTTCCTCTTCTGGGAATTTTCTCCAAGTTCATAGTGACAGGAATCTCTAACAAGAATTCACAGCTCAGAACCTCATGATCTCTATTTTTCACACTGTTTTTCTGTGTGTGTGTGTGTGTGTGTGTGTGTGTGTGTGTGTGGAGAGAGAGAGAGAGAGAGAGAGAGAGAGAGAGAGAGAGAGAGAGAGAGAGAGAGAGAGAGATGCATATACATAGCCCAAGAAACCAAACAGCAGCAATCCATAGAATAATACTTATAATCAGCATGATTTCAATCTTATGCATAGTTACCTAGGATCAGGCTTCACTAAACCCACTTATGTAGGTTCAGTTTGTAAAATATAAGGATGTTAATCCTGATTAGAATGTCAATTGTGTGGTTTTTAAGAAAAATGGAAACATCTTCCACTTGACAGTGTTTCTTGTTGTGAGATTTGCCGTGTCTTTTGTTTTTTTCTGATTTTTTTTCCAATTTGTGAGTCTTCTTTATGCTTTTAGTAAACAAACCATGTTACAAGATGCAACAACTGTTTCCTTTTTGACCCTGCATATTAGCTAGCAGTAGATGTATTTTTGTGTATGCTGAGTGTTGGGGACTTTCTATAAAGTAGGAATGGGCAAAGTGTGACCTTGTGCTCTTATAAAGCACCCAAGACTGCCTTACAGTCCTTGACTCTTCCAGCCCATTTTCTGACAAAGGTGGTGCTTCCAGGAATGCCAGTTCACTTTTAAACCAGTCACAGTTCCTCTCCTACAACATGTATAATTAAAAATCACTTCTTCTTTTTTCCACAAAAACAAATGGACTTTCAGCAATCTCTAGTTCTTTTCCTGGCACTGTTGGTAGTCCATTCAGACCCCAGAGGAGAAAAATTGCCCATCCTTTTATAAAGAAATCCCAACATTAATTTAAAAAAAAAAACTTTAACATTTCCCCCTGCTCAGTTCTTAGTTTCAGAGATCAGCAGTTTAGATGGATTATGTTTTTCATGTTTTTCATCTTACAGAAGACATGACTGGGGAAAAGGTTGGCAACTTGGTCTTGTACAGGAGCTGAGATCTTTCAAAGTTGCTGATGAATACTTGGAAACAATGAAGTAATGGCAAAGAAGAAGTTTTGCTGTGCATGAGCCAACCAGGCTATTGCAGATATGACAGAAAACATTGCACCAATTTACTTTAAAAACCAGTATCAACACACAATATTATTAATCATAATAACAATATGGAAAGGCTAAAACCCAACAAATATTAAAATGCTAAAATCTCCATCAATTATAATATATACAATACAGTTGAAACTTAACTCCTCCACAAAGCTAAACAGATTATAAATTATAAAACAGATTATAAATTACAAATCTGGACCCAGACAATGTCTGGCAAATTTTCATCAAACTCAGCAATTTGTCAAGGACTCCTGTCACACTTCCATAGGAAGCTTAATAAATTTTGATGTTCTGAAAGCGACATAATAGTCCAACCTCTTTAATAATGCTATCACTTTTACTGGTAACATTTCAAATCTCTTCTTCTTCAGAAGCAAAGCAATGTATCTTAAATTAGCATATTTTACACACTCAAAAAAATGAATTTGATCTTTTACCACCATATATACAAACGGGCATAGCTGGCATTCTCTAGGAACAGTATGAAACCTCCCCTCCATTTCCTTCAGTGAGATACTACTTAAAAGGCATTTAGTCAAGTAAATTGAAAGCTGGTGCAACGACAAGTGGGGAAAATATTACACTGCCTGGTTAAGAATGGCTGACATCTCAGCGTATAGATTATTTGATCCAGAGCTTGCCACCTTGGCCATAGTAATCATCTACTTTAAAAGGGAAGTCGCCCCCATCATGACTCTCTGATAGGAGAAATTCAGGTGGAAACTCAATCCGAGCTACACAGTTACTGATTTTATAAGACCATGTAGTAATGGCAGTAAACAAAGGCCATTTCTGCACTATACTGTTATAGTGCTATTATTTCACTTTTAACATCCTGTGGCATTCTTGGGCCTTCTATATGCCCCTCTCTAAACTGCAAACCCCAGGATTCCATAGGACGTTGAAAGTGAAATAGCAGCACTATAATAGTGTCATGCAGAAATGGCCAAAGATGCTAGTAGGGGCACCCACCAGTTTATCTGGTCTTCTAAAAAGTCTGCTGATATGCCATTGGAACCAGAGGCCTTCCCTCTTTTAAGTTCAGCAATAAGTTTGACAGTAACATCCTGGTTTACTGGTGGTCAAGGTTGATGGTTAGACAAATCACTCAGACCCAGATCTAACGATGACCCAGCTTCATAAAACAGCTTGTGCAAGTGGTCTTCCCATTTAGATGCACTTATAGGAAAGAGACTCCGTAGTGGACTTGAATTATGATGGCAGTGTCTCAGCCCCCAAAATTTTGTTCTGTCTTTAGCCTCTAGTGGGGATTCCAACTCCACGCATTGGAAGACAAAATACTCTCCCCCCCCCCGCTAATTATGGCTTTAAATTGTTTGTATTGCCTGAGATACCATTGTGGGAGGAAGAAGATAAAGCTCTATTTAAGGGTTTATGTTCTTTGTTTAGATTCTTTTTCTAATAATTTTTACACTGAATCATACCATGGTTTAGAAGAGGTTTTAGGGTTCACTGATGGTGAGGAACAAAATAACAAAAGTTCTAGTCCTGAAATAGAGCAATTTTGGCTTCCTCAATACTGCCATCTATTATACAGTCATAACAGTTTCTTACTTTATTTGAGACAAATATTTGTCTCAGTTCTTATAGGTTCACACTTTGACATTCAGTCCTAACTCTCTTGGTTGTGAAAGGACCAGTGACTTTAAACCTGGCTCTATCTATTATTGACAAGCTTAAAATTTCCATGATCCTGAATAGCTGATGGTCTAACTGAGGATGAGATCCGACTGAAAAATGCCTGATTTTATGAAATTCAGGTGAAGATGTAATCAGTCACACTTGCTCCACAATGAGTGAAAAATGTAACGTCTCTCTTATGATATTTAGTATCTATTACCATTTAAAGGAATTAAGACAGTTCCCAAGCAGAAGTGGCAT
The DNA here is from genome assembly GCA_948472985.1 of Iguana delicatissima. Lineage (NCBI taxonomy): Eukaryota > Metazoa > Chordata > Lepidosauria > Squamata > Iguanidae > Iguana > Iguana delicatissima. The sequence continues at coordinate 37,756 of CAOKZL010002382.1, read as the reverse complement.
CCATGGTCATTCACAAGAGATTCTTTGGATTTCTTGTTGGGAGAGCCTAAACTGGATTCTATAGATCCTACTCCTCACTGAACCAACTAATGATATAAGCATTAAAATCACTAGCCAAAATTATCATGAATTATGGAAATCTCTGTAAAACTGAGTTGCCAAATGTTAGCTATATTTGGGTACAATAGTAAAGTGATAACTTGTGGGGAGGATATAAACATTAATAAGTACCAGGTAAAATCCATGAAATTGTAAACTAATTATTAGGAGCCAAGGAAGATGGGAAAACAGTTCTTCTGGGAAGCCTCAAGGACTCTTGTTATACCATAGGGTGTACCTCTCCAAGGACAGCCTTTGCAGCTGCAGTTACAAAAACAATCACCTAATAGGATTTCTCTCAGAAACCAGATCAACAAGAAATGCAAAAAATCTTGCAAAGAAGTATTGTTGCTTAAACTGCCAGGTAGAAGAAGGAAGGCCAAGCAAACAGAAAGTATACATCTGCTTCTTACTTTCATTAAATTATTTTCTTCATTCTTTTTGTCCTTTTGATGGATTTGTTACAAACAACAGTGAAACTTCAAAGGCTCATTGTCATTTCATTTCTTTCCCAAGGCACACAAGAGTCTCCATCAATTACACTGGTGCTCTGGTAGATCCTGTCATTGTCCTTACTCTGAAAAATGTCCTATAGTTATAATCCTACACTGATATCTGGTTTAAATATCCCAAGAAAAGACACATCCTAAGCTGAATAAAAGAAGTCTTTGCAAATGATGGGGCAGGATTTTAGCAGACAACCACAACAAATCAATTCCATGTTAGGGTGCAGGACTGACTTTAAAGCAGATTATAATCAGCCCTCCACATTTGCAGGTTTAACTTTTGCAAATTTGATTATTCACTGATTATTTGCTATCACCTCTTCTGCCTCCCTATGCCATTTTTAACAGGGACTGCAGCCTCATGAGACTGAGAAACTGTTAATGAGACTTGTAAGTTTCTATTAAAAATGGTATGGGGCGGCAGTGAAGGTGGCAGTAAGCCCCACCAGCCACCCCTTCTGCTTTTTGAAGGAACCCTGATGCCTCAAAGGAATCTGCGGTGGGTTGAATATGGTGATCATACTTTTTTTTGTGTGTGTTAAATATGGTTTGGTAAGGCCTTGATTTATTCATGGTTTTTCCACTTTCACAGGGGTCCTTGCCCCTAACCCTAGCAAATGTGGAGGGATGACTGTATATTCATGAAGTTATGTTTTCATATTTAATGACTGCTAATGAATAATATAATATACTGTCTAGTGGAACTTAGTAAATTGGCAGCTTGCCTGAAATCCTAAATATAGTTCTCCTCTGCTAGTGTACCATACCCCCCACATGCACATCCCAAAAAATCATAAAACTCTGAACTGCATTCATTACCCATGTTTAGGGGAGAGGCTCTCATAGTGCTCATTCAGATGCAGAAAGACCTGTTAATGGCCTGGGTCTAAATTATATCCAGAGCCTTCTTAAGACACACCAACCTGCACAGAAAATAGTATCCTGTAAATTCTGTGCAGAATAGGTAAACAGTCTTTAAAAACCGCACAGTTTTTGAAGAGTTTCTGACATCAGGGAGAAAGCTGCTGAAATGACTTGGGGGTTGCTTCCTTCAAGAACAGAATTAGTGAAGTATTTGTCTCAGAAAGGCAGGAGTACTGCTGCCTGTCCTTGAGTTCACAGTTATTCCCACTCTATAGGTGGAAGGCCTTGGATGCTTCATTGCACCAGGGATAAAAAATCCAGCCAACCACACTACACTTTGTGGCATAAGCCACTCAACTCAAGAGGACTCTTGCTGTTCAGCATAACTACAGTTACCAATACTCTCTCAGATTAAAAGTAAGGAACGCTCTTTTCAGAAATTTGACTTTCTTTTTCACAGTTAAGAAAAGATCAGTGTTACACATCACACTGTTTCATTTGCAGTGAGAATAGAGCAACTGAGGGTGGACTTATTAAAACAAATATAGCTGGTGACTGTACTGATTCACTGGGGTAATTGCCTGCTTTATTGATATATTTATGCTGTACTTTATTTTCTGTACGTTTTATGGCCTAAGGTTACATATAAAACTGATTGATAAAGGACCTGAGGAGCCTTCCTCCAAAGAGAATGCTGAAGAGAAAATGAGACAGAGTTGTGGGGAGGGCAAACAACACTGGGGTTCATTGAGAAGACCCATATTATGTCAATTACTTTCCTGATATACACACAAGAAGTACAATGAACTCTGAGATTTCATGAAGTATAAATATTTTGACACCAATATTAGTATGAAAGAAAGTGGAAAGTTCACATCATGGATTGTCCCAAATACATTGAAAAAAAACAAATGGATAAAGTTTAAGGGTCAGCATGATCTAGTCCTTTGCCATCCCATCCCATCCCATCCTCCTCCCATCACAAAGGTGCATCATGGACATGGTAACAAAGCTCTCTGATATTGGAAACCTGATATTCCATAGAGATGATTATAACAGCATTATAGGCCTTTTCTATCTATGAGGGGAGGACAGACTGTTGCATCTCTGTCTCTCATTGCACTTCTCAGAAAAAAAGAATGAAATATTTAAAGAGGAGTTGTATGAATAAATCACATCCAGTTTGCCTCTGTTAGTGATGAATATGTAAACACACAGAATCACACTGGTAATGCACAGGTGAGAAAAACATAGATAACCTGAAGGAATTCTAGTGAAGTGACAATTCACTGTTCCCAGTCCAGAAATCCCCAAAGCATCAGATTATATACTTGGATGATATTCAGCCCACCACTGGAAAGGATATTATGAAATAGGGTGAAAATGCCCTCAAAAGATTGCTTTGGTATTTGGAGGCATCCAGAAGACAGAAGGAGATTATCTTTAATACGGATATTAACATGCAATACAGGGAAGGAGCCCTTCACCAACACCACTTTTTTGCTATGGGGAAAAAAATGTTTTCCATTGATGCAACTATCCAATGTGCCAGAGATGGAGCTGCTGAATGCCCATGAGAATGACAATGCTCTTTTTTTCTCCTTTCCCCAGGATATTCTGTCTAGAAAGTCTGCCAGGCTTCTGTGGATTTCCAGTTTTCCTGCCACAGTCAAAGGGAAGGATAGAAAAGAGGCAGACTTCAGCACCTTGTATTTAATGTAATCTCCTTACATGTTTGAAATGCCAATGAATGTTCTCCCCATGTTTCATGGGATCAATTAGTATGTAAAGGGAGGGATATTCTATTCTGAGAGATATTCAGAGGTTTATTCTGAGGGGAAATTTTCCACATCAAGCAATTTGGAACTTCAGATTCCAGGCAGCTGAAGAGAATTTGGGGAGGGGATCTACATTCATTAACTGACTCTCATTGGTCAGGAACCTTTAATTATCTAAACTTATATCTAACAAATAGCCCTGTCTCTGGGTGGCTATGCATTAATAGCACTCTAGTTTATCAAAATGTAAGAACACTGAATGTTTTGGAAGCATCTGGGCCACACTGTTGTCAATCAAGTTGCTCATGTCTATTAATCTGAAAATTTACTTGTTCTGAGACATCTTAAAAATGAACTTATTGTGGCATGAGTTTGAAGTTAGTTGTTGAGGTGCCAGAGGATTTTTGCAACCATAGGTTGACACATTGACCTCCATGAAAAGTGATGTTTCTTCTGTTCACTGCAGTTCTAAAGTCAAAGAAGAAAAATGGCTTAGGACAAAGGTCTGCTCAGATTAGGGGCCAATGGTACTGCAAAGAAATCTTGGTAAAACAGTGCTCCTACAGCTATCTGATGTAGTGAACTGGTAGGGGATTCCCCCCCCCATCTACCAGGGGCTGGTGCCATATTTGTGCTTTATCAATCTCACCAAAGACTGGATGGTTGATGGACCAGCACTTTTGAGTAGCACTGCTTTAATCAATAGAATATACATATTTTCAGTCATGATAACTGTATGTGAATCCCTGGGGTTAAATTCAGACTTGTTGGTCTGAAGAGCTGGAGATCCAACAGGGTGAACTGTCCTGTTAGAAACATTTAGAATAGTCTCATTTATTCCATGAAATACACATAAGTGCTGACTTATCAACTTAACAATAAATCAGATTTAGGAAGGAGGATCTTCCTGATTGAACGCATGGAGAAAGGATACCTACTCTACCTCCCACACTGGTCCAGCTGCAGAAGGAAAAAATTATATCAGCAAAAATCAGATGTAACTCCTCAAGTTGAGAGGAGCTGCCTATGAATGGAGTTCTAGTCTTAGGAATCTGAGTCCCTTATTCTCAGCAGCAGGAGTGCATGAGAATCTTGTCTTCTGAACAAATAGCACAGTGCATGAGGAATGCATCAATCCTGAATGCTGATTTCCAGTCCCACACCCATCATGATTTAATGCAACTGTTCCTTATGTGTCTAATCCAGCAGATGGGTACCTATATCTACATTCAGAAGACAACTGACAGGCCATACCTCTTCATTTGAACCTTCCCATGCCAGGCTTCTCTGCTGAGTCCTTCTCTTATTTCTGCCACTTTTAAAAGCACATTTTGTGAGAACATAGCATGATAAAATGCAGCCTTGCCTGACCCCCTTGTCAATTGGAAATCATTCCATTTCTCTATATTCTGTCCTAACAGTATTGTCTTGTCCCACTTATACAGTGGTTCTCAACCTGAGGGTCCCCAGATGTTTTTGGACTTCAGCTCCCAGAAGCCCTGAGCATTGACCATAGTGGCTGGGGCTTCTGGGAGCTGAAGTCCACAAACATCTGGGGACCCACAGGTTGAGAACCACTGCACTTATAGGTTATGCAGCTGACGATCAAATCTTGCAGCACACCCATTTCTTTAAGACTTATCCATAGTTTTTCATGGTCTGCATAAACAAAGGCTTTGCTATAATCTGTAACACATGGGCTGATTTTCTTTTGAAATTCTTTGGTGTAGTCCATTATATATCATGTATTTGCAATATAATCTCTAGTGCCTGACCCCAGCTTGGATGTCTGGCATTTCTCACTCCATATATAGTAGAAGTCTTTGTTGCAGAATTTAGTGCATGACTTTGCTTGCATGGGAAGTTAATGTAATGGTTGTGTGGTTACTCTAATCCTTGATGCCTCTCCTTTCTTGTAGTTTGGGCTGTATATTGAACATTTCCAATTTGTGGGCCATTCTTTTGTTCTCCATAGTTGTTGTCAGATTTTAGTTAGAACTAGAGTAGATTCTGTCTCTGTAGACTGAAGCAGCTCTTTTGATATGCCATCTATTCCTGGTGGTTTATTACTTCTAAGTGCTCTGAGTGCAGCTTTCAATTCACTTTCTAAAAGTGCAGGTTCTTTTTCATTTGGTTCTTCCTTAGATAAATCTGTCAACCTTTCATCTCTTTAATATTGTTCTTCCATGTATTGTTTCCAGCAACTTTTTATTTTTACTTTGTCATGTAATACATCCCCTTACTAGTCACAGGGCATCCCCACTCTTAGTTTACATTTCCCTTTGGTTTCTCAGGCCTTCTGGCCGAGGTCTCTTGTTCTTCCTTTTTCATTGTCACTTTTGCCGCATTGATTATTATAGTAGTTCTCCTTGTCCCTGTACACAAATCATTGAACAGTTGCATTCAGACTCTATTTCTGTCCCCTTTTACTTTTGCTTCTCATCTGTCCTTGACTGCTTGAAGAATTTCATCTGTCATGCATTGAGGCTTTGCTTTCTTTTTGGCTACAGATAGTGTCTTTTTGCCTTCCTCCCTGACAATGTCCTTTTTTCAGTCCTGAGTTCTTCAGGCTTAGAATCATTAGAATCATAGAAATGTAGAGTTGGAAGAGACCACAAGGGCCATCCAGTCCAACCCCCTGCCATGCAGGAAAACCCTCAAAGCACTCCCGACAAGTGGCCATCCAGCCTCCACTTAAAAACCTCTAATGAAGGAGACTCCACCACACTCCGTGGCAGCACATTCCACTGCCGGACAGCCCTGACCGTCAGGAAATTCTTCCTGAGGTTCAGGTGGAATCTCCCCTCCTGCGGCTTGTATCCATTGCTCCTTGTCCTGGTCTCAAGAGCAGGAGAAAACAAGCCCACTCCCTCCTCGACATGACATCCCTTCAAATATTTAAACATGGCTATCATGTCCCCTCTCAACCTTCTCTTCTGCAGACTAAACATACCCAGCTCTCTAAGTCTGCCCTCATAGGGCATGGCTTCCAGGCCCCTCACCATTTTGGTTGCCCTCCTCTGGACCTGCTCTGGTCCAGAGGAGGCTTCTGGTTGATTAGGCTTAATAGTGCAAATCTGTTTTTCACTTATCTTTAAATTCTATAAGGATGTTCTTCAGGATGGATTTCAGGCTAGATACAATCTGTACATAATCTTATCCATAATCTTTTCTTTTAAATTATTACACAAAGAAATTTTTATATCTTTAGCCCACATTTTTCCTATATATCCATTTCAACATTGTACCTAAAATTTTGGACCCACCTTATCATATGCTCTTTGACAGGTTCATCTTCTGTTTCTAGGTTCAAAAGGCATTTGCACACTTTTTTAAATTACATGGTCATCATCTTTCCACAACTATAAATAAAGCTCATTTTTCTCCACTCTCTATATCTAGATGTCTCTTACCTTGATTAAAACTATCCTTAAGTTGCATATATCCAAACCAATTAAGATATTTGGTTTCCTTAAAAAGAATCTTACTTGATATAAATCCCTAGCTTTTCTGTTCAGAGTACAAAAGGTCATCATAGAACAACCATCTCTGATTTTTATCCCTTTCATTCCTGGAAAAGGCTTCCTGCAGAGAGGTGGCTAATATTATCTTAAGAAAACACAAAACAGTGGTTTTTAGATTCAGCATGTGCTTTAACTTTATCACAGTAAAGATAACTATGGTACTCAAGTCTTAAGTCATGACTTTCAGGTTCCAAGAGTCTCTTATCTCTAAGCAATATGCCTTCCTTCAAGAATACAAAGCAAAAGTCTTGGCAAGCCATTTGGTTTTATTACTGAAATTCCTCCTAAAATGAATAACTTTAACTTTCCCCATTTTTCTAAATCTCTTTTGATTTTTTCCCAAACTTTTTAGTATTTGTTTTGAAACAATAGACTACTATTCTTCATCATTTTAACTCCCAGATATTTAATGCCCTTTTTCCACTTTAAAATTGGAAACAGCGGTTAATTCATAATCCTCTTCCAAAATCATGTTTTTGGTCAACAGTTTTGTTTTATCATAGTTCACTTTAAACCTGTTAAACCCAGAGTATGTTCCAAATACTTTATTTTTCTTCCAAAATAACATCAAGTCCAATGGATCATTGTCATACACACTCAGCTTATACTGTTTTTTTCACCCTCACTCCACAAATTCTGTTATCCTTTCTAATATCTCTCAGTAAAGTCTTCAATGCCAAAGTTAACAGCAAAAGTGAGAGAGGACAACCTTGTCTATTTTCCTTTTGTATCTCAGTTGATGTTGTTACATTCCCATTTACCAAAACCTGGGGTACTTTCACCAATGTGCATTTTCCCCAAAACTTAAAATAAGTAATTCCAATAAATATTATCAAATGCTTTCTTTGCATCTCAAAAATTCAAAACAGCCTTTTTGTCACTATGACATTTCAAATAGTTGATAATATTAAGAACAATTCTTACATTGGTTCTTGTGGGTTTTTCAGGCTTTAAGACCATGTTCTGGTTGTATTTTCTCCTGATGTTTCGCCTGCATCTGTGGCTGGCATCTTCAGAGGAATGGTGAATTGGAAGTGGAGTGGAGAATATATATGCCAGTCTCCTCCTCCAGAGGGGAGGGAGCAATTAGCATAATAGTCCTATTGTGTGTATTCAATACTTGTTCCTGGAGGGAGACTTCCTGAGCCCAGGTGGGGCTTGTTAGGGCTCGTTAGGGCTCGTTAGGGCTCGTTAGTATCTTTTGTGTTTTGATTTTGGTGTTTTTCAATACTGGCAGCCAAATTTTTTTTGATCTTCCAAGTCTTACATTCTTACATTACTTCTTAGCTGTCCTTTTGGCAAAAATATACTCTGATCTTTGTGACACATTTCTTTATCCTTTCCAGACAGCCACTTCCTGGGTTTATTTTCACATTCAAAGATAAAGTAGTTTAACATTCATTTCTTGGATTTTAAACAATGAGAACTGTTGCTGAAATATCAATCTTTTGTTCAGTGTCTTTATCAATTTTTTTTCCTTGAGCTTTCCCTCCAGGTTGTATATTTCATCCATCAATTTACTTGCTCCTGCTTCTCTTTCTTTTTTCCCATCTGGAGCCATATTTTATAAATTTCCACCTCTTATAAGCTTTGCTTGTATCCCAAACTACTGTGAAATCTCTGTCCTTATTTAAATGCACATCAAAAAATTTTCTCAATTCTTTATCTTGTAATATTTTCATTTTCAGAGTAGATATTCAGTAAATCTCCATCTAACTGACATTTGCTTCATTTTCAGATACATTATGGAAGATTTTTGATGAAACATCCATCCTATTTATTAAATTGGCCATATTCTTCAAAATCAAAACATATCTATTGTAGAAAAAGAATTCACAATCATTTGAGGGGAAAATCTGGAATTTGGCAGTAAATATCTCCAACCATCTATTAGTCCATCTATTAATTCTTGGTAGTCACTGTGGCAGAAACTGACTGTCCATGCCAGGCAACAGAGTGCAGGGTCAGCAGGAGGCCATCCACAGTCAAACAGAGACATTAACACTCAGTAGAACTTGCCTGCTCACAGTGGGAAGAAACATCATCCGGAAACAATCCAAAAGTCCAGGAACCCAGTGGGCAACATGGTCAGACAGTCCAGGATCAGAAAATCCAGGCAGGCAATGAGCAGAAAATCCAGAGAACACAAGACAAGAGCTGACAACACACAAGTTGTTTCTGGTGTCAAGCTACTGTCCTGTGCCTTCTTTAAGAAGGCTGGAGCCAGCTGGCTTTCATTTCAGCCTGATGAGTTTCTGGTGAGTTTGCTTCTCTGACCTCCTTCAAGGCTGCTGTTCATCTTGGGAAGCTGAGTCTTGGCCCATAACAGTCTCCCTTACTGGAACATTTATTTTTATTAGAATCAACAACTCCATTCCAAACTTCATTTGCCTATAAAAATCAGATTTGGTAAGTCCAATTCTGATGTCTTTCTGTTGCAGACACCAACTGTCCATGCCAGGCAACATTTATTTCTCATTATTTGGTCCATAAATATCCGTTAAATGCATTATCTTACCATTCCAATTGATACATTGATAGTTACACATCTGTATTGTCAATCTTTGTATATCAGCTTTGGTTGTAACATTTGTTTTGTATAAAAGACTACAGTCAACCCTCCACACGGATTTGACTATTCACAGATTATTTCCTGTCACCTCTGCTGCCTCCCTATACCATTTTTAATAAGGTTTGCAAGCCTCATGAGACTGAGAAACCATAAATGATGCTTTAAGTCCCTATTAAAAATGGTGTGGGGCAGCAGTGGAGGTGGCAGTAAGCCCCAGTTTCTGTTCAAATTTCTGTTCTAAACTTCCATTATTCTCTTTCACACATTTTTTCAGATAAAAAATCTTGTTAGAGATCTCAGATATTGAGACTTGAATTTTTGTAAGCACGAGTTCAGTTTTATCCAACCCTGCTCTGGAAATTTTTTTAGTGGCCATTTTTACAATACTTTTGATGATATGTTTTAAAACACCTTCTGCTTGAGTTCTGGTGTTAGAGACAATGTATATTTACCATGTGGCTTCCATGTGAGCCTTTTTATTGAGTTTTAGAAATGCTGAATTTCTTATTTCCACTCTAAATTACAACCTAAAACAGTCTTCAGATTTTTTGTCGACCTCTCAGCACTACTTTTGGTTTATAATAGAGATGGGCCAACCAAATCCTTGAATCCTTGGCAAGGATTCGAGATTCGCCAATCCAAATCCCTGTGCTAAAATAGGCACACTGAATCTTTCAAATCCACCAACTAAATAGTTTGTTAGAGACCAGGATGCCTGAAAACCTTGGAGACTGGGACACCTGGAAACCTGGGAGATTAGATAGATAAGGGGAGATGGCAAGTAGGTGAATTTTTCCTTTGGAGTAATAATGGCCTTTGCTAACAATTTCAGAAATTACATCTGGGGTTGTATTCTAATATATTCAAATTGAATATTTAGTATTTAAGTTCAGTTTCTATTTTCTGTGCTGAAAATCAATAGCATGTACCAAAGCTGGGGTCAGTGGGCCTGACGCCTATCAGAAGTAGTGGGGCGGAGGGCAAGGTCACACAATCTCATCCAGTGATTGCCACATGTAGGCCAGTGGACCTCTTTCCACAAGACCAGTGCATGTTTGTAAACCTATGGCTAGAATAGGATGAGAAGTAAAATGTCTGTCATGGTTTCTCATAAGCCACATGACAAACCATATGTAGCAGAAAGGAAAAATTGTTTTTAAAAATTGGTGCCTCCAGGGTCTGCCAAAGGCCTGATTGGCTGGAAGGTACAGTCTTCTTGAGATTTCAAGGACAGCTGAAGGATTCCTTTGCATACCTCCCTAGCAAAGTATTTTCACAGACAGTTCTGGGGTTTCTAGTCTTACAAGATGTCACAGCCTTCTCTGTGGGTGCATCATCAAACTAGAAACCCCAGGATGCCATAAGGAGCTATGCAAAGAAAAGCCAGTTTTGACCTGGATTATATCTGGACTGTAGTATATGGCCCTGTTTATACTGGCAGGAAAATGTAGGATTAATCCACATTTTCCTGCCTGTATACAAAGGGCCTTCATGTCCTTTTCAATCTGGGGAGATCCCTAGGCAAAACTATGACAATTGTCTTGACCAGATTTCTTCAGAGGGAGGTTTGCCTCTGCCTAGGCTTTTGCTAAGGCTGAGAGAGTGTATCTTGCCCAAGATTATCCTTCTTTCCCTTGCTTTTTACACTCTTCTTTAAAAAAGGATTTGAAAGATTCGAGATTTGTGAGATTTGTGGATTCCTAATACCTTCTAGGGATTCGGATCCAGATTCAGATTCAGAAAATTCTGGATTTGTCCCATCCCTAGTTTATAAGTACTTAACTACTGGAGACCATCATTTGGATATCTACAATGTAAATGGTTTATACTCACTTGAACAAAGTAAATCTCCAATATTGCTGGGGGTTTCACCTTCTCTATTTAGCACAGGCCATTGAAGGTCCCTATTGTAAATCTTTGTTTGGAAAAACTTCTATCTAGCTGACCTTGATGAATCTTTTTATGATTCTTCAGCTTTTCATTGGAGATCTTTGTAATTTCCAGGCATGTGTCTCAACCAGAGAGCCCCAGCTTGTTCTTGAGTTGGGGGGTCACCCAGAAGACTCTGATTCTGCCCTTGTGAAATCCTTTCATATCTTTATAAATGTAAAGATAATAAATCCTGCAAAGCTGGAACAGCATGTAGATCATGCTGCTAACAATCAGCCATCTTAGCCTCAGTCCCATTCTAAACTGCTTTTCAAAATTTAAATTCATTTTAACGTTCATTTCTTGTGTGTTTTAACTACACTGCATTTGGCAAAAGAACAGGATATAAACAAGGAGAAGAAAGATTAATATGCACATGGAAGCTTGCTTTTGTCAGTGACCCTCCTGTGCAGAATGGGTGGCACTCCTTTATAGATTAAGAAACTCTGAGTGGATTACTGCTAGAAAATTAAGAGAGCTACATAGAAAACAAACAAACAAACTTGAGTTTACTTGCTATTCTTGTGAGTATGTCAATAATCCTGCCCCTGTTTTTTTTATGACAGAGAAGAAGAAAAATCCCTTTGTCTGGGATGTATTTGAAAGTCACAAAAAATTGGAAACTATTATGATTAAAATTTCAACATCCTTTCTTTCTTATGCTTTAATTGTATATAGGTTGGAGTTCTTATTAATTTTTAAAACCTTTTCATACCCGTTCCCCCTCCCTGTTCCAAAGGAAAGTAAGGAGGACTAACTGTGTTTGATCTTTGCACCAGAAATATAATTATCTCATCTCTCTACGATGAACCACTATTGATAATTGAAATAAATCAATACCATGCTAAGGTTCAACAAAGGGCAATTGTGTGCTAAAAGATAGTTGGGTGGAAACAAATAAGGAACAGTAGGGTACCATTACACAAACTTAATTGCTTAGATTTCTTAAATTTCCAAAGTGAAAGGTAATACATTAAGGAACCTAATTAGATATTGATTTAAATAAAGTTAGCCTCCAGTGGCTAAACCGTGTTTATTAAAGATCTTGATGCAAATTAAAAGTAACAAGGGGAAACCAAACATTTTTGCTCATCCTTGATTTTCAACAAACACAAAAAATTGAATAAAAAAAACAAACATCTTTTATTAGTATTATACAGTGAAGGGAGAAACTTCAGGACACGATAACTTATATACCTTTACACTGCCAATAACTGGATACACTAGTGTATCCTGTTGTTGGCAATATAAAGGTATAAAAGTTCTGCCATCCCCTTTGTTAGGTCTGGGAACCATTATTGTCTTTCCACTATAAAGGGATGAAGATTGAACCATTGATACAGCCCATTTGAGCAAATCATGGATAGCTAGGGGTGGGGGAGATGCAGGCCATGGCTTTCATGTGGTCCCTGAATATCTCTGGAAGTTCCCAAATCCCCGTCAGCTTTGCAAATCATTTCAATTTCCCTGTGATGTTTCTCCTGAAAATGGTCCCAAATGGTATCAAAGTAGTTTGGAAATGCAACTGTTTTGGTTTCCCATGCCCCCAACAAACATCCCAACAAACGCTGTTGCTGTTGTTATTGTTACAGGCATATTTCTATTGACAAAGCGTCTGACAAAGAAGCTCCTTTTTGCAAAGTCTTTTTATGCATGCCCAGCTCCCTCTTGTTCTTTGTCCTAGATGCATGGCTTTTATCACTATCAGCAGTGGGAAGACGGTGAAGGAGATCTGGAGAAATGCATCCTTCCGGTCTTGCATTGCTGCAGCATGCCTGCAACGAACAATGAAATAAAACTTGAGCTGGGAAAGCAGGGGATTATAGTCTAGCTAGCCTATCCAATATAATTGTGCATGCCTGCCTACAACAGGCAAGGTAAACAACAGCTTCCTCCAAAATCCGTTACTGAGCATGCGGGAAAAGCAAAAGAGAGACAAAAGGGGACAGTAGATATGCCTGCCTCACAAATTACCCCCAGCATGATAAAAATGCATAGATTGACAAGCCTGGCCACAAAAATGCAAATCAAAAGAAAACTAGTGGCTGGTAAAGAAAAAAGCTCACCCCTAAATGCATTTTAGAAGGAAGCTTTCAAGTAGTCTCTAGAAGGCTCAAAATGTTTTTGTTTATTTATGCAAGGCTTACCTGACCTGGTTGTTTTATTCTACATGCACATAGTGTTCGCTTTGAAATAAAAGCACTCCAAAACATGTAGAACATGTAGATATAGGAACCTACCCTAATTCACTTTCTGTCATTTCTTCCTCTGATATCAAATTTGTTGTTAAAGAAGTAACACTAGGAACTAATAACAGAATTAAAAGTGGTCAAAAGCAAAGACATTCCAAAGAGGAACAACAAATAAACAGTACAGTATATTTGGAAAGTCCCTTTTGCCCTGAACAATCTACCATCCAGGGCCTGCTAAAACAAAATTACTTTCACCTGCATACAAAAGCGTGCCAGTCTAACCTACCTAGGAAGAAAGTTCCAGAGCCTGGGAGCAGCAACTGGGAAGGCCTTCTACTATGTTCCCACTGGTTGTACCAGTAAAGGTAGTAGGTCTTTTTCAACAGAAAAATTGCCAAAAATGCTGATCAGAAGTAACATTGACATCATTTCCAGTGCCCTGCTAAAGTGCCAGTGCTGCCCACAGGGAGTCAAGGGGTGAAAATTGGTCCCAGCCCCCCCTATATTTGCTCACTTTTTCCTTGTAGCTTCTCCCTCTTCTTCCCCATGCAGGAGCTATCCAGGCATCTATCCATCCTTATAATTTGAAGCAAAGGTTGGCTAGATATTAATTATTGGGCCTCTGGTATTTTGTTTTGTGGGGGAGTGCATCTCATACCTGACAAAAAAAAAGGGCAAAAAAGTGTGCGGAGAAACACTCTCGTACATGCTACAACATTTCCTTGAAAGATGAATTCATGTTAATCAAAACAATTTGGTGGAGAAAGCAGTTTTGATGTGAAAAAGTCTCAGTTTTACTGCATTTTTCCCTTCCCTCTCAATCATCCTATGCCTTGGATTTCACGAGTTGCAACACTTTGCTTTTTCCTCCAACTTGGAATGCTACAGGTATTTTCTATGCAAGTTTTTCCTAAGCTACTTGTTTTTCTATATGTCCCCCCCCCAAGTATCCATTTTTGTATGTTGTTGGGTTTTTTGCCTAAGCACATTTTTACATATTTTTCAACTTTACATATTTTAGCTATTTTCCCCTTTTTTCAGAAGGGAATGGTTTTGTGTATATTTCATTTCTCGAAAATAATAGCACATATCTTGAAAATGTATAAATTACTTAGGCCACTTCTGTACCTTACCTCCTTTTGCTGTGGACCTGATGTCATCCCAGCAGTGCCTTTGCTGCCTGGGAGTGGAGTGCTATGTGAGCACTCCCCTCCTCACTCAGCTGGCTCCCTGAAGAAGGGAGCACGAGCAACATGTGCCTTCCTTCTGCAACACAGCTAGCCTCATTCCCACGCTGCCCTGGGGAAGGAAGCACCTACATTGTGCTTCCCCCATTCCGCTTGGCTGCTGATGACTGGAGCATCACACAATCATGGGCCATTAACAGATTTTTTTTTCCATTAATGAAAAATCCCACGATCATGGTGAGTGGAGGTGTGTTGGCAGCAGGACCATGATGACATCATGAGAAAGTATGATTCACAGACTGCTGCCAACACATCCCCACTGTGTGACAGCAATGCCATGTGGAAATGGCCAAAGACAAGGTATACTTTATCCTGTAGCAAGTCTTGTTGATGTCGTGTGGCTTCATCAAGTTTTGTCTACCTTCTGGCAACCCTAAAACAAAGCTATCACATGTTTTTCCTAGCAAGATTTGTGCAGAGGGGCAGTTTGCTTTCCCCTTCCCTTAAAAGTGAGAGAGTGTGACTTGCCTCAAGAATCTAAACTCCAACATTTTTTCCCATCCCTAAGTGAGAGCCAGCATGGTGTGGTGGCTTAAGCATTGGAACATGACCCTGGAGTCCAGGGTTCAATTCCTCACTGAGCCATGGAAACCCCACTGGGTGACCTTGGGTATGTCACAGAAAATCCCATGATAGGTTTGCTTTAGGATTACCATAAATCAGAAATGACTTGAAGGCACACAGCAACAACAAAGAAGTTACAGAGACTCTTTAGATGAACAGCCTGAGGCATTTTTATGATTAAATGAAGATTATCCAACTGGTCTGTCATTGTTATCTATCATTAATGAATATGGAAGGAGAAATGCAACTCTAAACATTTTTTTAAAAAAATTACAATATCAAATAGGAAAAAATTTACCCTTCTAACCGAAGGATTACCTTAGTTAACCAGATAGTAGCTCAACTCATTTGTAGATCTGAATGGCAACTTCCAGAAAAAGAACCCAGGAGAAAGGAATGAAAGATTGGGGAGAGAGCAGTCAATCATGGGGGGAGAGGAAAGAATCAATGGCAAATAAAATTGTCACCAGTATCTTTCTTTCTCACTTCCTGTTCCCTCCTTCTTCAGATATACAGATCCATAAAAGTTAGTTGGAGCTTGTTCCATTTGCACTGAGTCAGAGGCCCTTTCCACACGTTGGGGGCGTGAAATGTGGGGAAACGGGGCGGCGCACGCAGAAACGGAGCTTACCTCGATGTGGGTAACTCTGTCGCTGTGGGGAGCAGCGTGCGTTCGCTGCTCTACACGGCAGTGGTGTCTGGCGGCATCCGGCGGCACCCAAAATGGCGGCTGGTGGCTTCCGGCGGCTCTCCACCAATCAGAGAAGCGCGCCAGCCAGAAGCCCGCCCCTCGGCAGCTCGCAGGGACACGCTTGCACACCCCTGAAATTCCACACGGGGCGCTGCAACGGGCTAGCATGAAATGTGGTCTTTATAAAACACACGGTGCCACCCTCGCAGCCGCACGAGGGTGGTTTGAGGTGTGGAACCTCCACAGTTCTAACTGCCCTAGCACACTCCACGGTGTGGATGACCTCTGGGTGAGGTTGTCCTACCTCATGTTACCCCGTGTTCCCCCCCCCCGTGTGGAAAGGGCCAAAGACAAATCCTATATAGCTGTGAGAATACACTCAAGTGTTTCGTTCCATAAGTGCACTACAATCACAGAGCATTAAATGCTTTGCTGAACAGAAATCCAAAGAACTGCAGGGGTAATTCAAAGGCACACTATAACCCTGTCCTGAGTGATGCTCTAATCACAAATGATTCTTTCACACAACACTTCAGTGCTAAAACCAGAGACAACAGGATTCATGCACCAAGGCCAGCATGTTAAAAGTACACATTGCCAGCTCTGTTCCACCTCTTCGTCCCCATTGTCACAATGGACCTAGATGTTTGATATTTTCCTCAGGGGCTCAGTCTGCTGAAGCCCAATGAATGGGGCTGCTCACTCTTGACACTGTTTATATACTCAGAATGTTAAAGTTAGCAACCTTTACGTACTTATATTCACTAAATGCTTTGTTTGCTGATTTCCTGTTTCTTCTTCACTCATTCTTCCTGCATCACTCTAACCTGCAGCAATTGTTCTCTCTTCCTTCTCTTCCATTAGATGATATTTTGAATATGAACAAGTAATTGTAAGTAAAGCTACTTTGTATGTTTTACAAAGAACACCAAGGCTTTTCCTTTTTCTGCTTGACCTTGCGAGCCGGGGTTGGGGGAGGATTGGTTGTTGTTCTGTTTCTTCCTTGCCAATTTGTTAGAAAGATCTACTACTATCTCTCAGTTTTTCCAACTCAGAAAAAGCACATATGCAGACAGTGCTAGCAAGAAATAGAGTGAGAGTCCAAATGTCCATGGGTTTAAGGTGGGGTTCCCTGGTAGTATGGGGTCATCAACAGATATGTTATGATGCCAGACCTTGGTTATGCTGTCAGACCTTGATCCTGTCCTGCACACTTTACTTCATTTTCTGGTGCCATTATATAAAATGTTATCTTGGCATTAGCTACAACTGTCAGATATTGATAACACTGCTTCAGTTATTATGATATGTTAAAGGAAGACCGATTTGAAATCAAGTATATTTTTATTTTTTGCAATTTAAATATATCCAAGAAAATGGCTTTTTAATTTTGCTGTAAATCAGTCTCAGACAAGATCTTCCTCACACAGACAAACAAAATCTTCCTCACAGAGAAATCTGAAGTCCTAAATGGCTGGGACCTGGGTAACTAAAGTACTACCATTGTTTTGCTACAGAAGATCAGCTTTATTAAACTAACATTCTAGAAAAGCTTTTCTCAACCATTTTTCCCTTTGAGGAACCCAGGAAATAATTTTCAGAACTCATGTATCAAAATTATTGTATTTTCAGCTCAAAAATTACTGTATTTACCAGCCATTTTTTTTAAAAAAAATACTATCTTTCACGGAACCCCTAGCAACCTCTCACAGAGCATTCCAGTTCCAGGAAACCCTGGTTGAGAAACCCTGTTCTAGAGCAAGACTATAAATAACTGCTTCAAACTGGACACAGCTCTACCTATAGCTTATTAGGAATACTGCAATTAAACACCACTTAACAGTGCCCATATAGCACTAAATGTAACACTCTTAAGGTCCTTTCAGTACTACTTTAACTCCCATGGCACCATCCTTTGGAATCCTGCAGATTTCACAGGATGCAGCCATGGCTTCATTAAAGTGGCATCATTAAAGTGGAATTATACTACTATAAATGCCTGCTGTGAAAGGACACACAGTTTCTTCTTTATAGTGTGATATTTCCATAGAAGATTCAGTCCTATCTTCTGTCTGCCTGTCTGTCATTTACTTAACAGTTCTCAAGATTTAAGTGTAGACACATAATGTGTAGCATGCTGTTAGTGGCATACACAGCTGTAATTTAACCATATACCCATGTATATCTATTTGTATTTACTGTGGAAGTTAGTATTCCCTTTCCTCCCTCCATAGAGACCAAACTGGACCTACCATACAGCTGCTGAAGCTCAATGCCCCATCCATTCTGTGCCCGGTGGAGACTGGAGGGGGGATTGCAGAAATACCTGGCTAAGTCGCTGCAGCCAGGTGGATCTTGTAATTTTGTGTCTCTCTCTATAGGACCATAGTTAGAGATCTCTCTAAACCCCCCATTTCTCCCTCAAAACAGAATGGTTTGGGGAAGGGAGACTCCAGAAGCTCTACGGTATTTTGGGAGGATGCCAAATAGACTGCCACCTGCAAAAGTATGGCACTATGCTGAGTGATGCAGGATTGTGGCCAATAGTAAGAAAAGGATAAATGGTAGAAGCAAAATCGGATTGGATCCAAATTTAGTTAAATGTGAAGGGATTCACAGAAATAGATTCCCCTTTTCACTTGTCCCTGTAACAGCACCTTCAACACCCTGAAAATGCTGTGCAAAAACTAGTCAGTCTGCTGGAGACATAAGCTGCCTCAATAGCTAAATGATAAGTCAACATTAATAGAAATTCCATTGATTCAGTAGGTCTTCTCTATTTGGGCTTAGGAATTGGACTTAGGCAAATGAAATGTACTTACTTTACACAATTGTGAGGTGTATATGAACAATTTTTGTCATATTATACAGTCCTCTATTCCTAACCTAAGTATCTCTTGTTGCTTAAATGCATTCCTTATTAAAATTATAGCTTTGCTACCTAGTTGACTCCCTCTTGCTTTTCCTTTTGTCAAATTTGCCAAAATGGCTCCCTTGAGATTTCTGGAAGACATTCCTCTAGTTCTTCAATAGATTGTATTCATCACCATAATCAGTTTGTATTTGGGAATGCCCAAAGGTGTGCTAAAATCCTCTTAGCCACTTCTCTGTCTTGTTTAAGTTTATGACCTAATCAAATAATGCAGAATAAAGCACAGAAATTGCAAAGAAGCAGAAATATAATAAAAGTCTGACTTATAAGGAATTAGACATCAGATGATTTTTTTAAAAAGGACATGGGGAAGCATATATTTTTTTAAAAAAGCTAACATTCTAAACACATTAAATTCCTGCTAACACATTGTTCTGCTGGTGTCTGTGTGCTTGGGTCAATTAGTAGACAATCACAATGTAGACACTTTGTGACCCTCCTGTACTCTGTTACAGTAACTATATTTGCCAGGGCTGATAGGGATTTTGTTTCAACACTAGCTAAAGGGATATGGGTTGCCACCTCTCTTTTATCACAAAAGTTCCCAGTAAGGCAAAAGTTTAAAATGTCATAATCAAAACAAAACAGAAAACGAAATATAAGCCTATCTATGCAGATGTGGGATGTGGAATCTCAGTGACAAGTCAGCTTTCTGTTCTCCATATTATTGACATTAGCAAGATGCCTGTTGTATTCTGATGAGAATGGTTAAAAATTGTGTACTTATGTCTCCCAGGAGATGGGAAACAACTTAGGGAGCTGGATATGTTTAGGCTGGAGAAGAGAATATTGAGATAGGATGTTCTTGCCATCTTTAAATATCTGAAAGGATGTCACGTAGAATCTGAAGCAAGCTTGTTTTCTCCTGCTCTGGAGTCTCTGACACAAATCAATAGATTCAAATTACAAGAAAAAAAGATTCCACCTAATCATTAGGAAGAAATTCCTGATGGTAAGAGCCTGTTTGATGGTGGAACAGACTCTTTTGCAAGGTGATAGAGCCTCCTTCTTTAGAGATCTGTAAACAGAGATCAACTGGCCATCTATTAGAGAATACTTAACTGTGTATTCCTACATAAGAGGAGGTTGGAATAAATTACTTTTGCTCCCTTCCAGCTCTATCAATCTATTATGCTAATTACACATAGACGCATTGCTCTGCTCTGGATAGGAATGTCAGAAGCATTTGAATGGAAAATCACAAATAGAAGTGCCACATTCAGATGGTCATGAATAGGATTAAGATCAGATATTGTTGGGGTTGCTTTCCCTTCTTTGAGCAAGGGAAAAATTGTTTACCTGAAGGCTGCAAGTTCCCCTTCCTCTATTCCAGCAGCAGTACTCAGCAATTTATCCAGAATGCATAGGGATCTGAGACAGACAGCATCCAAAGTTACTTTTTGAACTACATCTCCCAGAATGGCTAGCCAGAAAGGCCATGATGTTTGTACTCCATGCATGAATGCAATTGCTCCTCCCATGTAGAGCACACCAACTGAATCAGTGGAACTTATATAAGAATTGACTTACCAAGTTTCCATTGATTCATTGGGCCTACTTTACTTGAGACTAATAATAAGGGTTAGGGCAGGGGTGTGAATAATATGAAACTCCAGACTTTGTTGGGCTGCAGCTTCCAGTGTTCCCCGCCATTGACTATGTCTGGCTGTTGTTGCTGGGACTTGCAGTCTTGGGACTTGGAGGTCTTGGGACTTAGAGAGATGTATGATTGCCACCTTGGCTTAGATCTCAAAAGCTATGTTCTCATCCTCTGGGTCATAGCCAACCTTCCTGACTAATAATCTAATCCTTAGTACACAGTGACAATCTGAGCAGAATTAAAAGAGAGGCAATTTGGGGAACAGACTAATGCACATAGAAATCCACATTTTATGGGACTAGAACTGATTTCAAGTGAGCATTGATTCAGACCAAGAACTACTCCTCTCAAAAGGAAAAGTTATTTGCTCATTCAATATACTCAAGCAGCTATAGAAAGTTGAATTAAATGTCAGTTGTGATCTGTCCATTTCTACCCATATTGTACATGCCCGTGTATTCATCCAGAGCATTCTGATTTATTTCTAGCCTTTATTCCATCCAACAATTGAACTCCAAAGAATTAAAACCTGCTGATTCAGGTAACAGTCTGGCATGATTGATTTTTTTCTCCTCTTTTCCTTCTGATAAGAAGCTGTGTCATTATTGTTGCATTATTGATCTCCACTGATGTCCACATTTGCTTGCCTCTGTGTGTATGCCTGGATGCACTTGAAAACAATGAAAGCCCTGTGTAATGGAGTGATCCTATATGGTTGGGAGGGGGAGAATGGAGAGTTCTCTCCTCTTACCATCCCTGTATTTCTGTCTGTTTGACTCCTACATAGAGTTTCCATGGGAGAAATGCTGAAAGCCTACGCACATTAATTTTTAGTACAGCAGGCCTCTAAACCTATCATCTCCCAAGAATGTCCTTTTATAGCCTTGTCAATCAAAGTATAATTAGCTGAATTTACATGCAGAGCAGATGGGAATTTGGGAAATGTTTCTTTTAACTGATGGTATGGGAGGAGGGGGAGGGGAAATAATAATGAGTCAGAATAATCAGAGAAAGAGTTTGTGGCTCCCCTATCAGTGAGGCAGTTAATTCATGGCAGGTTTTAATCCAAACTTTGAAAGCACTGTTCTACATCATAGTCCCTTCAGAGTTTCAACTGGATCCCAGGACACAATTGCCATAGCACTGACATGGAAGCCACAACCCACCACTCCACACAGAACCTGCTAAGAGTGGAGCTGAGTGGTTGCATATCAATTTAGAAGTGATGCAGAGCAACCCCAAAATAACGTCATTAGTTTTGCACAGGTCTGTGTAGGAGCAGAACACTTTCTAAACTGCACAAAGATGAGAACAGTTTCAACAAGGATCTGTGAGCTTTGTAGAACGCAGATGCAGGTAAGCCTATGGATAGAAGAAATATCATAGTGACTATCTAGAGGCAGAACCAAACATTGAATGCTGGAGTTTCTGATCTTGCTGTTAGTGTTGATTTGTCAGGAAGAGCCCTGGGTGCTTCAGAATTACAGCTGTGCTAAAATCTTGAATTTCTCTATTGTTATTTCTATAAGCAGTCCTCACTTCTATCCTTGGCAATGAAAAATGAAAGTCTAAGTGAACTAGAAACTGCAAGCCGTAAGTCTCAATCCTTTTGTTAACCCCTAATAAAGAAGAATGGAAGACTCGTTGGTTTAATGGCTTTTACCTATGGGCTGGTTCTCCATCCAACAATTGATTTAATGAGTATATGCACATATGGATACCAGTCTATGTGAATGTAATAGTTAATAATACAATCCTACATATTTCTTCAGAAGTAAGGCTCATTGTGTTCAACAGGGCTTAATCTCTATTCAATGGGCTTGGCAGCCATTACTGAAAGCACAGTGGAGAAACCAGCTTTGCTCATCCCAACTAGAGTAGACCTATGATATCAGTGGGGTTAACTTATTTGTTGAGTCACCTTGCAAAAACTGAGTCAATAGGTTTACTTTACTTGAGACTAACTGTCAAACTAACTGGAACATATCATATGTAACACAGGATTAGACTCAGAGGAAAGAGGTATGAATATTGGAGAAAGGAACATCAACAATCTCAGGGCCCAGCTCTTCTTTTCAGGACTGGGGGAAAGAATCTCAGGGCAAGATCAATGCCTTTAAAAGTGTATGTATGTATATGCATATATAGTACTGAGGGTCATTGACCTGGCTGTAGACTATTTTGGAATGTCAGAATCAGGGGTTATTGACAATGGACATATCAAGGTGCAAATGACAGTAGGAAGCCTGCTTGTGCTGATCCCAAGGTTCTAATCTACTTCTGCTTCTTGGTGCTAATGGGAAGTGATTACTATACCAAGGGCATGGACCCACTTTGATATTCTGTGTTCTCTATGTGTGTTTCAAACAACATGGCAAATATTATCTAAATTATCCTGAAAAACCTATGAAAAATGCATAATTTCAACTTATTTTTTAAAAAAATCAAAATATTATCTTTGTGGAAGGCAAACCTGTTTTAGATTTAGAAAACTAGTTCTGACATCCTATCAGTAAGTTATGATGCTGTAAGCCTACCCCATGTCATTGCAACTCCTTTTTTCAGTCATTGCAAAACAGTACCTTGCAAGCTGCGCAGCCCCCTAACACAGCTGCTTCTGGGACCAGCAGCAACATGTCCAGCTATTTCTCTTTAATTAGATGTGCTGCAAGCATATTGTCTGTATGTCCTCTATATGTGCTCCTCCATATGTCCTCTATATGTGCTGCAAGAATGTCCTCTATAGGGACATCCAAGAGATCCCCAGAGGTTCCTTCCTGTGCCTGTTGCAATACTTTAAGCAAAAGGACAATAACTAGACATATCACCACTAATCTTCTCACCCTCCAACAATTTGGAAATGGTCATGGTTGGGGATGCTGCACAGTTTACACAGTGTTATTTTTGAGGACATAAATATCAGGAGACATAGCTATGGAGACACAGCTACATGAGGTACATACATCTCCAAGTCCAGAATCTTGGTCAACATGTTTCCTTCAAATGGTATTGTGATTGATATTATGCCATCAAGAGCTAGTTGTTCCTTTTGGATAGATATGAAGGCTTTCAAATGCCCATTTAAAGGTTTTTTTTTCTCTAAGTAGATGAATTATATAAAAACATACAGAGAATAAACAACTTCAGGAGCACCATACAATTCTAGTAATACAGAGAATGGTACATAAGATTTTTGTGTCTACACTAAGGTGTAACATCAACAAATAGGACAAGTCTCATTACTGTGCTCCATGTACCACTTGTTGAAATAGCTTCTATATTAAAACTTTCCTACATGTGCAAACACAGCAAATGACATGGGCTTACTTTCTCTCACACTTACTAATTTGGCCAATGTTAAATACACCTATAGCAAAGTAAATATCCCCTCCCCATAGCAATTATCAAAGGTTTAGGGGTTACTATTGTACAATAGCTGTACTCCACATAGGAAGGGCTCTAAAGTATTACAAGTAGATAGGCCAAACTCACCTGAAACCATGATGTTGATGCTGTCTGCAAAATCATCACAGAAAGCATAGAAAGAAGACTGTAAAGTGGCCAGCTGGTAAAATTTGACTACACAGACTGTTCTAAATCAAAAGAAGAGTCTCAAACACAGAACTTACATCCCATAATAAGGACATATTACTTCCAAAAAAGAGCTATCAATTTTGGTTTTATTTTATAGGCCCATGAATAATGCCTCCCCTCCCAGCAAAGGTGCTAATGATCTGTTTCAATTAGGAAGAACAGTAGCTCCCTAGCAAAGTACATGACTCACAAGCAGAAAATAACCTGTTCAGTTCCCTGCGTGTCTCAGAAAGTCTGAAAACCCATGATTCACTTCTGTATGGTGCTCAAAATACTAAGCTTGTACTTATATTGTACATCAGGGATGGGAAATCTCTTGACCATGAGGCAGAGATTTAAGAATTTTCTCATGTTATCTCTGACCAAGAAGTGAAGAGAAAAGGGTATTTAAAACTACATAGTACTGAGTTGTGGGCACCAGGCAAGAAAGCTGTTGCTTGGAACTGTGCCATACTTTCCATGGTAGGAAGTTGTTGCACAGGGCATGCTCCTGAGTACACACAGATCAGATAAAACTGAGTTCTGCTTTGCAACATTGGAAGAGGATATGAACACTGGTCTTTTTCTTTGACCATGCCTACTTTTAATCCATATCTTTCATTTCATTACTATTAGGATGAAGTCTCTGAGACCTTATCCCACTTTTGAATTCAGTTCTTCGGCTGAAAACCATCTGTTTCCTTACAGTACATACTCATATTAGACTAACCCTCAATGAAGCCAATGGGACTTATGTTTGAGTAGATCTTTATAGTTTTCCACTTCAAATTAGGAATAAGGCAGTTTTTAATATGTCACTATTTATTTTTCATCTACTTTTTGGCTAAAGGCCCACTAAGCAGCATACAAGAAGGATTAAAATCCAATACAAACAACAATTAAAAACCCACGCAACTATCGGGCCTTCTTGCTTGCCAAACCGCAAAGCATTCAAATGGCTTCATCAATTGCCCATGTGTCACTTAGCTGGTTCATTTCTGCTTAACAGAATGGGGTAACTTGAAACAGGAAAATGGTTAAAGTTGAAGATGTATTTAGATATATTTAGATATATTTTGAAAGCAGTATTGGTAAAGTGATGTGTTCATTCACTATCTGAATGAATTGGTATATGGATCAGTCTGTTTCCAGTCATTGGCCATTTCTACATGGTGTCACAGTCCTGCAGTCCTGCTATGAAGATGGGATGTCAGTAGCCCACAGGTTGTGACTTTTGTACAATGTTATTGTGGTGCTGGTGACATCCCATTCCCATGTGTCACAATCATGGGATATTTTGCTTAATGGATTAAATCTGTTAAGCACTTGTGACTGCACAACACTCACTTACTTACCTGCCATGTGGAAGGGCAGGAAGGATGATGGCAGCATGGGAAAGAGACCAGTTACATTGCAGGAGGCAGACACTTGTAGCTCGTGCTTCCTTCTTCAGGGAGCCAGTCAGGTGCAGAGGGGAACATTCCTGTCACACTCCCTTCCTGGCAATGGCACAGCTGGGATTGCAACAAGATCATGCAGGACAGCATTGTCATGCACAAACGGAACATGTTAGTTTCTCATGAGCTCAATCCCAAGTCTATGCTGTCTGGTTTTCTACATTTGTTTAACTGTGTGAAAATTCCCAGCTGTGTTGTAAGTATTTCATTCAAAATACTCATTTTTGTACTTATTTCCCCCTAAAGTAAATGCTTCTGTACACATTTTCTCCTAAAATGTACAACAAAGTGAAAGAAAATGTTCATTCTGAAAAATGACTGGTCCCTGAGTTGCACGGTAGTGGAAATTAGCACTTGAAAACACAGGCAAAACTAACATCTCCAGCATCTCTTGTTTGAAAAGATCTTTAAGAAAATCTGTTTGAATACAAATATCTTGCCCCTTCTCTTTGTCTGCAAATTAATAGAAACTGGGAGATTCAGAAGTGCTGGCACAGGATAGGGTAACGTACATTTGCTATATGAGCTCTCATCAATTTGTGCTTTGGCATCTATTCCTAAAAGCAAGATCCAGCTTACATTCAAGTCCATGCGTGAACATTTTCTTTTCCATTGACTTCTGCTGAAGAGAGATCAGACCCTTTATTAGCATGCATTACCATAATAATGGGTAAACATAATATGATTACTTCCTAGTGTTTGTTTGATTTATTACACTCAAGTAGGAAACTGAAGGTCAGAGTATATGTCTTTGTTTATTATACATATTTAAATAATTACTAATATGATCCTACCTACTATATTGAAATATTAAAGCCCTAGAAAGAACAAAGAAGCAGATGAACATGCTGCTTTTGCTCTATGGGGCACAAAGTATAAATTAATTACAACTTGGCAGGCAGCTTGACTCAAAGGTCCTTGGGGGGATGAGCAGAAATAGATGGAAGACACTCGCTTGGCTGTTTACTACAACCAATGTCAGGTAACTCCGACTTCCCAAAATAACCCACTGTCAGGACAAGGGAGAATATGCATACCTAACTGGAGTTGCAACATGGCTAGACAGTTATTATACTCCTCGAACAAGGGTCAATGATTCATTGAGCGCTCAGATGTGAACTGGATATATGGTATGAGCTGGAGGACTATTCTCTAATTTACATATTTTAGCAGCAGCATGGAATTGACATTGTCTTAGGGATGGATAGGAAAATCATTGGATTCAGTAGCCCGGAGAAATGTAGGATTTTCGTATTGCAGCATTCACATAATTGTGAAGTTCACAGAGGGTTTCTGAGAAAGAAAATATACAGAAAAAAATGTGCATATTTAAAAATGCGCTTAATGGAAAATGCACAGAGGCACACTTTCATCAATGGGGAAACACTGGATAAATTAAGTAAATTTCACAAATTAGAGAAAATGCACAGATTTCAGCATGAAGAGAAAACATAAGGTTTTGCAACAGGAAATGAAGCAAGGAAGAAGAAGATAAAAATGCAGACATGATTCAGATAAACGCAAGAAAACTGAGACTGAGAAATGTTCACTGCCATACTTTATGTGTTCATTATGTTCAAAACCCTGGCAAAGGAAGATTTATTATGCTTATGCTACCTTCTAGTTTCAACTTTTGTGAAAGGAACATTGGAAAAGAAGCATACAAGCAAAAATAGAAACACCCCCAGCCCAAGAAAAGGTGTTACAGTTGTAGTGACTAGAAAGTTCATATTGACCATGTTAGTCCAGTAAAAAGCCATAAGATTTTCCAGTTTTTGAAGATGCTTAATGGTTGTTGAGTATATAAAGCCCTAGGGCCATTCCTTGGTTTCTTTTCTTTAACATGTACTGGACAACATTCTGGCTGATAAGCATACAGTTTATAGAAAAGTTACATTTCTGAGTTTGGAAGTCACAGAATTCTCCAAGCCAGTAGAGCTACTGGTCCTTTTTTTTTTTTATCTACCTGCCCCAGGACCCATCTACCAGTCTACCTTTCAGTATAACAACTCTATCAGCCTACCTTTCAAGATAACATCTATCCCTCTGGCCTCTGTTCTTTGGTTTGCCTTAGCTGTGTCTCCACACATAAATTCTAGGTCATTGTTCATGTACCCTTTCCTGCTTCTGATCGATATTCAATTCCAGGGGAATTTAATTTTTTATTGAATGAAATCCCTCCTTTCTGTGTGCATATCTTTTTCCAAATGTGCAGATTTTAGTTCACATTTTTAATTGCACACATTGCTTGCTTGAATTCATTTTCCCATGGGCTAAATGCTCTTCAAACAGTGCAGACCTTTGTAACATGCACATTTTTCAATGGACATTTTTGAAGTTTACGGTTTTCTGGGGGTGTCCCTCAGCCATCCATCAAGATATGTATATGCCAAAACTTAAATTATATCTGGCCCATGGACTATTTGGTTAGTGCAGACTATGAGCAGTATGCAAAACACTTCAACAGACCAGATTGCTCCTACACTCCTAGTTTGTCTTGTGTAGTGGCTTATCTTTTGTCTTATCTATGAACACCAACTTCTTCCCCTGGTTTGTCTGACCCTTTTTTATCTTTGCCAAAACTGGACAGGATAGCTGCAGTCTTTCAAGAAGCTAGGTCCCAACATTGACAGGCTGTCACCAAAATAAATCTTTTCATGGCCATGATTCCACACCATTCATCCATGATATATAGAAACAACAGTCATGTGAGTTGTTTAGATCAGATTGTCAGTTCTCTTTTAATCTTTCTAGCCACAGATGGAGATGCAGCACAGGTGTTACCACAAATGTGGGTGACTTGGGGGTCCATCCTTGATACCAGTGCCTCCATGTAACAATGGGGAATTATTTAGCTCAAAGTGGGAGGCCTGTGAGAAGGGGGCAACCTAGCAAGATCCTCCACCAATGTTTATGGGGTCCAGTGCAGGGAAACACCAACCAAAGATTCAAAAAGTAAACTAAATGTGTTTTATTAAGGGTATTCAATCACACGCACACAAGGTCCAAACACTCATGCACTTGCACAAGGCTGACTGAAGGAAAAGGAGGAAAGGTTGATAGTGAAATTTCAGGGAGCGGATGACAATTACTGGACCAGAGAGCAGCAAAGAAGTAGCATTGTGGCTTAGACACACACCTAAGGACAGTACTCATTCAGAAATCAGAGCGACAATCTGGTATTCAGCAAGTCAAATACTGTGAAGTAACTGGTCAAAATGGAGGGCTTTTTTTACTCAAGATCTGCATGGATGGCAAGGATGTTAATGACTCTCCAGCAGCACAAACAATGGAATCCTGAGAGGGGATAACAGAGTCCAGAATGGGTTGATGGCTTTAGCATTAGTTGAAAAAGAACCTAATGGTTGTCTGATAGATCAGTGTTTGAGGATGGGCTTGGGGGAAATGAGAGAGGTTGCAGATAAATGGGAAAAGGATTTGAGACAATAAGTGGTTTAGTGTGAATCTCCCAGACACTATTGGCCATAGAAGGCAGGATCATTAAACCTGGCAGCAGCCATTATCTCTGGAGTTTTCTAGTGATTGTCCTGACAATGACCTGGCCACTTCCAGGAGGGCTTCTCTGACCTAGATTTCACAATGCATGCATTTAGCTAGCCTCTTCCTTTTAGATAGCAGTCCATACAGCCATAACAGAGTATATTTTGTATCAAAACTGATTCACATGTTATGCCAATCAAATAATATTTAGCCAATTAAACCATATCAAATGTGGGCTGGTAACACTGGCATGAGAATCATCCAGTCCAGGGAATCTGTTGCTGATGTTACCCTTTAGCTTAAAGTCTATGCTATGTGGAAAAGGTGTACTTGTGTGGCAAGCTCAACAACAAAGTTTCCACACAGGAATATGAGAGTAGTGCTTGAAAGTAAACCTGAGAAGCCAGTAACAAGAAAAATGGCTGCTGGTACAACCCTATCAGATCCACAAATTTTTTCATGAACAGGCCTTTCCATGCAGGTCCAGTTTTGACACTTTTTGCAGGTTGATAAAAATACAGTTTTTCTGAAGCATTCACAAAACAGCTAAGTCAAGTTTTCATAAAGTCATTATCCACTTCAGAATTTTAAACTGCTGAAGTATACAGAAAAAAGAGGAAGAGAGCAGTCTTGCATCTTCATGCATGTCATTGGGCCTACATCTTATTATATATTAATCTAGGCTGGTGAAAAGTTATGGGCCTGTCATTTTAACATGTGTATCTGTTCCCACTTTACTGCTGCTTTGATACAGTGTCAGTGTGGGAGAGTCATCTTTCGGCACTAAAGCAGAAGTGGGCACATTTTTATGTCAGCTTTAATTAGCAAGGAGTGCTTCAGCTGAAACTGAGCTCTTGAACTTGAGTAAAAGATTCCAAAACAGTGTATTGTACCCCATAGCAGTTAACATTTATTAACCATAATTCCTGAGGGGCCACTGATGATAGTACATCTGAAAGATTAAGGCACCTACACAGTCATCCTTGGGAGCTAATCAGATCATGGGACAGTGAAGACTCTATGATTTATGGAGAATGTTACAATTAACCTGATGACCAGTGGTGAGTTAGCTAAGGCATGTTGAAAGAAGCACAATTAGTGTCCTGGAATTCTGCCACAAAGCTTATCTTTTTGGTGATGCATCCACAATTTTATTAAAGAATGTCAATGAGGATACAACCAGGTACCTTGGTCACCCATTCTGCAGTTTGGAAACCTCTCCTGGTTCAAAGTGACAGATGGTTAAGATGATGATGATGATTTCATTTATCTCCTTCCTTTCTCCTTCCTTCTTTTTATGAAATATTAAAATTCACTAAAAGGCCATGCATCTGTAACTATAAAAGTAGCATGAAAAGTAGGGATGGGCCAACCGAATCCTCAAATCTTTGAATCCTGGGTAAGGATTTGAGATTCCCGAATCTGAATCCCTGTGCCAAAATAGGCAAACTGAATCTTTGAAATTCACCAACTAAATAGATCGTTGGAGACCAGGACGCCTGAAAACCAAGGACACCAGGACGTCTGACAACCTGGGAGACCAGGACACCTGAAAATCCGAGCGACCAGAATTCCTGAAAATCTGGGACACCAGACATACAAGGGAAGATAGTAAATAGATGAATTTTTCCATTGGAGTAATAATGGCCTTTGCTAACAATTTCAGAAATTACATCTAGGGTTATATTCTAAGATATTTAAATTGAACATTTCATATTTAAGTCCAGTACTTGACTGGAAGGTACAGGCTTGAGATTTCAAGGACAGCTGAAACATTCCTTTGTAGAGCTCCCTTGCAAGCCTCTTTCAGACACAATTCTGGGGTTTGGAGTTTTACAAGGTGTCACAGCCTCCTCTGCCAAAGTGTGCTGGTGCATCATCAAACTACAAAGCCCAGGATGCCAGAAGGAGCTATGCAAAGAAAAGCCAGTTTTGACCTGAATTATCTCTGGACTGTAGTATGTGGCCCTGTTTACACAGGCAGGAAAATGTGGGATTAATCCACATTTTCCTGCCTGTGTAAAAAGCGCCTTCATGCCATTTTCAATCTGGAGAGATCCTGAGGCAAAACTAGGACAATTGTCTTGGCCAGATTTCTACAGAGGGAGATTTGTCTTTGCCTAGGCTTTTGCTAAGACTGAGAGAGGGTATCTTGCCCAAGATTATCCTTCTTTCCCTTGCTTTTTTAACCTCTTTTTAAAAAAAAGGATTAGAAAGAGTCGAGATTTGTGAGATTCGTGGATTCCCAGGGATTCAGATCCAGATTCGGATTCGGAAAATTCTGGATTCGTCCCATTTCTAATTAAAAGTTTCAAATAAACAGTTAAGGAAGTGAAATAGTATAACTATTTCTTTGAAATTGGGGGACAATAATTAGGAGTAACTATTATTTGTAATTAGTTACCCTTTGAGCAGAAGCCTTCTGCTGAGGATTATTTACATGCAGCTCTGTCAGAAAATGAGACGGTAGGTCAGAATAAACAGGGGATGAATGTGGTAACCCTCTGCCTGTTCTTAGCTAAAGCAGTCCAAAAGCATCTTCTGCAAGAGGATTGCAGTGATGATGATGATGATGATGATGATGATGATGATGATGATGAGTCATCCATGTCTTCCATTACCATGATATTTCCACACTCTTTTAAAGTCAAACTTTTGTCCAGGTGTTCTCTGAAGAGTTGGCTACCTTAAAGTTCTGGCCAGCGAAAGTTTTTGTCACATGGGACTGACTCTTTCTGTAAGGTACTTCAAAGCAAAGATTCCAGGCATACCTAATGCTTTGTGATGTTGAAGATGAAAATAGTCATCATAAGGTAAGACTCTTCTATAGAAGTGATGCCAGATTTTTGTTTTCTTGTGATACGTTGATGTTGAAATGTCACCCAGCAGCTAGAATGCATTGGCTCTGTTTTTGACGCACGTACTTTGTTTCACCTGCTGCAGTCTGGGTACAAAATGCCGAAGGTAGATTTCTGTCTGTGTAGATTATCTGAAGATATAATACAGGATATTCACCCTACACCTCATCCCATAACCATGGCAGCCTGGTTGACAGTCCTCAACACACCACCAGCCTTGAGCAAGATAATATTTCAGAACTCAATATTTAAAATAGACACAGTTCCAAAGAAGCAGGTAATTTTTTTCCCCACTTTTAGCACTGAAACTTTTTTTCTTTTAATGAGACTGTGATGAAGCCTGATGTTAATTCCTAAAGGGGAAACAATTGCAATTTGCACAAGG
This sequence comes from Iguana delicatissima, assembly GCA_948472985.1. Classification (NCBI taxonomy): domain Eukaryota; kingdom Metazoa; phylum Chordata; class Lepidosauria; order Squamata; family Iguanidae; genus Iguana; species Iguana delicatissima. The sequence continues at coordinate 5,484 of CAOKZL010002382.1, read as the reverse complement.
AAGCTCAGGGTGAAAAGAGTGCCTTACAAAATCACCAAGTATGAAATTCAGATTTTCCCACTGAGTTAAACGTGACTTGACAATGCCAATGAACTTTTGAGGAAAAATGACAGACAAATTACAGCATGCTTTCACTAAGACACATTGAAACTTCCATTTCTGAAAGGCGTATTGTCAGTAATTGTAAATATTGTTGGCTAACACAGAGTACTAGAACATCTCCCACTTGCTTTCCGTAGCACACGCTACAGGCCAAGAACATTCTGATTCCAGGCATTGCAACATAAAATACAGCCTGTTTCAGGCAATATCTCATGAAATACAGCTCTTAAAAACAAACTGGTTTCCTTTGTTACTCCGGGTGAATCGTTATTTTATTACATTAACATGAAACAAGGATCTATATTTTTGTTGTAATATTTGATTGTTCAAACTGTGAACTGCTTCTTGCTGCTGAAAACACGGTAAGCTGATAAAAAAGTATTTATTACAGATATTCTACCTTCCCTTGTTTTTCCCCAGTTTCAGCAAGGCTTATCCTTTAAAAGCCTTTAAATATCCTTAGATAATAATGATTTAAAACAAAAAGAACAAGAGAATCTTAATAAAATAAGTTAAACTCCATCATACAAATAGTTCTTTTTAAAAAAATCTTTAAAAATCACCTCAAAAGGCTTAGGCAAATCGCTACGACCTTCGCTGACTACTAAAAATAGATATTGATAAGTGTCTTTGTGTGAGCCTTCTTGGGAAGAACATTCTGGAAAATAGGTGCCACATAAAGAATAGAGAGTCCGTGTGATATAGTAGCTGGAGAACTGGACTAGGTCTCTGAGACCAGGGATCAAACCGCTGCTGAACCATGTTAACCCACTGGGTGACTTTGGGCAAATCACACTGTCTCAGCCTCAGAGAAAGGCGAAGGCAAACTCCCTCTGAAATCATGCCAAGAAAACCCTGTGATAGGGTCAACATTAGTCAGAAATGACTTGAAGGCACACAACAACAACAGAGAGGTCATAGCTCAGTGGCCGAGAAAATGATCTGCATGCGGAAGATCCCAGATTCAATCCTCACTCCTCCATGTAGGGCTGGGAAAACTCCTGTATGGCCCTTGTCAGAGCTAGTATACCATTTGGTGTAGACAGTGTTGTGCTGGGTTAGATCTGGTACACAAGAAGTCTGCTTTATATATTTTAAAAAGCCTGTTGCTTTGCATTCATACACTTACCTATGCATCTATATATCTATATATTATTTTACTATTTTATTTTATTTTATTTTAAACCAGTCTTTCTCCTGGTATGGGACCCAAGGTAGCTTATAACTTTAAACAAAGTACCAGCAAAATCTTATTAATATAAAAGTTAAAAATCAATAAAAGAAACAATTCTGTGAAAACCACTAAGCTAAAACATTTTACAACATATATAAACAGAGCAGAGAAGATAAACCTGCAGCAAACCCCCATGTAAAGACCCTACTCCCACAATGAGTTAAGAGCTGAAGGTCTACTTAAATAAAGAAAAGATCTCTAGTTATAATGAGATTAAAATATGCTTTCTTGTAATTTTTGTTATTTATAGTCCGGTCAGCTTCAGTTTATGGCAACCCAAAAAGTGAAAGGTCTTCAAAATCATTTCAGATTGCCTCATTGTAGGCTTTTCAAGGTAAAAGATTTCACCTTCACCTTTTAAGTTAGCTAATGTACCACTGCTTTTTCCTCCAATAATATGCTACTTCAGTAATTTAATCTTATTTATCACATTTCATCCAGAAATAATGACACTCTTATATTAAGTTGAGAAGACTGGAGTCATTGGCCCATGATCATCTACTCAGCTTTGTTACTACATGTCCCATTTGTGAGCTGTTACTGAGGGACTCAACTTCACTGTTGTTTTTGACATTTTCTTTACTCATCTTGATTCTAGAACCCCCATTTTGCACCAAATACCTGCTTAGCTAGCCACTTATTACTAGGCAGGACAAGAAACTCATTTGCTGATCTGTAACCCAGTTAATTCACATGGGTTCACCCTCTCTGGTGTGCAAAACTCTAGAACCTGAAAACACAAATGTTGTGATATGCTTCTGACAAAAAAAATAATAAAATTAAAAATCCAATTTATTTCTATCAAAAAGATTAAATTCTGTAATATAGCTTTTACTTTTCTTTTTCATCATAACTGTTTTGTTCAAGTTATTTTTTCTTTGATTGTTTTGATTTTATCATTTTTAAACTAATTTTTATTCCTTTTATATGTTATTCTCTATTTCATACATACAATATCAAATATATCACTTATAGCCAACCATCACTAACATTCATTATTCTTCAGATATACAATATCTCTGTATTCATTTAGTTCATTATCCTTCCCCCAAAAGGCAAAATCTTTGCCATTTACATTGGTATCATTCAATCGTTCTTGTTTTATATTAAATTTGCACTACATTGGACTATCTACAATCATTTATTTTTTACTTAGTGTTAAATTAATTAATTCTTCCTTTAAGTTCTCTTAAATCTAAAATCTTATCAATGTAGTATCTCCTTGTTGACTTTCACTACTCCTGATCACAGTACTATCTCTTTAATTATATGTAAATATATATTCTCATATATTCTCTTATATATGTGTGTGTGTGTGTGTAGCTTCTTTTCCTTTCTTCTCCCTGACTCTCCTGTTATATATAGTATTTAATATGTAAAATATGATACGATACATAATATAATGTGTGTGTGTGTACGTATATGTATCTGTTTATATCCATATGTGTGTATGTGTGCATGTGTATATAGTGTCTCTTCTTTTTTTATTTTTTCTCTCTTTTTCCTCCCCTGCCCAATACTTTACAGTCACTTTAGCTTTAATTCAAGAACACATTTTATTTTCTGTACTGTTTGTTTGATTCTATTATATAAATAAAAAATAATAATTGAAATATTTTTAACTTTTCAAAGTGCATCCTCATTTGGTCATCATGGAATTGGTAAAATACATTGACTGGTATCCTATCCAGTAGTTATAATATCATAGGCTCGACTTAAGATATTATAACTGCTGGCGATTCATGTTTGTTGCCATAAATGACCAAATGTTGAGACAGATATGGTGTCCCACTCCTATCTCTTAGACTGATAGACTGAGAGTCATTGCCACTTGTCATTTAATCTGGATTCTGTCTGGGGTTCTACTTTCATCTTCTGGCCACCTAGTTGACCTGTTTGTGATGGTAGTTGAAACCAGAATGGCAGTTAATTAATATCAACAATGCACTCAAGCATTCTTAAGTCTTGGGATTTCAAGTTATTTATATGGGATAATAAGCAGGCTCTTTGGTAATCTTTCAGTCTGTTTATTATCTGCTATCATAGATGTACAAACATATACATTCCCCCTGGGGAGAAACACAGTCATGTCAAGTCTAGACACTGAACTTTCATCACATTACATTATATTGCAGATAAGGTAGCATATATTAATTACATTACATCATGGGACAATTAAGATGTGATTGAGATGTAATAGATGCAGTTTAGATTGACTCTCTGTATTTCTTTAACAGACTTTTTAATAGCTAACCATAGAGGAACACTACCATCTTAACCAATATAACTTAGCATTTATCTGTTTAGGTACATATTCTCATCTGTTCAGGAACTACACATCTCTAAATAGGTATCTTTGAACACACAAACATCCAAGGAGTTGATATTCTTGAGCATCACTATATCTTGGCAGCATCCATTACAATCGTAATGGGACATCTATCTATTTTAGCATAGCCTAAATATTTCTTACCAGTACCATCTTTCAGCATGTCTTTTAGCAGTGTATTAGTCTATCTAGAACATAATTAGTTTTGGCAGTGTATTAGTCTGTCTGCATTATAGCATTCTCTACAGATGATACAGACTGCAAAAGTCTAATTTCTAGCTCTTCCTTGGCTCATTTTGTTCACTTCTTGGCCTCACCCAGGCTATCCAATGTCCGGTCAAAATAGATCAAAACAAAGATGCTGACTAATATGTTGTTTATGATATCCAATCAAAATAAAGATCCTTAGGTATGACTTCAGGACAGTTGGAGTTTTTGGCTGCCAGCCATTCTGATTCCATCAGCTATTACATTTGCTGGGAGGTTATTCCCAGTTATATCTGCTTTCATCTTAGTGTTTCCAGAAGGGCCAACATTCCCATCCCTTGTCTTGTTTATATGCAAGTAGGCATTTTGCCTAGACTTAAGATGCTGCTAAGTTTGCAATAATACATACACATCCTAATACATTTAGCCTGCTGCATTATATCTTATATCCTATATGGTACAATCTATGGGCATTTAATTGATATATTCCCAGGCCTCAAGGCTGGCAATCAGATAAATCTGGCTGTAACAATATGACCTCAAAAATCTTTATTTGCAACCTGACAGCACCCAACTGAAGCATTTCAGAGATGTTGAAGGTTGAGGCAGTGGGAAATGAGGTCTACGTCACAGTCTCAGTTGTGAGGTGCCTTGAGAGAAGCAGTTATGGTAGGATCCCAAGGGTTTCTTTTCCTCAGCTGCCTATTTTCAAGGCACCCTAACTAGGAGCATGCTGCCAGCTTCACTTCCAAGTGCTCTGACCTCCAGCATCTTGGAAATGCTTCAATCAAGGTGCTACCAAGCTGCCTGGTAGTGTTATCAGTTGTAATTGTGACAAAGCACCATCACTGTAGCTACACTTACAATACAAGATCTTGACCATTGTTATTAACAGCCATTATGGACAGGAAAGTCCACCTGGTGCTTATGAAGGAAAGCCATGATGAAGATCAAACAAAATAAAACAAACTTTAATAAGTGGCCAAATAGCAGCTGTCTCTTCTTCATGCAGTCATGTAGTAGCTGTACTTGTTTTGGTTGCTTCACCCTGCTGTAGAGATGCATATTGTGATGAAATGTAGTTAGCCATCCCCATGTTGTAATTGAAAAAACACAGATTAAAAAAAATCTGCTTACTGCAAGACAGTGAGATTTTGTTTTTGCTGGTGATGGTCGTAAAAGAGAATTTGTGCATTTACAGGCCTGTTTTTTGTGCAATTCAAAAATTGTGCTAAATTTACAAGAATGTCTGTTTTATTGCATGGAAGCAAGTAGATTGATCACATCTCTGTAAATAATCAGCCTGCCTGCTTTTGCTTGCTTTATTTGTGTTCATATTTGTGTCTGTATGCCTAATTTTACTGGAGATATTTTGCTCAAATTGGGCAAAAATTTCCCTTATGCATACACACAAGTGCGCACACACACACACTCACGCACACACACACACTTATTATCTCACTCTTGCACTGGTGGTGACATTTCCTGTATGGGCTTGAAGAGGGCTCAAGACGTTGTCTCATATTGTTGGCACAGTCCATCTCAGTCATAAATTAGAAGTTAACAAAATCATTCCTGTTGTGCTGAGCTGAAGTGTGACCTAATAAGGCAT